>CM062816.1:1026791155-1027376821 GCA_031772625.1 Pinus tabuliformis
CAAACCCATTCGGCCAAGACAAATAACTATATAAAGGTAGTTTGACGTCCTGCACTTGGGAAATTCACATCTCTCTCACAAGATAGGTAATGGGCAAGCAAGCGAAGGAAAATAAAGACAAATAGGATGAATAAGAAGACAAATTGGCTCTCTTTATCTCTCTCATCAACTTTCACAAGTGGACATAGTCTCTCTCTCCTAGTTCACAATTTTTTTGGGCATTTTGTTGTGGGGGGGTGAAATTTTGGGCAATTGCAAGGGCTGAAATGCTGGGGCAACTAGCAACAACAATGAGGATGAAATTTATGGGTCATATGAAAAAGAGTGAATTTATGTATCAGATTGGGTGGCTTGACTTGGAAGGGAAGACCAGGTTTGACCATAGGTCTAGCTGTGTCTATTGTTGAACAAAAGATTTTCTTTATTGAAAAGGTTGTTAGGGTTTTCCCCTTGATTGGTTTTCACAGGGTAAATCTTGTCTCTTCTTTGTGCATTGTGATCTATAATGTTCTATTGTTATTTATGGTTGAGTCTCTTAACCATGATTACTAAATGATATTTTGGAATAAGAATAAAATAATATCTAAATCAAAAGTAATTATCATTTTTTTATAAATATTGTGCTAGTTTCTATTGCACTTAAAAAATCAACATGGTATCAGAGCTTTGGTGAAGAAAGGAATATTGAGATGACTTCTAAAGAAACCTTAGTTTGAGATCATCATTTGTGAAGACCTTCTTGATTGACATCCATGGAATCCTCTATGAAATCTGAAAACAAGTTAGAGGGAGCCTCAAACTTTAAGACTTGGAAACTTAGAGTTGATATTATTCTTGCAAAGAATAAGGTATTGGATATTGTAATAGGAAAAGTTGTGGAAACAAATAATGTTGTAGGAAAAGAGAAGTTTAAGGAATATGAACTCACATAATTTTGGAAACCATATATATCATCTTATCCCTTACTTGCAAATTTTCATACTCTAAGAAGATGTATGGTGCCCTCAGAAATCTCTATACTATCAAGAATGTTGGTCAAGCGATCAGTTTGAAGAATGAACTTCGTGATGTGACAATGACGAATTTTGACGTATTTGCTTCATATTTTAGAAGGATTTATCAAATAAAGGATCAAATTATAGTGATTGGAGAAACTATTTCTAAAAGTGAACTTGTGACTACAACACCCAATGGTCTCCCTAGATCATGGGACACATTTGTAGCATATATAAGAAGAAAGAAGGAAACACCTGCATTTGAAGCATAGTGGGCCTCTTGTACTCAAGAAGAATCAAGGATTATATCAAGAGATAGGAAGGAAGACCCTACTCTAGCATTAAAAACCTGCTTTAAGAACAAAGGAAAGAAGGGTGGCTCTCAATAGAAGAAGTCAAAGTAGAAGGACATATCAAAGGTTCAATTTTATGGTTGTCAAAAATTTTGGAATTTTAAAAGGGATTATCCAAAAATGGATAATAACAAGAAGAATACTATAAAAAACCCAAACATGACAAATATTTCTTATACCTTTCTTCTCTAACAGGTTCTATTGTATATGATGATGACATGTGGCTAGTAGATAGTGTCACATCAAGGCATATGACTAGAGAACGTGGAAATATTTCTAACATAATGGAAAATAGGTTGTCCCAAGGATTTGCACTTGGAGCCAATTACAACTATGTAGTCAAAGGAGTTGGGAATGCATCCATAGAGTTGGAATATAGTAATAACATGCATCTCAACAATGTTCTATATGTACTAAGATTGAAAAATAATCTTGTATTTATTTCATGTTTGGAAGTAAAATGAGATATAGTAGGTTTTGTGGATGGAAAAGTACTTATATGGTCCAAGGGATCTAGTATAGATAATGCTAAGGTTGTGGATTCATGAAGGAATATTTTATAGGCTGGTGGTTCAACCAACTCAAGCCCTAGTTCATGATGAAAACAATCCAAGTGAGCTATGGCATAGAAGGTATGGACATCTTCATTATAGAGCATTACCTGAATTGAATCAAATAGTCTTAGGTAACCCTGAACTACAATTAGATCATGAATGTGTTTGTAAAGGTTGTGGTCTTGGGAAGAACATCAAGAAAATATTTCCAAGATGTGAAAATATATTTAAAGAAGACTTGTATTTGATACACTTTGATGTGTGTGGACCGATGCCCATGAGATCACTTGGAGGTGAATTTTACTATGTGACATTATTGATGACTTCTCCCGCAAGACATGGATTTATGTTTCCAGGACTAAGGATGAAGTCTTCACAAATTTCATGCAAGGTTTTAGGAATTCAAAGTTAAAGTGGAAATATTGCTAGGTAAGAAGATCAAGATTTTGAGATTTGACAATGGAGGAGAATACACCTTGAAATGGCTTGTAGCTTTCCGCAAGAAGGCTGGGATTAAGAGGGAGTTGATTGTTCCCTATAATACATAAAAAAATGGTGTAGCAGAACAAAAGAAAAGGTCCATTGAATAATATGTCAAGGCCATGATGCATGAACAATATTTCCATTATTCTTATGGGAAGAAGCATCGTTGATAACCATATATATTCAAAACATAAGTCCTCATCGAATTCTAGAAGCCATGACTCCTGAAGAAGAATTTTGTAGAAGGAAGCCAAAGGTTGGGAACATGAGAATAGTTAGTTGTGTCAATAGCCATGTTCCTAAGGATAAGTGGAGAAAGTTTGAGCCTTCAGGGAAGAAAGAAATATTTGCTGGCTACAATGAGTCATCTAAATCCTATAAAATCTACATTCCAGAGTGGCAACAGATTAAGGTTACTAGAGATGTCACTTTTGATTAGAAAGTGGCACATTGGAAGTCAAATGAAGTTACAATGGACTATCTTGATGAAGTAAACATGAGGATGAGTATTTGAGTTCTACAAAAGGTCCTGCAGAGCCATAATGGACTCATAAACTAGTAGAACTAGTTTTAGCTCCAGAGATAAGAAAAATACCAACATGGCTTAAATCTACATTAGAAGAAACAAAAGGATATGCAACTCCTGATGGAACATCTAGATAAATCAAGGGACATAAGAGATTCTCTAGATATATAGCTCTAATGAATAATTTGATTGATGCAGACCCTTCCACTTATGAAGAAGCAACCAACCAACAGGTGTGGAAGGAAACTATGAATGAAGAATATCAATCGACCATGAAGAATGATGTTTGGGAGATTGTGCCAAGGCTAAAAGGAAAATATATAAGATCAAGCATGCTACATATGGGAGCATTGACAAATAGGAAAAGGGATGGTTTGTTGGTAGAGGTTTCTCCCAAAAAGAGAGAGAATACGTGACAATGGGACCCTTACTCTAGTTGGCAGGTACACCTCCATTAGATCCATCATCTCTCTTTCTTCTCATATGGGATGGAACTTACATGTGAATATTATCTTCCTCAGTGGTGGGATTAAGGAAGAGGTGTACATGGAGCAGCCTTAAAGTTTTTAGGTGCCTGGAAAGGAGTCTCATGTTTGTAGGTTGAAGAAGGCCTTATATGGACTTAAGAAAGCTCTAAGAGATTGGTATTCTTGGATCAACAACTACTTGACAATATTGGGATTTATTAAGAGTGAAGTTGATCAAAACCCTTATTTTAAGGTTGTGAAGAATGCACTTGCGATCATACAGTTATATGTTGATGATTTGTTTCTGACATGTGCTAGGCCTCTTATTATTCAATGTAAGAAGCAATTGGCTTATGAGTTTTATATTAAGGAATCTTGGGTTGATGCATTATTACTTGGGATTAGAAGTATGGTAGAAACCTAAAGAACTCTTCCTTGTTCAAGGAAAGTATTTGATTGACATCCATAAGAATTTTGGTATAATGGATTGTAAATCCATGGATACCCCCGATGGTGACAAAATTTAGGAAGTTAACAGGATCCGAAGTCAGTTTGGTAGATCCATCTATTTACCAGTGATTGATTGGTTCACTAATCCGGATCTTGGGGGGAGGCCCCCAAGAACTAAAAATTTGAAATGATAGAAAAAAAGAGGAGAACACATAATAAACAAAACCACCAAGAAATTCTTTATTAAAATAGAGAATAAACTGTAAAAGCAACATTGTGGTGGACAATCTATCCTTTTACAAAATACAAATTGTTACTTATAGACTTTTTTGGTTATAATACTACAGGTAAATTACATGGGTGGGTAAATACCATGGGTGGATTTCACTTACAATACCATGGGTAAATTCCATGAGCGGATAAATACCATGGGTGGATGCCATTTTCCATTCAGATTATTCCCTCCTCCTTAAGAAGCAATGGTCCCCATTGCATGAAGTTTCCTCCTGAGAATACTTTGTTGAATATGAAGAGTCACTGAAAAGAAGGGCATTGAGTGGTTAACTCATAACCATGATGAACGAAGATTTGAGGATAAAGATACCTTATAATGCTTATAACCAACAATGTGTGGCCTAGAAAATGGAATTTGAAGAAGTGTGGGTTTGTGGATGAACCATAACCATGAAAAATGAAGATCTGAGGATAGAGATACCTTGTAATGCTTGTGACCAACTATGATACTAACAATGTGCGGCCTTGCAAATGGACTTCAAGGACAAGGGTTTTGTGCAGTTGATCCATAACCTTGATGTTCATTGTTGACGAAGTGGCAGGTGCCTACATAGCCTAGGGTGGGAGGGAACATCTCCAAAGAACCCAAGATGGATGTTTCTATGTTGAAATTGATGATTGTGAAGCAGTTTCCTACTAAAGTGGGGTGGCAGGGAACGCCTCCAAAGGGAACCCACTCTGAACGCTGCTCTAGATAAAAAAACTCATTGATTCTAGGTCGTGGGGTAAAGAATCAACAAACACCAGAGATGTACCAAAAATATAAATGTGTTAAAAAATTGTAACAAAAGTGGCCATGGGTGTTGTAGAGTCCCTTATCCAATGAGAGTCTCTTATCCAATGAGATGTTGTAAAGGCTTTTGTCACATTATAGACCTCTTGCTACAACTTTGTTAATAATGTTTGCTACAAGTGATGAAATAAAATTCCATCAAAAACCCATTTGAGGTATTAAAGAGATCCTTCAATTTATATAAGATACTTGAAGTTTGATGACCTATGGGGTGAGAAAATGATTCTAGAAACTCATGGGACGTGTGGCCACACAATGTTCTAGAAATCTGTAACTTCAATTGCTCATATCTTTCAAACAGGGGAAACAAAGTCAAAATCCATAAAAAACCCATTGGAGATAACAAAAATTATTTTCAAATGAGCTATTTTGAATATTCTAAAATTATTTGTGGAAGTTGTAACACTTGCATGAATTTTGTTGAAGATTGTTGCAAAACTTTGAAACTAAAATATGCTTCAAACCATCATTCCCATGGAGTCATAACCTAACTCTGATACCACTAATCTTGATCTTAGTGGGAGGCCCCCAAGATATAAAAAATTGAAATTAAAGAAGAAAAAAAGAGAACACACAATAAACAAAATCACCAAGAAACTTTTATTAAAATAAAGAATAAATTGTAAAAGCTACATTGTGATGGACAATCCATCCTTTTACAAAATGTGACTTGTTACTTATAGCCTTTTTTGGTTACAATATCACAAGTAAATTCCATGGGTGGGTAAATACCATGGGTGGATGTCACTTACAAGTAAATTCCATGAGTGGATAAATACCATGGCTGGATGAATACCATGGGTGGATTCTAGTTACAATACCATGGGTGGATGCCATTTTCCATTCAGATCATTAACTGATGTATTTAGTTAACACCAAGATGTAAATTTACTTTACTATGAAAACGTTGAGCTAGTTCTAGGTTAGACAGAGGCATGCACATTGGAATGCAACAAAGAATACTTTGATAAATCTTCGTTGTACTGTGAATTATGGCTTGAGATATGTTGCAAACAAGGATGTACAACTTCTGGGATATGCAAGTGAAAATTGGGTTAGGAGTGCTGAGGATAGGAAAAGTATCTTGGGAGTATGCTTCATCTTGGGATCCTCTATGATATCTTGGATGAGAAGGAAATAGAGGTCAGCTGCACTAAAAAATGTAGAAGTAGAGTTGATCACAACTAATGAGGCTTGTACCAAAGCAATATGGCTCCATAAGTTGTTTGTAGGATTGTTCAATCAAGATTGGGAACTGAAAGTGATACACTACAATAATCAAAGTTGTGTGAGGAATTAAAAGAATCCCATATTCCATGATTGGTTGAAGGATATTGAGATCAAGTACCACTATATCCCTCACATGGTGTAGAGGACAGAGATAAGGCTCAAGTACATTTCCATGATGATAATCCATTTTATGTTTTGATGAATTTTTTGCCCAAGGACAAGGTCATGTACTTCATAGAAAATATGGGGCTTATGGAGATTACCCCTCTCATTGAGAGGGAGTGTTCATACATCTGTAGCATGAATGAACAATCTCTTGTGATGGAGAATGTGTCTAAGAGGCCCAAAGTGCTCAACAAGTAGGGTTAAGTGAGTGAATCTGAGAGGGGACCAGGAAGGGTGTAGTGAGGTCCTTCAACATCTTGACCCAATCACCATCCAAGTAATGGTTGAGTGAGGTCCTAGACCTCATCACACACTAGGAGGGTGTAGTGATGTCCTTTTAAAATATGGATCTGATTATGAACCAGGAGGTGTTGACTGAGGTCTTGGCCCAAAGTGCTCACCAGGAAGGGTCAGTGAGCGTAGATATTTTAGGTCTCAACATTTTGACCGAGATATTTCATGGGGACTGATAACTCTAGAGGACTAAGTCTTGAGATGGTGATGACATTTCCATGGGTTTGTTAGTGCCCCAAATATGGACACTAGTAGATGTAGATGGTAAATGATGATGCTGATGATGATGATTTTATATAACCTTTTCTTAGAGAAAATTTTCAAATTGAGAACACATATGACAATGATTATGAATACCTCCCTAGTTAAGAGGGAGTGTTGAGTTTGTAACTATGGTTTGTCTTCATAATTTATATTTCATCACTTGATGTACTTGTCTTTATTATTGTAAAGCATAGTTTAAATATTAGAGTCAAAAGAAAAAATATTTGAGCCAAGGTCCCATTGCAACTTTTAAGAGAAGAAAATTTGAATTTTTAAATTGTAATATTTTGTTCCAAAAGTTGTCAAGTCGACCTCCCTGCAGGTCAAGTTAGCCATCATAGAAGTCACACCCATTCGGCCAAGACAGATCACTATAAAGGTAGTTTGACCTCCTCCACTTTGGAAATTCACATCTCTCTCACAAGAGTGTTTGGGAAAGAAAGAAAAGGATAGGAAGGAAGAATAGGAAAAAGAAGAATATGAATTAGCTCTCTTTCTCTCTTTCATCATGTTTCATGCATAGACATAGTCTCTCTCTTTCTCTCCTATTTCATATTTTTTCTAGGCATTTTGTTGCAAGGGGACAAAATTCTGGGCAACAACAAGGGGCGAAATTCTAGGGCAATTGAAAGTTGCAAGGAGGTTGAAATTTCTAGGTTAGATCAGAAAGAGTGAATTTCTAGATCAGATTGTGTTTCTTGAATTAGAGGAGAAGATTCGGTTTGACCATAAGTCTAGGTGTGTCTCTTGTAGAATAGAATAATTCCTCTATTGAAAAGATTGTTGGGTTTTCCGCTTGGTGGGTTTTTGTAACAATCCTAAGTTGATTTTTCATGTAAATATAAGGATATTATAAAGGAAAAGATACAACCAAGGTCATGGAACACATATTTCAAGATGAATGGAGGTGATCTCAGGAGAATTCCTAGTTGAGGTGGTCTCGGGAAAATTCCTAGTTGAGGTGGTCTCAGGAAAATTCCCAAGGGTTGAGGGTGGAGATGGGCTTTCTCCTAGAACTCTTAACAGATGGGTGTAGACAGGAAAATTGCTTTGGGTATGGTGAAGAAAGTTGGAGGGATCCAAGCTTGTTCCGGTGTTAGTGATTTCTGTATTGGTTTAGGTGAAATCACTATGGTTGAGGGTTGAGGTAGCTTGGCATCTGGAATCCCTGGTTGGTTCTATTTTGATTTAACCCATATGACCCCACATTAATGCTTGGAATATGACATGGGGGTGATTGACTAAAATATATTTGGTTCATCCCAATATATGGTCGTTTGGTACATGGAAGTCCCTGACTTGGTTGGATTTGTGCATATGTTATTATTTATTATTTTTAGTGAGGTCAATGAGAACATGTAATCATTATTGTGTTGATTTTATGACTAGTTTGTCATGGCTTCATTCTAGTTAAATGATGGTTATAAGCATGGTTGAATGATATGCTCTTGTTGTGGATCTTATTCATGATTTGATAAGTTATTGAATGGTTAAATGAATGCATGGGCTAACTAGTGTTGTTTCAACTAGTTTGAGAGGGTAGTGAGCCTTCTTGACAAGTCTCTAATAAAATTAGTGAGACAATGAGAAAATATGCATTCATAACCTATATCCACTATGTTTACGATGTGTTTGAATATGTATTTGACAATTATGAGTAAGATCTAGCCTTAGTATTTAATATAAAAACTTGTTATCATCTTAGACTAAATTTTGGAAAGTCATGGGTTGTTCTGGGTAGTTGGTCTATAGATAGCCCTAAAAATCCCTAACTGGGTTGCTAGTTGTACCATCTAAACTGAGAGATATTGGCTACAACCACATGGAGGAAGGATTGTGTGTGCGACTGGAGCCTTCCAACCACATGAAAATATTGGCATGGGTGAGAATAGGATGTGGGGTCAGGAAAACTAAAGTTCCAGCTCAGGGAAAGAACATCAACAAGAGTTATCTGGTATCTGGGTGATGTGGTGTTCCTAGGAGGTTGCATTATGTTTCCAGTTAGTAAACCCCACTTCCATAACTGGAACTTAGATGTTGGGTCATGTCATATTAATTCTCATCTCATGTTTACCCTAGAGAGCTTATAAAAGCAGGTAAATGTGGGGTGGGGTGTTACATAGTGGTATCAAAGCGAGGTTGCAATAGTGGACCTCGAGGTAAATGGAGATTGTTATGCATGCATGTTAGTTGTCCATATGTTTATCATGCATGCATGTTAATTATTTATCATTATGGTTATGATATCCATATATGAGCTCGTATGCTTGTGATGTTGTATCATGATAATATGGATTTGCCTATGCATTTGTAATAACCTCCCATGAGATACATTGAGGTGCGATTTTTATTATGTTTTATTTAGCAAACAATGGCATATTGCAGGAAATATAATTCCAAGAGATGAATAGAAAAATAGTTGAGTACAATTCTTATGACACTCTAAAGAGTCCAAAAGAGAAATTGTAGGATGGGAGAGATCAAATGAACAACAAGAAGAGGGACATTTTCCTTGTTTGGTAGACACATTGAGAATTTGAAGGTAGAAATTGTGAGTTGCAAGGCAGATAATGAGCAGTTGATTGAGGCATAGGAAAGGATTTCTAGAGCTTAGGAAAAGAAAGCCGAGGTTAATGCAGTGATTCTTTAGAGACTTTCATGTTTACAAAAGTAGGGACAACTATGGATCAACCATGGATAAGAAGAAAAGACTAATGGTGCATATTTAATAAGATCTCAGAAAGGGTAAAAAATGGAGACAGATGATACAGTAAAAGGTGGTAGATCCTTGGATACACCTGAGAGGAAGGCTAGCACTCATGTATTTTATTCTAGCTCTGGGAAATCATCTTTATGTTGACGGTGCTGGACTCGCCAACATTCAGGGGATCACCCTAGTATGAAGTCCCAACTAGACCTCACACTGTTTGGTGTGGGAGTCCCATCTGGTATGATGGCCTGGTTGCCATTATCTTAAGGATTTGCCTCAACTCTTGCTTGTCAGCATGTGAGAGTGGTTCGCTTTGTCTTCAAGAAGTGAGGTTCGCATGCCTGGTGAGTGTAAGTCTACTTGTGTCAATGGTTCTTTCACTGTGAGGGGAAGAAGGTGATGGTGAGTTCTAGGTTGAAAGGGATCAGTGCCAACTCAGCTAGGAACACACAACACAAAGGACATACACAGCTTCCGGTGGAGTAGTCCACTCAAATGCGGCAGTCACAACATACAAGGTAAGATATAATGTACAATACTCAAGAAACAGTCCAAACGAGTGCAATGATTGTTATATCAAGGTTGATGTGAAAGGTATGTCTAATGTCTTATAGAGCAATCAACACAGATGGGATAGCATTAACAACATATACAACACATTTCCATTAATAGATTATGCATTACAACAAATGAGTCAATTCAGATGTACAACAAAGGTTAAAGCAAAATGCATTACAAGTGTTAAAGAATAGTCTTACAACAATACAATACATGTGTGAAAACGTGTTGGCCTATTGACAGGGTTCTGAATTAAGAGAAAGTTCCAAGACACATCATTACACCATAAATCACTAACCCCACCAGTGGGGATTTAGAGCCACTACTTACTCCTCAAATAAAATGTTACAATCTCTTGCATATGTGGGAGGAGCAGAGGTGAAAAGTCCATTCATGTACAAATAAGGGGGGTATTTATAGCCAAGGGTGAAACTGACCCTTGTGGCTATTCGACTACCCTCATGATTGTTCAACTTCCAAGAATTTTTGACTTACATGAATCTATGTTAAAAAAGTGGGTCTCTTGGACTTCCACGTTACATCACATTGATTGAAAACAAGCCCATAGTGGAGATGTCAGCAACATGACTCATGAATTGACTTGACATGACAATGTTGGTACACCCATGCTGCTGCTAGAGTGCATGTCGAGCTACATTGCTGCTGAGTGATGGATGTCTTCATGTTGTATCATAGCTTCACTTCTGTGTGGCGAAGTTCACGGAGTCTTCAATGGTCCTTGGCTCACTTAATGAAGCTTTAGCATGTTGTTCCTTGCTTTCATGTTGGAAGTCTTGACAGGCTCACTTGTTCGCGAAGGTGCATGTTCATCGTGTTCGTCTGCTTTGCATGCTTCATTCTTGCATCCGTTGGTGAACGTGTCCATTTGCATGTGCTCCGTTCGTTCATCCCATTCGTTGCCTTGACATGTCTGCTAGTGTACCTGTACCTACAGTCACTTATGATGAGATGACATCAAATCTAGAACCTCCTAGTTTACCATGAAACATGATCATTTGGATGTAGGTGAATGAGAGAGGTAGCAGGGCTTTGGTGCAGGAAAATGGCTCTGAGAAACTACTCATGACAACTACGCAAGAGTCACTGAGAGGAAAAATTGCACACATTTTGTGAGGGAAAGTCCGCACTGCAAGAGGGAAAGGCAGGAGTACTCTGCGCATTTTCTAGAATGAACAGTCAACAGGGGTTGGACAACTAGATTTTCGCAATTTTATAGAGGAATGAGTCGGGTTGCATGAAGGGTCAGCGAGCAGGGATTGTGTAGTTTTTCTGGGGAACTGCCCAGGGGACTAGCAGTCAGAACTACGCAATTCCCAGAGGGAGCTACTAGTTGGCTACTGGGGTCACTAGCAGCTAGAACTGCATAATTCCCAGAGGGAATTTCCAGTTGGCTGCTAGGGTCATAGTAGCCAGAACTACACAATTCCCAGAGGGAACTGCCAGTTGGCTGCTCAGTCACTGGCAACAGAAACTGCACAATTCCCAGAGGGAACAGACAGTCTGCTGCTAGGACCTGTTGGCTGGGAAAATTGAAATAAGGCTAGGAGGTTGGCCTACTGATCATCTCTATATAATTCTTGAGCTAAGATCACTGATGGGCAGCGAAAGGCCTGCTCTTGAGCATTACACGATTTTTGAGATGAACAGTCAGTCGACTATCCAGATGACTAACCGGGAAATCTACGAAATTTTCTAAAGGAGACAGGGATGAGCACTTGGTGTCTATCTGGCTTGTTTGTGCAATTTCGTCAATCAGTTGAATGGGGGAGGTTAATGGCCTCTGCACAAATTTTTAGGGGAGTCAGTCCCGGGGTGACTGTTGGGTCCGACTGTCTGGGAGGCCAGCATGAGAGTTGATTGAGATTGATTGCGGGAAACACATCTTGGAAGGACTAGCTTGGTGCTTTAGTGTTGTTCTAGTTGACAGTCGATCGTGTCAAAGGTAGGGTGATGGTCCGGCTGTAAGTGAGGATTCTGGTCATCAGAACTTCAGAAAAAAGACTAAGTGTGTGAACAATTGAAAGGTACATAGGTGGTCATATGAACACACACTCGCATGACTTGATGACGAAATGATAGAAACAAATAGACGCACATGTTCAATGTGACTAATCGACAGTGCAAGCAATAAGTCCGACACTCTTGATTAATCATTCATTGATCGAGATGGCACTTGAGCAACAATAAATGTGACTCCATGTGTGAGTGCGACAGATGCTTTGATGGCGAGCACAACAAACACATACGAAGCGAAGCCTTCGAGCGTAACCAGAACATGGTCGCAATCATGACTTGGACATCAACATGCAGAGACTTGAATGCAATGAACAAGTAAGGTGAATGTAAAGACTCACACAAGCTCCCAGAGTGAAATTGAGTGTGTGTAGTCATCAAGTGAACTCTTCAAGGAAGGCTCCGAAATTGGTGCAGGCCAAAATTTTGGAGGGTGGTTATAGCTGACACAACACTTGGTGACACACTAGTAGAACCCCAACTTCTCTATTTTGGTTCATTTCTAGCACAGGGCCTTGGTCTTTTGGGGAGTATTGAATCACTATGGAGGTTACTTCAGTTTCCTCACTTACCCCATGGACATACATGGTTCACCCTTTGCCAACTCAATTAAACAAAATCAAAAGGTCATCTTATATCTCAGTGTTTCGAATCCAGGAATGGTAGTTTAGTTCACGAGATGAAGATTTTCAGAGTATAAGTTTTCATCTCTTGTGTTGCTCCATTGTCAGTAGGCCTAGATAGTACCCTGGTGGAGTCACGCAGGAACACAGATATTTCTCTACTGCCAGCGAGCCTGGTAAGTACCCCAGTGGATTTTCATGCTTCACCTCTTTGCATAGGAAGCCTTTCTCTTCTTTTTCCTTTGTATTTTTTTAAGAGAACTGTGCATAGGCACTTATTTATTTTTTGGGGCTGAAGAGGGATCCCGACTTATTGATAGAAGAAGAGTTTGTCCTTCAGAGAAGCAAGTAAGACCTCTGACATAGGTTTTCTCATTTAGATTTTCCCCTTCTCAATTTCTACTAGTTGGATTAGCTTAAACACACAGAGCAGAAGGATGACTACATGAATGGGGCTTACGATTGTGGACACAGGTTCACGATTGGAACAAATCTTCCTTTACATATGGTTTGTATTTTTCGTCAGGACTTCATCGGTCGACAGTTGTAACCAAGAATAGAGAAAATGGACACACGACAGGCCAAGTGCTGCAGTGTCATGAGTCTATTCAAATTTTAGCCACATACTCTATTCAAAAGCCATAACATAGTAGTTGGAAGCACTTATTTCCGAGAACAAAAATATTAATATATAAAAAAAAAAATGAACATGAAAAAAATAGTAAGCAGAATCAAACAAGGCGAAAGAAAAGATAATAAGAAAAACGAACTGAATGAAACAACAAGTAGCAAGTATACTATGTACATGGCATGGGCATAACCTGACCTCCTGAAACTAGTGTTTGAGGACTTGGCCTTTGATAGGAAGATTATCAATCCTCCCATCAAGCGATTGTAAATGATACGTGTGTGAGCCAAGTTTCTCGTGGAAGAGTGCTGGTCCATCGGGCTCCACTACTAGAACCTGGTGGCATTCCAGAAGACCTTCAAAGTGAAGACAACACCATTGTTTCAGGTACTGTGTGCAACATGGGCTCACATGATGGCACGGGGTAGTTTTTATTCTGGAAAGGGTTCAAGTTTGTAAATTCAATGCGTAAGCGGATCTTCCCAGATTTCATATGTGCAAGATTTAAATTAGCAAACCAAGTATGATGAAGAACTTTGCAAGTAATACAAACACTTAATATGTTAGTCAATCTTTCCGTAAAAGGATTACAAACAACATGTATGTGTTACTTATTCTTTACTGTAATGGCTTGTCTTCTACTTTACCTGGAATCTCATGTTGGATTGTTCGCATGTAGTGGGCACTCAGGTCATCATCTACTTGTGAAGACCCATCCAGGTACTATTCGATCAAGTGGTCAATGATTGGTCGCTGTTGCAGTGTGTAACTTGCACCGAGATTGGCCATCTTCAAATCCTGGTGAATTCCTAGGTTGCTTTGTTCTTTCATGGTGTTGGTCCTTTCTGAGTTTAGCACGAGTGCTTCATTATCATCAGTTGTGTGAGGAAGAAGTCCCAACTTCTTGTTTGATTAGGTTGGGGTTGGTTGTGTAAGATAACACTCCAATATATTTTCCAGGAAGTAATTGCCAAACATGAGTTCTCGGAAGGCTAATGGTTCATTCTCGCTGTTAAGGGGAGTGAAATTTTGTTTCATATAGTTGTTCGATAGCACCAAGATTTGGTTGCATCTAACCTAGTATGGAAGCCACATGTGAGACTAGTTTATAGCAAAATATCCATCTAGCTTGCTAGACCAGTCTCTACTGAGTAGCAAGCCATATGCTTCCGGTATGTCCACAACAACTATGTTGATGAATTGGTGGACTTGAGTGTCATGGGATAGTCAGATGATCACGTCTCATAGTTCACCAATGGCTTGCATTGATGTTCTATCAAGTTGGATGATTCTGGAGGACGTTTCACTCCATCGTGCATTGATCTTCTTACCAATGGAGAGTGGAATGTCATTGGCTTCCGTGCTAGAATCAACCAAGAAGTTGTGGACATTGTAGTTGAAAACTTCGAACAAAGGTAGGAATGGGGGGCAACCTAAGTTTTCTTCTTCCATCTGGAGTGTATTGAGCATAGTGGATAGTGATCCAGGAGGTGTGCTTTCTCCCTTGCTAGTGGAGGTCGCGTTGTCTATTGGTGTTTGTCCCAATGTGCACAGCAGGATGTATCACTGACTCTGGACTTTGGCTAGCTCGAACAAACTGATGTTCACTCGCGTTTTCTTCATTTCATTGACTATGTTGTAATCCAGAGGTGGTAGACTCACTGAGGTGTCCAAGGTGGAATGGATGTTTGTGCTATCCGGCATAGTGTTCCGCAACTTGCTGCCTATGGACGTACTCTTATCCACCGCTTTCTTCCCAGACTTTCTTTGTGTTGGTTGCTTTGAGGTAGCTGGTGGGTTGGCCTTATTTATCAGCTATTGGGAGCGGGATTCCCCAAGGGAAGTTTTGGGGCTAAAAGCCCATGTCTAAGTCAAGTTTTTGTAATATTATTGTAAAGACTTCGCATTTTGTGGTCATGGAGCGTGAAGGTATTATGTGTCACAAAGGGTAGTTCCAGTTAGTTTTTTAAAGTAAAGTCGGCTGTAAAAGATCTACCCATTGTTCGCGGACCATGGGATTGTATAAAAAGAGCTAAGCTCTAAGTAGTTAGAGGGAGAAAAGAAGAAAAAGAGTCATAGCCTTAGAGCTACAAGTCTAAGTCTTGGGTGTAGAATAGGTAGAGGCTCTACAGCTGAGTGCACAGAGGCCTAGGGTAGAAGTTTGCAACTGAGTGCATGGACCTGTACAAGTATGTGCATAGGGTGAACAGAGTCTGTAACACTTGGAAGATATTAATAAAAAGAGTTATTCTACAATTTCTGTGTATTTGTTCTGTTGATGGGTTTGGATATTTTGTGTATGAATTTCCTTTGTTATGCTTCTATGCTACGCAAATGAATACAGTTACATTGAATAATTAAACGCAATTACGAATATCTGATTATGCGGTGATAAACTTAAGTATTCGGAAAAATAAGCAAATCACTTAGGGTAATTGAGGAATTTGCACAATGCACTACCATAACAGCGTGAAAGTACCTAAGCCCCAGGTTAGGGTTGCACGAAGGTTGATCGTATACTTTCATGAAGGTATCTAAAGCCAGAATAGAGGTTTTGTCTTACAAGCCCTAGAGTGATATCTCCTGCGTGAAGGCAAGGATAGAAGAGATAAAACGACATCACAACCATCTCAGGGTGTAGAAACTTGGTTCCAACATCCCCCCATACTGCTTCAGGTTGGACTTCGGCCCACACTTTGCGGTCTGATGCCGAAAGGGCCAGTAGTGTAGAGATTTGTTTGGCTAAATAACGTTGAACCTAAGTTAGGCACCCTCAAGCCAACAAATAGTTCCTTTGCTGGGACTAGAATTTGCATAAGAGATGTGTGATGTCGTATCACTAGAATCTAACTAAGAAGGATATTGGAGACTGGTTGGATAGAAAGATCCACGAATTCGTGGCACAGGAGAACATGAACCTGCGACTGACAAAGGAACAATGGTTGGACTGGTACCTATATATAGAGATCCACAAGATCTTTTTCTGCTCTTTCCCTATTGAGGTATATGAGTGGATCGCGAAGCTAGCAGATAACCAAGGAAGGTGGAAACTTGACAGTCCTACTGTGTGGACCCCAGAGCTAGTGCAAAGGTTGGAAGCATCGGAGGGTAAGATCACCCATGCTGTTAATCATTGGATGGGTTGCGTCATAGGAGGATTTGTGACTAAATCTGCGGTCGAAACCTCAATTAGCTATAGTGAGGTGGAGAGACACTTTTTCAAAGGACCGCGAGGTAAGTACATAAAATATTTGAATACTTGGATTAAAATGTTGTTGTGTGAAAAACGGATTATGCAGCTACCTTGATGTTCGAGACTATGCGAAGAGAAAAAAATTACAGGAACGAAGGAAAAAAGGGTTTGGAGTATAGCCCCTTGATTTCACCTCCACGAAGAGATGAAGAAGAGATAACGAAGGTTTCTCTACGAAGTGCTATTCAGTTAATAAGACAAGGATTCCTACAAATACCACCTCCACGCACACCAACTCTGACTTCACCACCATCGCCTCCAACTTCACACGAACCACCTCCACTTGCACCGAGGTTCAGTATGGGAAATACAGTGAAGTTTCCTTTGTTCAAAGGCTTTGAAAATGAGGACCCGGACCAATTCTGGTTCATTGTGAGGGGTGTATGGGAAACTCGAGGTGTTACAGATGATCATATAAAGAAGGAGACACTGGTTAGTGCTCTGCAAGATTGTGCGCTAACTTGGTATATTAAGTACTCTAACGATAACCCGAATGCTGGAGTAGCAGACATCCAGGCAACACTAAATAGGGAATTTAGTAAGCCTAAATCTGAGGTGCAGTCAATTGTGGGATTCAAAGAGATCACGATGCAACCAGACGAGACATCTTGGGATCTAGATCAGAGGTGAAAATGTACAATCTGCAAAGCCAACATGAATTTTACAGATGGACAACATCGCGAGTGGTTTGTGGCATCGTTACTACCACACTTAAGGAGTGTGCTGTCACAGCAGAAGATAAGAACTTAGGCAGAGGCTTTGGAGATTGCCATGAGACTACATGAGACTAAGAGTTCAATAGATCCATGCGCAGTTGAAGAATCTGTGCCTTGAGATGCAAAGTCTGAAGCAGGAGAGGATGGTTCGGCCAGAGGTATGCGAGGAGGTATGGTGCGTGAAATGCAAGAGTCAGGGTCATGACAAAGACCATTTCCTGGTCTTTGAAAATTACATTGCAGGAGGAGGACTGATGCCTTTAAGGCTAGAAGCTCAAGCAGGACCTAGTGCGGGGCTTGCATTATGGTGCACTATTTGTTAGGTAGCCGAAAAACATGCCACAGATAACTGTCACTTGCTACAAAAGTATGTACAAGCACCACAACAACTTTTCTGTAACTTTTGTAGGCTGGTAGGACATGATGAGCATAGTTGCAGGAGCTATGAATTGATGATGGATAGAACTCTCGCCTATAGGGTTTAGGCTTAAATGCAGCCCCTTGACCAGAATGCAGGGATGGCATGGACAGGATTTTAGGGGCGCGGACGAGGCTGAGGTAGAGGAGGACATGGTAGAGGTAGAGGACAATTGATTTGCTACAATTTCGGAGGACCAGGACACTATGCCCGCGATTGAACTGATCCAATGCATCAGTTGTGCAAGTATTGCACACTGTTTGATCATGAAATGGAGGATTATCCTACATTGATAGCTAGGATATGTGAAAAAGGGGCACTACCACCCTCGCTAACTCAGAACATGTATATGATGAGATCTAAGCCGTGCGAGGAAGATCCAAACGTAAATATACTACTTAGAAGTGGAATCGTGATGGGAGATGACAAGGGGAAACAACCAGAAGACATTACATGGGTTAGCAAAGCCCCGACAGAAGAGGCTGAGTTTGATTTGGAGTGTGCTTGTGAAACCTTCATGGAAGCTAAGAAGAGCTTCAACGAGGCCTCCACCTCAGGAAGCAAGGATAAGCATAAGCCAGAGATGGATCCCTCTATGCTCACAACTTTCCTAGAAACTTGTATGAAGTTACTCCACAGTATTAAGGTTGTGAAAGGGTTACAAGAACTCATCAATAGATGCGCTGGAATTGCGCCAGGTGAACCGTGCGTAGTACGAAATATTGGCAAGCATAAAACAAGGACAAGATGGAAGATGATACTGACTGCACAAATAGGAGAGTATGAAATGGATTAGGTCATTTTGGACTTGGGGTCAGATGCGAATGTCCTACGAAAACAAACTTGGGAGCGAACGGGGAGACCTATGCTACAATGGTCTCTGATTCAGCTAATGATGGTGAATCAGTAGAAAATCATCCCCATGGGGCAGCTATAGGGGTTGAATGTGGATATTGAGGGAGCGGGCGTGCTAGTGGATTTTGAATTAATAGAGATAGTGGATGACAACAATCCCTACCTTGCATTCCTGGGAATTGACTCGGCTATTGATATGAATGGGGTAATCAATCTGAAGAAGTGAAAGATGATCTTCAAGAAGCATTCTCTGCGTGTAATAATACCCCTCGATCCTGCTGATGGATTGTGCTATAATAAACCTATCTGTGATTATGAGAGTGATGATGACCTAGATTGTATCTATAAGATAACAACACAAGACCAATATTGGGTGAATCCCACCATGGATGGATGGATTACATGGGATTGTGAGAGTTCCTTCACTTCGGACTCCGACAAAGAAATAGAACACTGGCAGAATTAGTTACATGGAGTAACTACACTAAATTGCAACATGATGACCCAGTCGCTATGCTGTGTGTCGTTAGAGGCAAGAAATCTACCTATTCATGGTGGTCTAAATGAGGTAGATATCTTTTTGGATGCATTTGAAAGGAAGGTACCAGAAAATCAACACTTCCAGGCCTTGGACTAGACACTGTGCGTTACGCCCGCAAGATGGTGGGGTACGCACAAGGGAAGCTTTGATGATTGGCACGAATGTAGAAGGATGATGAGAACATGATTTGGGAAGCCTAAGATGCGACTGACAAACATTACGATGGGCAGAATGATCCACGCATGCATCTGGCTAAATGGATGCAGACTTATGGAGAAAAGCCCAAACCTGAGTGGGTGCACTTATTCTGTCATACCCTAGATGTTATCCCAATGAATTGGTATATAGAAATAGAGCTCTGCCATGGGACAGGTGAATGGGATATCTTGCGTGAAGGATTCATGATGACATTCAGTTTTGAAGATGGGTTTGAGAGTATTGATGAAGCGCTACAAGAGGTGAAAGCAGCCATCTTTAGGATACCGCAGGATCCTTTAGACTTGATTTAGCCTGAATGGGATACTCAGCTAAGTCACATGCTTGAATTTTATAATATAACTGCTAAAGCAGAGGATGAGGATCCGTGGAAGATTAACATTCCAGAAATAGAAGGCCACCGTGAGGTTCAAGGACTGCATATTGAGAACCTTGACCGTGCTGGTGAAAAGAAAACAAGTGAACATTGGGACGGAGGGAGAACCCAAATTCGAGAAGATTAGACACTACTGGGATGATGTGACAATGGATAAGGTCACTGAATTGCTCCACGAATACCAGGACTTATTCCCTACCAAGTTTACAGATTTGAAAGGAATAATTAGAGATCTAGGAGTGATGAAGATCACGTTAAAGCCCGACGCGAAGCCAATTAAGCAGAGGCCTTACCACCTCAATCCGAAATACAAGGAGAAGGTCTGCTTAGAGCTAGACAAGATGCTAGTAGCAGGCATCATTGAGCCTGTGGAAGAATCCAATTGGGTAAGCCCAATGGTGGTGCAAGAGAAGAAGCAGAAGGATGAGATAAGGAGATGAGATAAGGATGAGATAATGATGAGAATTAAGGGTTCTCTGGGTACCACCAAATCAAAATCGCGCCAGAGGATAGGAGCAAGACAATTTTTGTGACTGAGTGGGGTTGTTTTCAATACACTGTAATGCTGTTTCGATTGAAGAAAGCACCTGCAATATTTTTGCGCGTGGTTGTTGCGACATTCAATGAATTTATTCATAAGTTCCCAGAGGTAAATTTTGATGACTGGATTATATTTGAGCTGGTTAAGTGCCACGTAGCAAGCTTGCACTTAATGTTGGATGCTTGTTGAAGATACTAGATCACGCTCAATATCAAGAAGTGTTTGTTTTTCATTCCTTTTGGGAACCTATTGGGGCATGTACTTTGCAGACAAGGACTGATGGTAGACCCCATGAAGATCGCGGTGATACTGAACTTGGAAGCACCCAGGAGTGTGAAGCTACTCCGTGCTACTCGGGACGTACGTGATATTATAGAAAGTTTATCAAAAGCTATGCCGAGATCACCACGTTGATGGAAAAATCATTGAAGAAAGATGTCACATTCTGCTGGAACGGTAACTGTAAGAATAGCTTGGATATATTGAAAGAAAAGATGGTTACCACACCGATTCTAGTCTTCCTGGACTGGAAGAAAGAGTTTCATGTACATGTCGACGCGTCATGTATAGTGTTGGGGGCCATACTAACACATGATGGAGGAGAAGGCTTGGACCATTTTATCGCACTTGCAAGCCGTAGATTATCCAAAGTAGAGAAGAAATATTCTACCACTGAATGTGAGGGGCTAGCTATGGTGTATGCGCTCTAGAAGTACTGGCACTAATTGCTAGGAGGCCATTTTAAGATGTATACGGATTACTCCATGCTGAAGTATCTGGTCAATAAGCCTGTGTTGGGGGGGGAATCTGCAGATGGCTATTATTGTTCCAAGAGTACGATTTTGAAATTGTTAGGAAGCATGGACGATTGAATGCAGGACCAGACCATCTGTCGCAGATCGAAATAAGGGAGGAACCTACTAACTTGGAAGAAGGATTGACTGATTCACAACTATTTGCAGTGTGTGTCATGGATGGTCATTTTGAGGATATAATACACTTCCTAACAACAAGAACTGCATTGGAAGGATACTCTGTCTAGCAAAAGAAGGAATTAGTGGTGCGCACAGCCGATTTCTCTGTCATTGTTGGGCATCTATACAAGATGGGGACTGATGAGATATTGTGATGGTATGTACCTAAGTTAAAATGAAGCAGCATCCTCACGGATGCTCATGGGGGCTTCATGGGAGGACATTATCCAGGGAGAGCAACTGCGCAAAAGATTCTACTAGCAGGGTTGTGGTGGCCAACCTTTCATCAGGATTCAAAAGAATATTTCAAGGAATGTTATGTATGTCAAATAACAGGTAGGCCATTGTAGAGGGATGAAATGCCTTTGAATACACAATGACATTGTAACCCTTTGAAAAATGGGCAATAGATTTTGTAGGACCCATCCAGCCACAAGGGAAGATAGGAGCAAGGTACATTGTCACTGCGACGGAGTATTTGACTCGTTGGGTAGAAGCGCAGCCGCTGAAGGATTACACAGGCACAACAACCGCAAAGTTCCTATTTGAGCATGTACTGACACGATTTGGATGTCCAAGGATCTTGATGAGTGATCATGGTACGCACTTCTTGAATGAGACGATCAATGCACTAACAGAGGAATTTTAGGTATATCACCAGAAGAGAACACCTTATCACCCACAAGCTAATAGGACAGTGGAGGCATTCAACAAAGTGCTTGAAAATGTGCTGACCAAGGTTTGCAATGCTCAACAAAGTGATTGATAATTCCTTTGAAGTAATAAGAAGGAAAAACCAATGTAACCACTATCCGCTTTTGGAGATCAGCACCTAGCCCTCCTGATGCTTAGAGAGGGCTCTCTCTTTAAAATTTAACTTTGTTTTAGTTAATATGTTTTAGGCTAGCTATAATTTTTCTAAGGGGTTTTGATTTGTATTTGAGATTTGGTAGTGGGATCTGCTTAGACAAATGGATAAATTGATGACTTTTAGACCATTGGGCTATGGAGTCAACTAATAAGGAAGCAAAACTGGATTAACTCATTAAAGGGGATGTTCCAAGGGCAAGATAGTAGAGTGTATTTTAGATGTTTGAGACAGAGGGGTGAAAGGGTTTCACTCAGGGTGAGAGGGAAATTTAGGGCTCTTAGACCTAGATAATGAATGAGGAAGGAAGGGGTAATCGAAATCAAAGGGCAGTTAAGAATCCTTTAACCTGGATTATTCATGAAATCAATCTAAACCAAAGAGCAATTAAGAATTATTTAATTTAAATATTAGAAGAAAACATTCAAATGCTTACCTGTTAAAACAGTGCGATTTAAACAAGTTTTGAAATATATTCTAGTTATAGCATTTGGATTGAAACACATATAAGATTATGAACAACTTTAAGAAAAATGACAATAACACATGAAAATACTTTTTTGAAATTTGCTCAACACATGAATCCTTGGAAAAGTCTGATCTTTATTAATCAATCCATCTTGTTGGCTCATCAACTGATACAATAACCTTTCGGGTATTCTTGGTCAAAAAGTCAATAGAAATGTCTAATAGAATCCACCCTACATACTTCGAATTGTGAAGTATTTATACAAAAGTTTATTACAAAATATCTCAAACTGATTTGAGATTTAATCTAGGAAAGAAAAATATCTTCTTGTAAGAAGATAGAGACAGATATTGAACTGATTCATGTTGTCCCTTTTATTTTGGTACTACTGGCTTTTATGGTTTGTTTTTTAGCCCTTTATGTTGCTTTTTTGTTTGATCTTTCATGCTGGAAGCTTCATTTACTTTAGCCTTTCATCTGATACACTTTGACTTTGATACACTTTGACCCTGTTGATTTGTCTTCATCCTTTTACCATGTTGTTTTAATTTCACTGTATATTAACCTTTTTACTGCATATTTCTATAGTAAATCAGTGAATTTCTCCCATGTTTGACCATCAGGTTGTATTTTTAGCATCCTCCTATATATTTCATCTACCTCGGTGTATTTGGAAAAAGTAGGCTTATTGATAAACAAGTGTTTTACCTCATGCTGGAGGTAAAACAAGTTTTCAAATGTCTGGTAGAGTACTTTGCCTATTGGCAATGCCTTCATTGATGATGTATTGACCTGATCCTTTGCTACCTCTCTGATTTTCTTGTTGTAATCCTCCTGTGTCATGAGCTTGTCATTAATTACTAAGGGACTGGGTAATCCCTTTTCTCTCAAAATTTGGAACTTAGCCATAAATCTGTCGATGGCTATCTGCATATTCTAACACTTATCCTCTAAGTTTTGCATTAAGTTCCTCTTGGAGAGGACCTTTCTGACCTCCAAAATTGTTTCTGTTCTATCCTCTATTTCCAATTCCGGAAGCTCATACTTATTCTTGCTGTTAAGGATATGGATAATTTTGGCAGTCTCTCCTAGCATTTCTCCCAATTCTTCTTTTACTCTTTGGATGGCCTCTGTGGCCATATTTATTAAATCAATCTGCTCAAAAATCACCTGAATAGATGGCCAAATATCATTGAAAGAGTCAATGATATTGGCCCATAGTAGTTCCTTAGCCTATCCAATTGGTTCTTTCAGTGTTAGCTCCTTTTCCATGGCTTTCAATCTCTCACTCATCCTGACAGCTTTTTGAACTTCTTCTTTGTGCATGATTTTGGTAATATTGTAATCAGTTTCCAAGCTTGTCACCTTTTCTTTAAGCTTATTCATCTATGTTGTCTGTATGGACATTTCTTCCATAGCTTTAACCAACCTTGCTATGTTAGGCCCATATACTACTAGTGTAACCCCTTATTGTTATTAGCACAACCCACTTATTATATTGATGTACCCATGTAGTGCCCATATTGTTACTATTGTGCCACATAGAAGCCCACTATTGTTATTATTGTGCCCTTACATTATTATTGTTATGTCGGCTTTGATTATGTTATGACCCCTTAGACTCTTATATATAGAAAGGAGGTGTTTTCATTTGTATCATCCAAGAATTGTTCATTTATGTAATGTAAAGGAGGTTTCCCCTCGAAGAGGCTGAATTCTAAGGCGTTGATCTATCTTTTCTATCTTTTCTTGAGCTGGTTTCATAACATTTGGTATCAGAGCTTTGGATTCTAGGGTTTCGCTGCTCCAAATAGGACATCGTGGCATTTTCGCTATAACTTTTTTTTTGCAATGTTTCAGAAGTTGCAAAAAAAACCCATTTGAGAAGAAATCGCGCCGAACCTCGGGTTCAAATTTCAGAGCTTTTCGCGCTATATTTGCAGAGATATGATTTGAGGAAGTTGGTATTTTTGTGGATTGTAGTTTCTTGTATGCATTTTTCAGATCCAAAGGTCGAAACAGTGACACGTGGCACTTCATACAAGTTCACTCTTCTGGAAAGGTCTATAATCAGGTCATCTTGGGAGATTGTGCATAACTCTTCCTTAGAGAATCCAATTTGGATCAGACTGGTGGCATTGGAAAGAGGACACAAAGGGCTACTATAGGTCATAATTTCAGAACTGAAAGATCCAAAAGTACAAAGTTATAGTCGTTTCAAGTTCGAGTTCCTAAAATCAAGAAAAAGCAAGATGAGGAAGTTTGATGGCAAGGATCCAGTAAATTGGATACTTCAGATGGAGTAATATTTTGATCTACATGGTGTACAACTGTTACAAAAGGTATGTATTGCATCTTCATATTTAGAACCAGATCAATTTTTATGGTACGAAGAGCTTTGTTCTCGTAAACAACTTGTTACGTGGTCAATTTTCATGGAGGAAATGATAGCACATTATGAGGATACAAAGAGCAACACCTTCTTTAGAGAAACACCACAACAATTGGAAAGAGTAAAATGGATTTGTGACGTAGTGGAAAGCAAAATTATGGAAACCAGGAAGCGTACCCCTCACAACTATAAAGATGGAAGTGTTGTTTCTCCTAGCCTTCCACAACCTACAAGGGTTACACCACAACAATTGGAAGAAAAAAGAGAAAAAGGGCTTTGTTACAATTGTGATAGCAAATGCACTAAAGGTCATAAGTGTGCTGAGAAGAAATTATTTTACATAGAATATGAAGAGGAGGAAGAAAAGGATCAAGAAACATCAAAAGAAGAGGATATACGCCAGGACCCAACCCCAGAGAAAGAAGAAATGAATCAGACCATATCTTGTAAAGAATTGGCAATAATTACCACTCCTCAAACTCTCAAGATAGAAGGGCATATCAAGAAGAAAAATGTTCAAGAAGTGAACGATCACATCGAGCATCAAGAAATGAATCCGACCATATCTTGTAAAGGATTGGAAGAAATTACCGCTCCTCAAACTAAAGATAGAAGGACATATCAAGAAGAAAAAGGTTCAAGCAGTGAAAGATCACATCGAGCATTAACAACAAGTTCTCCAACTTTTAAAGGATAACGCCACTTTGGTTCAAAATCAAATGAAACAACAGGTAGATCAACATCGTAGTGAAATTTTTTTTGATGTAGGTGATTGGGTATTTTTACTGCTACATCTCAAGCAAGCTATTTATGAGAAGGAAATGTTGGCAATACTACATGCACTTAAGAAATGGCAGCCTTACCGAATGGGAAGACATCTCAAGGTAAAAATGGATCATGATAGTCTTAAATACTTTTTAGAACAACAATTATCTTCAGAAGAACAGAAAAAATGTGTCACAAATATGTTGGGTTATGACTTTGACATCATCTATAGAAAATGGAAGCAAAATTTTGTTGCAGATGCACTCTCAAGAAAGGATGAGGATGTGGAAGCATTGTTTTGTTCTTTTTCTATTATCCAACCAGATTGGATAAACGAAGCAAGGGATGAATGGAAGAAGGACGAAGAAGTATGGCCACTTATTCAAAAGTTGCAAAAGATCCCAATTCAAACAATATTGCTAGAAATTGAAGAGGAAGGAAAAATCATATTGGAACCTATAACAGTCACAAAAGCAAGAACCCAACAGCTACAAAATCGATCAATTTCAGAGTATCTCATCAAATGGAAGAACTTACCCATTGAAGATTCCACATGGGAGGAAGAGAATTTTATACAGAAGCATCAAGAACTACTCAAGCATTGAGGACAACACTTTTTGAAGGAGAGGGGCATGTTAGGCCCCTATACTACTAGTGTAACCCCTTATTGTTATTAGCACAACCCACTTATTATATTGATGTACCCATGTAGTGCCCATATTGTTACTATTGTGCCACATAGAAGCCCACTATTGTTATTATTGTGCCCTTACATTATTATTGTTATGTCGGCTCTGATTATGTTATGACCCCTTAGACTCCTATATATAGAAAGGAGGACTTTTCATTTGTATCATCCAAGAATTGTTCATTTATGTAATGTAAAGGAGGTTGCCCCCTCGAAGAGGCTGAATTCTAAGGCGTTGATCTATCTTTTCTATCTTTTCTTGAGATGGTTTCATAACATGCTACTTCTTCACCTGAAGTATCTACTGGTGATGTAGATTCTGTGGAAATTGGTTGTGTTGTGGCCATTGGAGCTGTGGGAGCCAATGAGGCTGCCAATGTGGAAGGAACAATGGTGGTGACTATTGGGATGACATTCACTGAGCTAGTGCCAATATCAGTTTGCTTTAATTGGATTAGGCTGTCCAATTCCTTTTCTGTCTCCCTCAACTGATCATTTAGTTTAAGGACTAAGTCCATCAACTCTTCATGCCTTGTTTGGTTTTCCAATACTTCCTATGTCTGGGGATGTTGTAGTTGAGGTATCTTCAATTGCTTCTTGAGTGTTTCAATGTCATCATTCTTTTTCTTGATCAGTTGTTCAGTAGCTTTGATTCCTTTGGGATCATGTCCCAATTCAATCATTAAGTCTTCCAAAGACTTGATTTTGGTGTATATGGCCTATGAGGAGGCCTTTTCCAATTGATACTGGGCTGAAATATTGTTCAATGAATTCTGCAATTGATGGGAAACTATGGATTTTCCTGTAAGGGTGGAGTAAATAATTTCTCTAGCCTGCTTGTGAAGCTCAACTTGGTAAATGGGATGAATATCCCTTGCCGATACCTCAAAATTGATCTTCTTGAAATCTTCTGATGTCCTTGGTTGTTGTACAATTGGCTTTATGAAGGAAATTTGCATCTTTCCTTCCTTGATGTCAAAAGCTGACATCAACCTGGTTTGATTGGTAGGTGTAAGCTTGAGATACTGTGCATAATACCGTGCCTTCATTTTCTCATTTTTCATTTTGATTTCTTTAAACCTATCCTTAATGTCCCTATCTTTATCAGCAAGCCTACTAATGAGGAGACTTCTACACTGAGCTGTCTTTCCAAAATTTGAGTCTATGATGTATATGTCTCCTGTCTTTCTCCAGATGGAGTTGTGCCCTTGCTCATGTCTAAATCAGTATCAGTTATTTCTACTGAGCCTTCTGTGTCTTCCTATTCTGAAACATGATTGAGTCTTGGCCTTTTTCTTTGGCTGGCTTCATATTGCAAATTTGAAGTGTCCATACTTGAACTGGAGGCTCCCTCTCTGTTCCTCTTGGGATTCTTTTCCACATTCTAAGGAGTTTGTAAAATAGCAGGGCTACTCATGGTTACTTCTTGCTCTAGTACCTGTAGGAATGAGCTTTCATCAAGTTGTCTCTCTAGATCAAACAAGGTATTTTCAACATCTTCCTTTGTACTATCCCTGTCTATGAGAGTGTTTTCCAACCAATCATATTGATTGGCATATCTCTCTATTTCTAGTATGTGGTGATGAATGTAAGGTCCCAATTTGACGTTTTGTCTAGGTTTGGTCATAAACCCTTAAGGTTCATACCTCCACATGAAACTATTTTGGAACTTCATTTGTTGCAGAATCTGATCTGCTTCCTAGCCTGCTTCTCTAGAATTGCAAATGAAAGGGCCTAACTGATTTTTGACCTTGAACTGAGTTCTTTTCTTGGCCGAGAGAAAGTTGACATCATCAGAGTTCATTATCTACCTATAATACTCTAGAGCAAATAACCTCATGGGGAGGTATTTGGGCAACTTTTATGGAGCAAGATGGCAACCATAGATTCTTATTTCAATGTGGTTTTGGTAAAGGTACCAATATCCCACCTTACTTTGCCTGGAAAATTGGAGGACTCTTTTGATTTCTTCTCTTATTCTGGGTGGAGGACTTCCTGTCAGCATAGTCATGAATGGATGGACAAAAGTGTCAATGAAGTCTGTATAAGTGTATGGTGATGAATACTTGTGGAATAATGGTGTCCAAAATATAACAGACCTGGGCTGGCCTTTAGTATCCAACTTCTGGATGCTGAAGGGAAATTTTTCTGATTCATAAGACAAAAACACGTGGTATAATATAGATCAGTACTTGAATACTCTTTCATTGTGCATTCTGGTAAACTTTTCATGCATCCTTTCAGCTATGAATTGGGCATAATTGCACTAAGTAGCAGGAGGATTTCCTGGGGTGAAAATGGACATGAAGGCCAGGATGAGTTCATCAACAAATTCATTAGTGGTACAACCCAGTTTACATGATATCATGGTTATAATTTTCTTGTCCCTTTCAGAGAAAATGGCAGAAACATATGGAGGGGCATCTTTAGGAATGTGCTGCTCTTCTACAACGAAATTTTGGAATATTTGGGCCAGCTTAGATGGACTCAATTTGGTGTACAGGTCTAAAAAATCCCCAATGGAGAGTGGGGTTAGGTTTGGAACTAGTTGGACTTGGAACATCTCATTGATTGACTCAACTGTAATGGTAGACAAGACATTTTGGTCAGTGGACATTATAGCTCTCTAGCCGAGAATGTAACAGGCATGGAACATATGGACAATCTCAGGAAAAATATCTAATTCTGGAAATTGGTATTTGGGAAAATTGTAGTCCCAAAGGCTAATGTCATCAGAATGGTTCAGATATCTTTCCTAACTCAAACAATGAATTTTGAGCAGGGGTTGATAGGCACTTGTGTTTCTGATTTGGAAATCCTTGTTCACCAGGGGGAGGTGGTCAAGGTCCAAATGGGGAGTTGTGATAGGTCTGACATCCATGGGGATGGGGTTAGCCATAATTCAGTTCTTGTGGATTTGAATTTTGGCAATACAGGTTTATATCAGAGGTTTTGAAGGTAATTTGGAAATTTTCAGAAGGGTTTGGGTATGCACTTTAAACTTAAAGTAATTTCAAGTAATTTTACTTAATCAAAAAACTTTAAGGACTGAATGTTTTCAAATTGAAAGGGTTGTCTGGTAGTTTATCTCTAAATACCTGGAATTGTGTAAATTAACTTCAAATTCAGTGTTCTTCGCAACTGCAAAAGTTTGAATGGCTCTGGTACAGGCTGAGAGGTTGATTGGGGTCTCTGCAACTTCTTCAAGAGTGAAATTTGAGGTGAATTGGTAATTTCGATGTTTGAAGGTGTTGCAATGGTTTGCAGAGGTTTATAAAGAAAATGATTGAAAAATGTTAAATAGGGCTTCTTGGCCTTTTTATTGAGAAACAGTCACTTTTTGGCGGGTAAATTACAAATGAATAGTGGCTAGTTTTTCAGGCTGAGTGGGGAGGCGATTTCCCAAGTCATCGCACCGCTTTTATGGAGGAGGAAATATTTTGGAGGGGTCACTCGATCTATGTTAGAGCTTGACACATAACAGATAGGGGGCTAGGAAAAACCACTTTATCAGGTGGGTAAAGGCCGGTCATCGGGTGAACCTGATATGGATGTGGACCACTGGATGTGGGAACTGATGATTGGATGGCAGTGGGGTGGCATATGTGCACGGATGAAATGAGCATAGGTTTCGGTGGGCCCAAGGCTTTAATCCTTGGCAGTTTGGGATTAATTATGAGTTAATCATGGGATTAAATGATCGGGTGAGCCCTAATGATGGGATTACTTTAGCTTTACTGCAAAGTGGTGAATTAAGTGGGTTTTGTTGGGAATATGGGGTAAAAGTATAGTTTATAACTAAACTAAGGGTTGGGGTATTATATAGGGGATTTAATTATATACGGGAAAAGGTATATTGAGAACTATAGTATTATGTTAAGAATTAATATGAAATGAAATGAGCGGAGTGAACATACCCCTAAGCATAAATGTAATATTTGCGCATTTTATTCACATACACTTCATACTTAGGATAAAATCTTTTTGTGGGTATTTTGAATGAAATGGAATTTAACATGGGGTTGTTTACTTTTCATAGGAAAATGGAGTTTAACCTTAGGAAAATGGTTTTTTTTAGGGTAATGAATGGAAATGAATTTTATGAAGGGAATTCTAACACTTGATGTCCATAAGTCATTAAGTCGAGGGTCTGGTCCCACCAAAAGTCAGAGAAATGCTCTGAGCCTTTATGACTTGAAGGATTTTTAGTACTAGAACTTACTTGTGGATGGGGAAATTAGTAAATAAAGGGATGAAATGAATGAGGGGGAGTTAATTAAATCAAGTTGTAAACCATTGTTTTTTCTTTGTTAACTGCTCATGCACATTGAAAGATATGGTTAAGCATGATAAATGTGCTTTTATCCAATCAAATTTATACTTCAACAACCTTTCTTCTACTTACCCATTACTTACCCTAACATTTTTTCTTCATTTATTTGGGTGCATTTAGGCTAGCAGACCCTTATCATTCATTTTTCTTTTGAAAATTAAACTATCTAATTCTAACCTTATATCATCCAAGGGCTCAGATTAAACTAATGAGCTCCTTTTATTTTCTCTACCTATCTAATGATCTTCCAAGATTAAATTGTTTGGTCAGATTTTATTCTCTAACTATAAACATAAAATTCTAATCATAAAATAGTCAAGATTAAGAAGTTTGACTACCATGGGTTGTGGCATGTATGACAAGCTGCACAGACCCATTATTTAAGACAGTAAAGCAGTAAAATAGTAGTGGCATCTAGACTTGCACACTTTCATGATCTGTTTTTGTTTTTGGGGTTCATATATTTTCATTTTTTGATCTTTTCTTATTCTTTTTGTGCTTTGATAGTTCTTTTAAGACATACACTCTTTAAATATTTAAAATTTTTAATATGGAAAACATTTGAGAAAAGAAAAGGTATGTACAATATTACAAGGCTTAAACTTAGCCAATTCAAAATTATGAATCCTATCACTATAGGACTCTAACAGTGGCTCCACATGGGGGTGGAATTTCCTAGTGAAATGTCAAGAACTCTAAAGATCAATAGCCTTTGAATTGTGGCTGAAGTTACCTTGCAAAGTGTCCTTCTGTGAATCTGCATTATTGATACTTATGACAGTAAATCTTTCAAAGCTTAGGGCCTTCTCTCCGGGCTTCAACTTCAAAGGATTACCATCCAATCCAATCTACACTCTGCAATGTTATGTACAATGATGGAAAATAAAGTGAACTACTGTAAGTCAGTGGAAAAGTAGTGCTTCAACATCCTACCATTAACAGGTCCTCCTGGTAGGTCTGATCCATCTATGTTTCTCAAGAAAAAGGCATTGTTGCCTCTGTAGCCAAAAATGACATAAGGCCCCTGCCATAGAAAATCAAATTTTCCATGCTTGCCTTTATCTTCTCTCCTTGAATCCCACTTAAGGACTTTGTCTCCTATGTGAAAATCATCTACTTTAGTCTTTTTATCAAAGACTTTCTTAATTTTTTCCTGGATTATCTGTGATTTTACATATACTTCTTCCCTAGTCTGCTGCAGGTGTATAGTTTGGTTTATTCTTCTCTGAATATCATTCAGTTCCACTTGTAATTCCTGGTGGATTTTCATAACTGGCACTCCCAGGGATGATGGGAAAACTGCATCGATCCCATAAACTAACTGATAGGGTAATGTTCCAATGGACTTCTTACTAGTCAGTCTATCAGCCCATAAGGAATTGACTAACTTCTTGTTCCATTGCTTTTTATTATCCTCCAGTAACGTTTTGATAATATTGACTAGGATTTTGTTGGATGACTCTGCTATTCTATTACCTTGAGGGTAATAGGATGTGGAATGACCAAGGGTGATATGGTACTTGTTACAGAAATCTATCATTCTTTTGGACTTAAAGGCTGCTGCATTATTAGTAATGAACTTCTGGGGACATCCAAATCTTGAAAGGATATTACTCTCTAGGAAGGTGATTGTGATAGTGTCTGTGGCTTACCTAGAAGGTATGGCCTTGTTGTGCTATACAACAACCCTCCCCATTTTAAAATTTTTCACAAAAAAATTTAATAAGAAATGGGTACCCTTTAGAATATTAATAAAATCAATAAAATGTTTGAAAATAATTTTTTATAATAGGTTATATAAAAATAATCTTTTAGGGTAGGTTAAATTGCAATTTCAATTTTCAAATCGCGCACATCCTTTATTTCAATAGTGGACTTAAAGTGTTCCATTGAGATCTACCGATGCAATAACTCTATCAGAAATCACATATCGCTACTCATCAACAAATCGCTCCAAGTGTTCCCTAGAAAACCTCCGATGCGATAAGCCGATCGCAATCGCGCATTGCTAAAATCATAAAAAACATCCCAAAATCCCCTTTGAAATCTTCCGATGTGATTTCATTATCATATAGTGCGTGTTCGATAAAAGAAAAAAATGAAATATTACAAACATGTGTGGTTTAAAGTTATAAGTTAATTATAAAGAAAATTTAAATGATTTATCAATTTTAAAGCATGTCATCCCCCCATGTTAGCTCACCACTGATCGCAATCGCAACCATGCAAAGGAACCATTTAAGCATGGAACTTGTAACTCCCAATCTGCAATATGCGATTATCGCTAATTGCCGATTGGGAAGTCACGATACCCATTCTAAAAAAGGATTGTTATAAATTTGCGATGCGACATATCATCATGACATTAAAGTTTCACATTGGAAATTTTGGGGAAATCATTGAGAAGTAGTTATGGTTGAATCCTTCAAGGATTTCATTTGTGGTGGCTTAATATATCATAGATCCGTAGCATCTATTACGCTTAATTGCTGTTAGACCTGTGCACTGTGTATTAGTTTTGAATAAATTTTTCCACTGTTACGTCCTTCTGTTTCATTTTGAAGAGCGAATCTGAAATCATTAGTCCAGCAAAAATGTCTAAGATAGCTCAGAAAGTAAAGGTACCCGTCATAGCAAAAGATGAACCATCAAAGTTGGTACTGATAGCTGAGACTAATTGTGCAGGCCTTCGCAAGACTTCATGGGAGAGCATATATAATCTACTTGAAGCCAAGGATCCAAGTGAAATTGAAGAAGAAGGAGAAACGACTTATTCAACTAATAAATCCGAAAATACTCTTTACGATTTAGCCAGTTCCTTCCTCCAAAGAATAACAGCCCATGCGAAAGTGTTACCATACAATGACCTGGTGAGATGGGTAATAGAGAGTATCAACATAACTGATAGAGCACTGTATACAACCGATGGAAGGATGTTCGGGTCATTCAGGGCATAGGATGTCAAGAAGATGTATCATTTTTGGACCCTCAAAAACATTACATCAAGGCATTTTTAGAAGATTTCACCAAGGAGAACGATGTAGAGTCAGACCCTATCAAGCAATGGAGACATTTCCCAAACAAGCATAAGCATGAATCTTCTAGTATGTACTCCGTGGACTCCTTAGCATCTCCCTATTGCTATGTTGGTGCTATGATATGTAGACTCTTTGGAGTCTCTGAGTCAGCTAGGTTTTCCATAGAAATTGTACCTTTAATGGAAGTGGCAATTAACTCCTATATCATGGATTGGGTGACCATTTTATCAAATAAAATGGCAAACCAAATCCTTGATTATAGAAGAAATAGGTATGTAATTACTCGGATAATACCCCCATTCTATATGAGCGCCTACATCATGGACACCATATGTTTAAATTCTGACTATCCCATTCTAGGTTGGAAATAGACTCTTCAAGATCCAACTCCTATTCACATTTATCATAAGTATTTGTGGAAGGCCCATTATAAAGATCATATATATATAATTTGCTATGGTTTTGTTTTACCCATTCATCAGGCCATATTCAACAAACCTGCTCCTTAGTTATCTAATGAGGCCAGCATTGACATAACATCAATCGACAGTTGGTTTGGTGAAGAAAAGTTCACCTATGTCAGAATTTTTGGCAGCACAACAGATCCACATGTTCTCCCCTTGTACATTCCTGATAAGCTATTAGCCAGAGAAATAGCTTACCAGATAACAGAAACATGAATGTCTAGGAACCTCAATAAGTCCAAGAAACAAATGTGGCCTTCATTTCCCCTCTGTTGTGGTACTTACTCACTGCATGATTTCAAACATGCAGAGAAAGAAGTAGAGAAGATAAAAATTATGAAGTTAGCAGTCATCCCTAAGAGACAATATGATCCAAAAGTAGCGGATTACAACTTTACCACTCAAGTGAAACTTGCCAAATTTGAACATGAGAAAGATGATTATGATGACTTGTTCACTTTGGCTGAGTTATTTCACAAGTAAAAAATCTAGCAAAGATCAAATTGGGAGCAAAGGGGATAGATAAGTTTATGCAGTTCAAGACACAGAGGTTACAAACACTACCTCTAGATTTATTGGCCACTACCCCTATGGTGCAGCAAGAAGGCCACAGTGAAGTAAAGACTACCGAGAAGAGTCCTAAAAAGGAGAAGAGTCCCACCAAGGAGAAGAGTCATGAAAAGGAGAAGAGTCCTGAAAAGGAGCAGACAAATGAAAAGACTGGCGAGCTCCCTAGATACCGATGTGCATATTTATTCCAACTTAATCAAGGAATGGGAGCAGTTCGATCAAATGATGAAGAAACATAATGACTCCCAAAACATCGTTATACCAGAATTTCTCGCAACACAGGAGCCTATTGTTACTAGTACTACAATTGAAGGAGCAGTCGGCACAGTGAACACTTAGCAGGACATCGAAATAATTCCTGAGAATCCTTCAGAAGAGATTGTATTGAAGGTAGTGGAAATACCACCACTAGATGTATTTTACAGTCCAAAGCATAGGGATGTGGTCAAAAGACAGAGGAAAAGGAGGAAAATTGACTAGGGAACATTCTCAACTCCTGAAGCTGAACTGATGAATGTGGTATGGAAAGACTCAGAAGTCAATCCTTCTGAGGATTTAACCAAGTTATCTCAATATGAAGGTGCCTATACAGCCACTACAATGGAAAGATCTTCTGAAGTTAGCCAACTGATAAAGGAAAAGGATGTAAAGATCACCCAACTTGAAGAGAAAATGGTAGTGGAACAACAGAGGATCAGTCAGCTTCAGCAACAACTAGTGGAACAAAAACAATAGAATGAGAAACTGAAAGAACAGTTAAATTTGGAGAAACAAAAGATAGATGAGTAGGCTCTCTAGAAACAACAAAATTTGTCTCAATAACTTAGCAAGCTTCAAATGGCAATTCAGCATGAAAGGAAGGCTAAAGAAGAAAAAATTGCACAGCTGCAATTACAGGTAGAGAAATTCAAGAGTTATCCGAAAGTTGGTGAATTCAAGAAAGAAGCCCTGGAAGTAACCAGAGCCTTATCTCAACGACTAAATACTCTTTGCCATAAAATATCATTGGTTGACCCATTATGCACTATCACTACATCACTCATTGAACAGGCAGTTGACACCAGGCTAGAATTTGAAAACCCAGATGAAAAGGTCACAAAATTTCTCTTTTGGCAAAGTTCAGAAGAAGGCATGGCTGCTAATCTACCGAAAATCCAAGAATGTCACAAAGAAATCTTATTTTCAGAGTGGGAATCACAGTTAATAAAGGACGAAAGAGCTACTTCTAGAGCCAAGGCTACAATGAACAATGTGATCGAGTTGGTAAATGACAACTTATATCTAGCTAACTTGATCTCTGATTGCTCTCTAGAGAAGCTCCCGAAAGAAAAAGTGCTAGAAGATCAATGGAGACAGAATCTGGCGAGCAGAGAAGAACAAATTGGTAAGGTGCAAAACTTGACTTGGGATGCATTTTGGTTTTTCCTAGTAAATCCGCACAACCAGCAGATGGCCACCAAATGCCTTGCTAATGCTGTCAATCTCATGGTTACCAAACTTTCAGATGCTATGTACACAACTCAACTACATTCTAGGCTGAGTCATCCTCCAGAAATTCAGCAAATGCTCTCAATTTTTCAACTGCGAGTGCAAGAGGAGAAGTAGATACAATGAATCAGTTAAAAGGCTATCACATTGATATTTTCATAAATCAAATCCCAGATTTTCATGTTTGTAGTTTCAATAGCTCAAAGCAATTTTTATTGACAATTGGTTTTTATTTTATTATTTAAACCCTTTCATGTCTTTTAAGAAAGGGTCCTCAATTTGTATAAAATTTGATTTGAGAAGTTGCACTTTTATACTTCTGAATATATTTTATTAGTAGTGGATCAAGGTTCTACATTTTTGTGAAGAAACTTTTTCAAGACCTGCACTTTTGTATCTCCTAGAAGTTTTCTCAAATAAGAAAGTGGAATCGGAGTGTTATTTGCAGTGGCAAGACTCAAATTCATGCAGTGTTTTTATCACTGTTCTTTCATCTTGTTTCCTTATGTGATGAAGCATTCCTTTTAAAAGTTGTTATTGTTGATGTATGTATGCTTTTCAAATAATTCTTTATCATGTCATTTATGAAGATTTAGAATTGTTATACTTTAAGGATATATGTTAGCTATAAACATTGTCATGAATGCGATATGTTTTATTAGTAATTACATTATTTAATTTGTTAAACAAATTAATCATTATCTATGAATGCATCTTTCTATCGATAAGTAATTCATTTATATGATTATTTTTCTATTAGAAATAATCAGAAATTGCATTGTTAGTACATTACCTGGGTTAGATAAGTATACTTGTATATTTTTGAGTTATAGGTTAAAACACTTATCATCTTTATTGAACATTATAAAACAATCATCCATCAAAACAATCATTATATGGGAAACTGGTCCCATAATATCCAGTCAGAGCCACCACACCAAACGGAAAAGGAGTTGTACTAAGGTCCGGACTGGGTGGTTATCCCCAATGTTGGTGCTGAGATTTTAGAGGCATCAACATTTTTGGTGCTAGAAGGAGGGCATGAACTGTGAATGGTCAGTGAATTCAAATCCATAGGCCATTCTAAGAGTAAAACTCCCTCACCATCTCCTCCAACTTCTCCTTTGCATTCTAAATCTCCTATTTTTAAGCGAGAAGTTGGAAAGGAAAATACAACACCCATTGCTGAAAACTTAAACACACCTGACAATTCTTCTCTTGAACCCCCTGAAGTACAGTCCTTGATTCATAAACTCCAAGGGTTTTCGATATCCTAAGAACAGTCTAAGTTATCCCAAGGCAGTATGACTTCACAATATATTCCATCTCAGCCTCTTACTAGAGCACAGAGTGAAAAGATTGGTATTCCACCAACTGAATTTCATTTTCCAAGTTGAAAAACAGCTAGGAAGACACCTTTAGAGTTTGACAGTGAGATTCTTTCCTCATCATCATCCATTCCATCTAAACCATTGCAAATTCATCCATCTATTTCACAACTCCAAATCATAGTCCATAAGGGTACAGGTACCCCAACATCATCTACCCAATCACTTTCAACTTCCTCTTCACCTTCTTATACCATTAGCACAAGAATGGTGCAACCTCAACCAAGGCCATTGGACCAATCCAGGAGTTGTCGCAATGCATGCACCCTTGAATCAATTACCAACTCATCCTGAAAAACTGTTACCAAATTTTAATCCTGACATTGGTATATTAGTAGAAGAACATATAAAAAATTTCATGTTGTCAATAAACTTGAATGGGGTAAAAGAAGAATATGTTGTTGTTAGGCTATTTCCATACACTCTACAAGGAGCAGGTGGATCATGGTATTTTTCATTACCACTAGGATCCATCAATAGTTGGGATGTTTTCAGGAACAATTTTTAATCAAGTTTGGAGACAATAGGTCCACAACAACTTTGATTATTGATCTCTCCAATTTGAAATCTAAATCAAAGGAACCCATCAAAGACTTCAACTCCCAATTTAATAAACTACTAAATAAAATTCCTGCTACATCCAAACCTAGTGAAGAAGTCCAAAGCGAATGGTATATTTTTGCCTTGCCTTCAAATATAGCCATCTTCGTTGATAGGGCTGCCAAACCCACATTAGCAGAAAATATGAAGGAAGCGATCGCTGTTGAAAAACGTATCATTGCTTTGGAAAATAAAAATGTTCTTGAAGAAAGAAAATCCAAAAAGGTTACTTTCAAAGATGAATAAAAAAAAAAAGCAGTTAAAGACCCTTATGACATGGAAGGTTTACAAAAGGTTTTGAAAACTATGTCCAATGAAATGGTGGAAATAAAAAAACAGGTAGCTGAAACTTCTACTAAAAAACCATTTAGAAATTTTAAAAGAAATCAGTCAACTGACCCTAAACCACCTAATGCTATATCCAATGCAGAATCATATCTAGATGACGATGAAGATGAAGACAAATTTTTGTCATCGGAGGAAACGAAAGAAGATGAAACAGTTGAATGTCATGGAATGTGGGACTTTATCTTGCCTAACTCTGATATTGAAAGTGAATAAGAAGCTCTCACAGTAAATACTAGAAGAAAAAATGTAGCAGAGCTTGTTCAAACAAATCCAAAGAAGAAAAATTCAAGCCCTGTTGCTAAAGACAAAGCTCCCATGAAGAAAACTCCAGTTGTGCCTACCCAAAATCAACCATCATCATCTAAAATGTTAGTAGTATCTAAATATATGGATTATAACATCATGGAAGACATGAAGAAGAATCGAGCAAATGTTTCTTTACATGAAATTAGCAAGCTCAAAGATCAACATAAGTTGTTACTAAAATAATTGAATGTGGTACCTTCTTCTCCTCTTCCAACCAGTGTATTATCTAAGACATCTAAAGGATCAGGTAAGCCACCATCGGATAAAGGAGATGCTACTAAGGCTGTTTTCATCGGAGATAGGTCTAATTCTCATACTCCTCCTTTTCCCTTGACTTATGAGATCTATAATAAAAATATTCATAACTGTCTGATAGATTCAGGTGCTTCATCAAACATAATGCCAGCCTCAGTTTGCTCCAAATTAAACATTGAGCCCCAGAAATCTGTAGGTCATATTGTTCAATTAGATCGGACTAAAGTTCAAGTTTTAGGAGAGATTAATTAAGTTACTATTAGGTTATCGGTTGATCCCAGAGTAGTTTAAAGAATTGATATGTTGATTGCTGACATCCCTAAGTTTTGTGGTTTAATTCTAAGCAGGGATTGGTACGAGAAACTCCATGGTTACATTTCCACTGATTGGTCTCACATGTGGCTTCCCTATAAAGGGAAACCAAATCAAATCAAAATAGATCGGGAAAAACACATGACTCATATAGTAACGGAGTTTGAACAAGAAAACTAGCCTGTAGCTTTCAATAACAACATTTTCAAAAATTACTCAGTTGAGTCATTCTTTGGAAATTTTAATGCTCAACAATTGCCTTTTCCTATTAATAGTATGACATCAAAAATTGAAAATGTCTCTCATAATGATACCTCAAGATGTATTAGTAGTGCTGATGAACTTGTAAATAAATCTGTAGATAAGCCTTTATTTTGGTCTTTATATTTTGATGGATCAAAATCCAATGACGGTGCAGGAGTAGGGTGTATTTTAGTTAGTCCAGAAGGGGAAAAAATTATGCTATCATGCAGACTAGAATTTGAGAGTACCAACAACACTGCGGAATATGAGGCATTGATTCAAGGGATTTATAAAGCAATAGGCCTGAATATCCAATATCTGAAAGTTTTTGGTGATTCCGAAATTGTCATCAAACAAGTAAGGAACACTATTCATTGTCTCTCAGGTCATCTCAAACATTATCAATCCCTTGTTCAAGATCTCATAACTTATTTTCTGGCATTCAATATTTGTCCTAGTCCTAAATCTCAGAATGCAGCAGCTGATTTATTAGCTAATGTTTCTTCTAAGCTCCTTCCATCCGAGGATTATAGTCTAGATAGGTTTTCAATTGAATTAATATTTCAGCCATCTATCCCAGACAATGTCACCAATTGGCGGGTACTTAATAATGATGAAGACATATTAAATTTCTTGACTTTTGAAAAATCTTATGATGATCAAATTATCGATGAAAGCGATCATGATCTTCAGCGAAAACAAAGACTAAATGAGAATTCTGTTCCTAAATCTGTGGTCAAGCTAGAAGATCTCTATGATATCAAAGATAGATTCAAAATGGTCACTAATGTAAAATTTCGAAGTTATACTTTAAGGTTTGAATTAGTAAATCTTGGCACTGAGGCCAATCCACAAAATGTCAATCTAGAGCTTGAACTCACATCAGAAGAAAGATTTACTTTCATCAAATTATTAAACAAATACAAAAATGTTTTTGCTTGGAATTATGAAGATCTGAGAACTTAAGATACTTCTATCATTCAACACACAATTCTAATGATTTCTAACGAGAAACCTGTACAACAAAGTTAAGCAAAATTCACCAAAATCTGGAAAGTGAAGTCAAAGCAGAGTTGAATAAACTTCTGAAAGATAACATTCTAAATGGGTTTCAAACTTGGTACCTGTAAGGAAAAAGAATGGTGATATTAGGATTTGCATAGATTTATAAATCTCAATAAGGCATGTCAAAAAGATAATTTCCCATTACCAACAATGGAACCAATTATTTAATCAATTGTTGGTTCAGAGTTAATGTCCTTTCTTGATGGTTTTTCAAGTTACAATTAGATACTGGTGCATCCAGATGATAGACTAAAAACTACATTTAGAACTAAATGGGGAACATATGCTTATCAGAAAATGCCTTTTGGTTTGATAAATGCTGGAGCTACTTTCGAACGAGCCATGGATATAGCCTTCAAAGGTTTGATCAATAGGTCAGTTGTTGTTTACTTAGATGACATAACTATCTTTTTCAAGAAAAGGGCCAATCATCTACATGATTTAAAATAGATCTTTGAGCAATGTAAAAGGTATGGGATTTCTCTAAATCCCAAGAAATCATTCTTTGCTCTAAATGAAGGCAAACTCTTAGGGTTTATTGTATCCAAAGATGGCATATATATTGATCCTAATAGGATAAAAGAGATTTCTAATATTCCTTTGCCACATAACAAGAAATCAATGTAATCATTTTTGGGGAAGATAAATTTTGTAAAAAGATTTGTTCCTGATTTTTCTCATATAGCCTTATCTTTACAAACTATGATTAAGAAAAATTCAGTTTTCAAATGGGGACATAATGAAAAATAAGCCTTTGACTCAATCAAACAGGCAATTATTAATGCTCTTGCATTGAATGCTCCTAATTTTTCTAATCATTTTATTTTGTATACTTAGGCCACTGAAACATCTTATGCTGGTGTTTTAACACAAATCAATGATCAACAAGTAGAAGCACCTATATCTTTCTTTAGCTCCAATTTGCAGGGTGCTGAGCTCAACTATTCAAAAGTCGAAAAACAAGCTTTTGCTATGTTTAAATCTATCAAAAACTTTATACCATTTCTCCTAAAAACACACACAAAAGTAACAATCCCATTCCTCGTAGTGAGGCAATTGCTAGTACAAAGGGAAGTAGGAGAAAAGAGAGCTAATTTGTTAACAACTTTGTAGGAGTATGATATTGATATTGAACCAGTGAAAATTGTGAGAAGGCAAGGTTTTTTGAGGTTATTAGCAAGAGCTTCTAATATTCCAGAACATGTAGATTCAGATAAGACTCTTCAAGTGAACGAGATAAGTATCATAAATTTTGAATCTCAGTATGTTGATCTGATCTTTTACTTGAAAAATGGATATGCTCCCCCTAATTTCAGTTACAAAAACAAACGTGCCTTAAGATTAAAAGAAAAACACTTCGAAATCATTAATGATGTGTTATTCAGAAGAAATTATGATTCAATTTTATTAAGATGCCTTGAAAAACTGAAGCACAAAAGGTTTTGTAGGAATTACATGATGGTCCAGCGGGTGGACATTTTGGAGGAGATACTACAGCTCACAAAATAATACATGTTGGATATTATTGGCCCACTTTTTTTAAATATGCCCATGATTATGTCAGGAAATGAAAGATATGCCAAACTGCTAGTGGGAGACAAAGGAAACCAGCCTTTCCTTTACAACTAGTAAACATTGAGCAACCATTTGAACAGTGGGGGCTTGATATCATAGGAGAGATTGTTCTACATTCTTCCAAGCAACATAGATACATCCTTACCGCCATGGACTACTTCACAAAGTGGGTAGAAGAAATTCCATTAAAGGTAGATAATTCTGATGCAATCATTGAATTCATTGATCAATTCATCATTACCAGGTTTGGTGTACCTAGTGCATCTTATTTTTCTGGGAGTAGTATAGTTGAATTTGATCTTAAGAGAGGTTTTAAATTAAAATATTCTGCAAATTACTATCCTCAAGGTAATGGTTTGGAAGAGTCAACAAATAAGAATCTCATTAAGATTATCAAAATAACTGTTGATAAAAATTAAAAGAATTGGCCTAAATCTTTAATATTTGCATTATGGGTAGATCGCATAACTCAGAAGGCCTCAATAGGTACTTCTCCTTTTAACTTAGTGTATGGAAGATAAGCTGTAATACCTTCAAACTTAGCACTCCCATCTCTAGCCCTAGTACAATTTATTGAAGAAAATCCTCCTTCCTCTATTCAATTAGGATTTGATAAAATTCTCAAATTAGGTGAAGAAAGAGAAAAGGCCAAAATAACTCATGCTAAACATCAACAAGTCATTAAATCTTCTTTTGATGCAAGTTCTAATGGCTCAAAAACATTACAAATTGATGATCTCGTTTGGAAATAGGACAAAGCACATGAAGACAAAGGTAAACATACCAAATTTCAAAAGATGTGGCTTGGACCATTTCAAATCATTGAAAATATAGGCTCATCAATGTTCATACTGCAAGATTTATCAGGAAAGAGAGATTCTATTCCTGTGAATGGGCTTATCTTAAAGAAATTCTTTTCTTAAGGAGGTAACCCCTTCTTACATGTATATATTCTTTATGCAAGTATGTTTGTTTTAGAAAATAATGTTGTGAATAGTCTTCCATTGGCCTTTTACTACTGAAAATATCTTAGAGAGAATATTGTGAATACTTGCTTTCATTGCTAGAACCTTTTAAGGAAATGATTAAAGTTTTGGAAAGCTGAATAAGACATGAAACTCTGAGAACCTCTTTAAAGTTTGTAAAATCTTCCAAAACCTTGAAAATACTATAAATCATTCTAATTTTTATAAAGTTAAGAGAGGTTGTTCATAAAAAGTTAAGACTTTTCCAAGCTTAGCATCCATAACTCTAAAATTGTCATCCATAAACTCTTAAAGAGAAAGTCATTCACACCATCCACTAAGTTTATGATTTTTCAGAGTGTAATACTAAAATATGTCTGATATAAAAGATAAGAGGTATCATCATGAGCCTGCTTACCATGATCATAGGGAAATAATTAAACTGACATTACCAATACTGCATATTAAAATAGGGTAATGGCTTATAATCATAAAACAAGGGGTCTCATTATGAGCCAGCTTGTTCAGTTCAATTACAACCAGTGAATGGAATTGGCATTACCTGGCTCCCAAACCAGGGCAATGGCTTTTTATCTTAAAAAATTAAAAGAATATAAAATAAAAAAATATATATGTAAACATATCTTTATGGATTTATGTTTCAAAAGTTATACTTTTAGATGGATGGGACAATGAACGACTAATGGTCAAAAGGTAACCCTGTCGAGACTATAGATGTTTGCTGGTAGCAGAGGCACTACCTGTGACAAAAGAGTAAATTTAAAAGCTAAGTTAGAGGAGCCCCCTACTTTATCTTTATAAACCAATCAAAGCTTGAAGAAACCAAAAATGTTTTTATTTTTTGAGGGATTGTGAAAGAAATTGCAAATTTTTTTTATTTTATTCAGAGTTATTTTTGTTTAAGCTATTCTTAGATGGTTTTCTTTATCCTCAATTGTTTCCAAAACTAAGAAAGTTTTAGATATTGCATTATTTTTCAGAGATCACTGTTTCTCCCAGTGAATCGCCAATTGTTGTGCTATACAAAAACCCTCCCCATTTCAAAATTCTTCATAAAAAAACTCTAATAAGAAATGGGTACCCTTTAGAATATTAATAAAATCAATAAAACATTTGAAAATAAATTTTTATAATAGGCTATAAAAAAATTAGCTTTTAGGGTAAGTTAAATCGCAATTGCAATTTGCAAATCTATCAAACCCATGAAATTCCTCTTGATAAGGTCCGATACGATTTGAATTATAATAGAACCTTATCATAAAGCTTTATTGAAGGAAAACAATTATAAAAGGAATATGTCACATTGCACACATCATTTATTTCAATAGTGGACTTAAAGTGTTCCATTGAGATCTGCTGATGCGATAACTCTATCGGAAATCACATATTTCTATTGATCAACAAATCGCTCCAAGTGTTCCCTAGAAAACCTTCGATGTGATAAGCCAACTACAATCGCACATCAGTAAAATCATAAAACACATCCCAAAAGCCCCTTTGAAATCTTCCGATGCGATTTCATTATCGTATAGCACGCGTTTGATAAAGGCAAAAAATGAAATATTATGAACATGTGTGGTTTAAAGTTATAAGTCAATTATAAAGAAAATTTAAACGATGTATCAATCTTAAAGCATGTTGCCTCCCCATGCGAGCTTACCACTAATCGCAATCACAACCATGCAAAGGAACCATTTAAGCATGGCACTTGTAACTCCTGATTTGCGATATGTGATTATCACTAATCGCCAATCGAGAAGTCATGATACCCATTCTAAAAAAGGACTGTTATAAATTTGCGATGCGACATATCATCATGGAATTAAAGTTCACGTCAGAAGTTCTGGGGAAATCATTAAGAAGTAGTTATGGTTGAATCCTTCAAGGATTTCATCCGTGGTGGCTTAATATATCATAGATCCATAACATCTATTATGCTTAATTGTTGTTAGTCCTGTGTGCTGTGTATTATCTTTGAACAAATTTTTCCATTGTTACATCCTTCTGTTTCATTTTGCAGAGTGAATATGAAATCATCAGTCCAGCAAAAATGCCTAAGAGAGCTTGGAAAGCAAAGATCACCGTCATAGTGAAAGATGAACCAACAAAGTTGGTACTGATAGCTAGTACTACTTGTTCAGGCCATGGAAAGACTTCATGGGAGAGAATATATAATCTACTCGAAGCCAAGGATCCAAGAAAAAATGAAGAAGAAGGAGGAACGACTGATTCAACTGATAAATCAGAAAATACTCTTTACGATTTAGCCAACTCCTTCCTTCATAGAATAATAGCCCGTGTGAAAGTGTTACCATACAATGACCTGGCGAGATGGGTAATAGAGAGTATCAACATAACTGAAAGAGCATTCTATAGAGCTGATGGAAGGATGTTCAGGTCATTCAGGGCAGGAGATGTCAAGAAGATGTATCATTTGCCAGACCCCCAGAAACATTACAACAAAGCATTTTTAGAAGCTTTCACCAAGGAGAACGATGTAGAGTCGGACCCTATTAAGCAATGGAGACATTTCCCAAACAAGCATAAGCATGAATCCTCTAGTATGTATTCCGTGGACTCCGTAGCATCTCTCTATTGCTATGCTAGTGCTATGATATGTAGACTCTTTGGAGTCTCTGGGCAAGCTAGGTTTTCCATAGAAATGGTGCCTTTAATGGAAGCAACAATTAACTCTTATATCATGGATTGGGCGACCATTTTATTAGATAAAATGGCAAAACAAATCCTTGATTATAGAAGAAATAGGTATGTAACTACCTGGATAATACCCCCATTCTATATGAGCGCCTACATCATGGATACCATATGTTTCAATTCTGACTATCCCATTCTAGGTTGGAAATGGACTCCGCAAGATCAAACTCCTATTCACATTTATCATAAGTATTTGTGGAAGGCCCATTATAAAGATCATATATATAGAATTTTCCATGGTTTTGTTTTATCCGTTCATCAGGTCATATTCAACAAACCTACTCTTCTGTTATCTGATGAGGCCAACATTGACCTAACATCAATCGATAGTTGGTTCGGTGAAGAAAAGTTCACCTATGTCAGAATTTTTGGCAGCACCATAGATCCACATGTTCTCCCCTTGTACATTCCTGATAAGTTATTGGCTAGTGAAATATCTTACCAGATAACAGAAACAGGAATGTCCAGGAACCTCAATAATTCCAAGAAACAAATGTGGCCTTCATTTCCTCTACACTATGGTACTTACTCACTACATGATTTCAAACATGCAGAGAAAGAAGAGAAGATAAAAATTCTGAAATTAGCAGTCATCCCTAAGAGATAGTATGATCCAAAGGCAGTGGCTTATAACTTTACTACTCAAGTGAATCTTGCCAAATTTGAACATGAGAAAGATGAATATGATGACTTGTTCACTTTGGCTAAGTTATTTTCACAAGTAAAACATCTAGCAAAGATCAAATTCGGAGCAGAGGGGATAGATAAGTTTATGCAGTTCAGGACATAAAGGTTACAAACACTCCCTTTGGATTTATTGGCCACTACCCCTATGGTGCAGCGAGAAGGCCATAATGAAGAAAAAACTACTGAGAAGATTCCTGCCAAGGGGAAGAGTCCTAAAAAGGAGAAGAGTCCCAAAAAGGAGCAGACAAATGAAAAGACCAGCGAGCTCCTAGATACTGATGTGCATATTGATTCCAGCTTAATCAGGGAATGGGAGCAGTTCGATCAAATGCTCAAGAACCAGAATGACTGCCAAAACATCATTATACTAGAATTGTCTGCAACAGAAGAGCCTATTGTTACTAGTACTACAATTGAAGTGGTAGTCAGCACAGTGAACACTCAGTAGGACATTGAAATAATTCCAGAGAATCTTTCAGAAGAGATTGTATTGAAGGTAGAGGAAATACCACCCCTAGATGTATTTTACAATCCAAAGCATAGGGTTGTGGTCAAAAGACAGATGAAAAGGAGGAAAATTGACTAGGGAGCATTCTCAACTCCTCAAGATTAACTGATGAATGTGGTATGGAAAGACTCAAAAGTTAATACTTCTGAGGATTTAACCAAGTTATCTAAATATGCAGGTGCCTATACAGCTGCTACAATGGAGAAGGCTTTCGAAATTAGCCAACTGATCAAGGAAAGGGATGTAAAGATCACCCAACTTCAAGAGCAAATGGCAGTGGAACAGAAGAGGATCAGTTATCTTGAGCAATAGCTAGTGGAACAAAAACATCAGAATGAGCAATTGAATAATAGTTAAATCTGGAGAAACAAAAGATAGATCAGCAGGCTCTCCAAAAACAACCAAAGTTGTCTCAAGAACTCAACAAGCTTCAAGTAGAAATTCAACATGTAAAGAAGGCTAAAGAAAAAAAATTGCACAACAGCAATTACAGGTAGAGAAATTCAAGATTTATCCGAAAGTTGGTGAATTCAAGAAAGAAGCCCTGGAAGTGACCAAATCCTTATCTCAGCAACTAAATATTCTTTGCCATAAAATATCATTGGTTGACCCTGTTAGAGTCGGTCTTGTGAGTCCTCCGTCAGAGATCAAAACTCTTTCTCCATTTCATTTTTAGGTGTCTCGCTCCATTCACTCAGCTGAATTCCTCTAGGGGCATGCCATAAGCTATCGGAAAGGTCATGTCAGTCATTTCCCCTCATGTCTGGCACCTGCTGGCTTAGGTATTTTCATTAATGTTCACTAAAGTCCATGACAGTCAACGTTTGATCTTTTAATGGGCGAGAGTCATTTTCACTCATTAGGTCTAGGGATCAGATAAATTGGTCTTCAAACATGTCCAATAAATCCATGCAGGCTAGAGGGACACCCTTAGAAAGTTATGATTCAGAGATTTTCATCGTCATGTTGACAGATTATGACTATTCTTCAAAACTCTATTTTGAAGAAAAGTCAAACAATGTGTCATTTGTGATAATTTTCAAAAAAGTATCCTGTTGATTTCTTCAGGTGTAGTCATGGTTTCCCTGGCCAAATTCCATGTCGTGCAACCCCTGCAAAAGTGCCAAAACATTTCATCATTTTAGCTAAAAATCCAATGGGAAAAGTGAAATTCAGTGTTGCATTAAATCAGTGAAAAGTGTCAAAACAAAACATTAGAAAAATGGGTTTTGGAGAAGCAAAAATCAAACCCATGAATTCAAAGCCTTTATATACAAGTTTCCACAATAAGCAAAGTCATTGTGAACACCAAGGAAGAGAGAAACATTGCAAAGTGAGTGTGAGAGTGCAAGCACGCATTTGGACTGAGTTTGGAGTCGTTTTCAGGAGTGCAACACACACACAGAGGGGCACGGCGCACATAGGGAGCGCGGGGCACAGAGCACGACCCCACAGTGTAAAGTTAACACGGGCACGACACATATATTGAGCGCAGCGCACTGGGTTTGTTGTGCGGCACACACCCACAGAGGCCCGAATTTGTGCCAAACTTGCAACCAATCATTTTGAAACCCTTCAAGTTGACAGGTAGGCCCTATATCTTGACTTGCTCATCAAATTTTATGGAATGTAGTGATGGTTCATGGCCATTTAGAGTTGCAATAAAAACACCTAAAACCTACCACTAGAAAACATCAAAGCCATTGTTGCTAGGGTTGCAAACTTGTGGTATTGATGCCAAGGCTCCTCTTTCACCTCTCATTTTTTCAATCCTTTGTTCCCTTCCCCCCTTATCCCATTTTTCCCTATTTTCCCTACCCTAAAACATTACTAAACCCATATTCCCTATCCATCCACTCATTGGTCAACGTAAACTCCAAAACCCTACCCTATAAAATCCCCAAACCCTCCTACATATCCCTAAACAAAATTTCCCCCCATAACCCCTATTCCCATCATATTATTCCCCTTCCTAACACTCCCTTTTTTCATTGTTCCCCTTGGTGGTAGATCTCATAACAACACCTAGTTTCATACCATCATCAAAGGGCAGTCCAAGCATAGTACACATACAGTAGTCATGGCATTTGAGCATTCATCGGAGTATGAGATGGAAACACAAAGTGATTCATCCTCGGAAGAACAGGGTCCCCGGAGACATCACAAAAGTGGCAAACATGTTAGGGATGATCCAACCACCCTCACTGAATTGCAGGCTTGCCCTCTTGCTATGTCATGTTTCCAGCATCTATCATGTTTTGATTTTTGTCAAAGAGTGGCTAATGTTTGAGTTCATCATGAGTTGGCTCGTCTTTTTGTGCTTCACCTACATGGAGATCACTCTATCTTAGTCAGTGTCACCTTCACACTGACACCTGAAACTGTCTCATTAGCAATCGGCATATCAAATGTTGGAGAACCATGGCACAAGAAACAAAAGGTTGATCGCTAGAATTATGAGCCTTACATTAAGGCCAGTTTCTTGATGAAGCTCACAAGAGTCTTTCCATTCCGATATTTGAAAGATGAATATGCTCCACTCATGAAGTTGATCATGAAGTACTTCACCTGTGAGGGGAGGTTCTCTCGTCTATATGCCTATCACATCAAGTTTCTCATGCACTTTACCAGGGTACGGATGATGAACATCCCATATTTCATTTGCAGGAACATAGAGAGGATGAACGCCTTCATGCAGCACAAGACCCCTCAGTAGTAACTTAACAGTGTTTATCACTTTTCTCTTATTAAGATTTTGGTGGTTCATCAGCTGGGATTGAAGGGAATTACTTGGGATGATTTCATCTCCCATGACCTCTTCAGCACTTCACAGGTATTATCAGAGGTTAAGCAGACTCCTAGTGTGCCGGTTTTCATCACATATCAGAGGGGTGCTAGACATTTGTTTGTAGCAGCAAAGCGAGTGTTATCTCCACCCGTGGTGGAAGGGGCCTTGCTTCCGACATCAGAACTACAGGTACAAGATAGAGGTAAGGAGCAAATGCATGATGTTGGGACTACAGGTGAGCCATCAGGTGAACGAGAGACCAAATTCATTCTCCTTCATGATGATGATACATATACAAAACCGACAGGTGCACAACTTAAAGAGATCATCCAGAAGCAGCAAGCAGAGATTCAAGCCTTGTCCCTTGATTTGGAAAGAGCTAAATGGAACATGAAATATTTGGAGCAGAGGAACAAACAGCTGGAGGATCATCAAGCGATCATGGAGCTACAAAACATTCATGAGCATCGCCAAGCTACACAAAGGAGAAGAGTTGAGCTCACGTCATTGGAGCAAGAGATTAATGAGGGTCGGGAGGCCAATCTCGAGAGAGTTAACATGCACTTGGAGAGGCTGTTGGATAAGGCTGACAAGGACCATGCATTACTGAGACACATGGCTTTTCACTACATGGCACGAAACAAAGTGTGCAAGGCCTGAATCAGGAATTTGAAGGCGAAATTAAGGAAGGAAATCAAGAAGCAAAAGAGGCAAAGGGAGATTGATCAACTTTAGATATTGGCTGAAGCCTCTTTGGCCTATTATAACACTTTATAAGGAAGCTCCAGCTCAAGTTTCAAGAAATTTGGGGCAATTTTGGTCACATGGCAAATTTTTGGTCACAACACAGGTTTTTTCTCCCTGTGCGCCGCGCCACTGGCGCGACGCTTAGGATTGGGAGCTCCAAATCACAAATGGTTTGCATTTTTGGATTCAAAATGAAACATCATGACTGCTGGTGCATGGACAAGAAATTTGGGCATGATTTGAGTTCCCAGGAGGTCAAAAGCACTCAAAAAATGACCTCTCTGCCCCTATTTTGACACATGGGTAGCAGTCTTGGGAGAATGAAGTTTTGGAGGTGCAAATGAGCACCAAATTCAGAAATTCCACTTGGGTTGGAAAGTAGACAGGTCAGGCTTTCCAACAAGCACACTTGGGCACAATTTGGACTCATAAAGGTACCTCAAAATGGCCTCCAAAGTGGCACGACGCATATAGATTTGGTCGTGGCGCATATAGACCCAAAGGCCAAAATCACTTCCGCTCCGCGACATTTCGATTCGCGACTTTCTCCAAGTGGTCCCGCTCATTTACAATATATTTTTCTTGGCAACTAAGGCAATGTTAAAAACGTATTTTCACTAAAGGTGGGCTCCTATCCAAGTGGCAAAGGAAGGCGAGCAGTCACCCAAGCCATTTGTCATTTCTGTAACGATACACCTATAACTAATGGTTGGCTTTCCATTTCCAGTTTGTAATCATTTGAAAAACTCCCCAACTGTGGTTCGTTCTATTTCCCAATGGGATAGTCTATTTATTTTAAGCAACACTATTTGCAAAGGGTTGGAATTTCTAGGAAACTGTGGGAGAGACACCCAGTCACTCACTGTACATTTTGATAGAGAATTAATGAAAGATTGTAGCTCTGGTTCATGAGATTCCTGTGGCGTGAGTTTAGAAAATGTATCTTCTTTATGTTTCATATGTATTTCGTTATGTTTCATATTTTCATTCATATTCATTTCCAGTGAAATCTTTCTAAGTAAAAAGGTAGAATTCAGTGTACTGCTCTGCCTTGGGATAGTTTTCACGTTCTATGTTTTCTTCTGTTGAAAAGGATTCATGTATTTATGCCCTTTTCACACTCTTAAACAATCTCTCCACTCCATATTATTTCGAATCTAATTGCTAGACTTTCCATCTGTCTTGCCTCACGAAATAATCTGCGTCTTTGAGTTAAATTCTTTACTCATGCTGTTCCTTGGCCCCCACACATCCCAGAAAACTCAGTCATTTTTCAAGATACCTCTTTCATACTTATTTACCTAGCCTAAAATCAGTATTCATTTTTGAGTCATCTCAGACTCTATTGTTTATTTTTGTGAGTGTGACCCGGAGAGAGCCCTCTCCTGTTCTGGTAGGGCTAGCTACCAGACTGAGCGTGGTTTGTGGTTACCATAAATTTTGCCTTCCTTCTAGGTGCTAACATAGTGGCGACCATACTGGGGAAGAAATTCTTTGTTTTTTAGTCTTCTCCGTTGCATAAACGGCAGGCTTAACCTACGAACACCCCATACTTCTGATAATTCTAAGCTTCCGGATGATAAGTTTAGGATTTGATAGGTTGAGTAAGTTGTTCATGTCCTTCTGATTTTTTCGAAAATAGCACGCTGGCTTCGAGACGATATACCAGAGCCAATCCAGATCCGGATCCTCCTCATATCTACAAAAACCCCAACTTGATTCCAAGACTCCTTCGTCAAGAGAGCTCTATAACTCCCGTGTTCAAATCTCATTCATGTCCTGACATTTTTGAGTATCTTGAAGAGCTTGAGTTTGATGAACGGTTTGAAATATCATTGCTCGAGACCGAATCTGAAAGTGTTGTTGACTATACAGTCCCCAATCCACAGTTTCTTGTAGACCTAGAAACTGAAAGGGTTAACCGGTCAATTGATAACTATATTGCGACACAGCTTCAAACTCAAATTGTTAATTCCCTACAAACTGCACACCCTCATCCAACACCTCCAAGACCAAATCCACCAAGAGTGATGGCTGCCCGTTTTGCACCTCTTGTGCTGCCTCAAGTTCTAGATGATATGCCTGCAGATTATCAAAGCAAAATCCATTTGTTTGATGGTGCCCCTCACAGCGTTACCGCTCAGCAACATGTGGACATAATAGCAGATTTATATGACCTTCATGAGATCGATGTAGAAAATGTACCAATGAGACTCTTTGTTCAGACATTTGCAGGTGAAGTTAGGAAATGGTTCAGAGGTTTTCCAGTTGCATGTATCACCACCTTGGCCGAACTGCAAAGACAATTTTTAGACCGTTGGGAAGTGAAAAAGAATCCTCTTCAAATTCTTGCTGAGTATGAGCAGATCAAACGAAACGCTGGTGAGTCGGTCCAAGACTACTGCATTAGATTCAATTCTGTTTATAATGAAATTCCTGATCATCTAAGGCCACCTGTGGGACTAGCCATGATGAAATTTCCGGATGGTTTTGATGTTGACATGGCTTATCAACTGAGAGAGAGAGAGCCGACCACAATGGAAGACATGCAGAAAATCGCGGTCAGCGTTGAAGAAAATCTGTTGTCCAAAAGAGCTAGAGAGAAAGCAGAAAACAAGGTCACAATCAAGGAAGAGTCTTCCTCGATGGATCAATTACTCAAGAAGGTAGAGCAGATGCTTGAAAGGGTGAAACTCGACAAAACTAAGCCACAAGTTAGAAATCCTAACTTCCGTGGCCAGCAGCAGCCACAATATAGGATAAGGCAGAGAGATCAACGAACCCAAGATCAAACAACACAACAACCAGTACAACCACCTCTGCAGCAAAACTTTGTGAATGGAACAGACTTTGATGAGGAAGGGAAGGTAATAGGGGAAGAGAACCACTTCTTTACTTCGGATGATTTGCCTACTTACATTACTGAAGAGGAGGAGTATTCTTAAAGTTCAGCTGCACACAAAGATGCAGATTTCATTCTAGCAAGTGACACAGTTTTGGAAGAAGAATTAGAGGAATATCAAAGAGGCTATATGAATGCTCTGTTTGCTCAGCAGCGGAAATATTCACTTAGAAACAGAGATGTCCTAGTTAACCCAATTCAGAAGAGGAAGGAAGTTTCGGCATCAAAGAACGATTCGTCAGTTGCACAAAAGAAAGGCAAAGAGACACTTGGACCTGATAGCAGCAATTCACGATCAACAGAAAAATCAAATCAGTGAATTGTATCGAGAGAAAAGGAAAATAAAGAAGCCCCAGTCAAAGAGGTAGAAAAGACTTCCGCTTTTAGTTTAGAAAATGAAATTTCCAAATTGAAGGTATCCATTCCCTTGACTGAAATAATGAAGAACAACAGTTATAGAGGGAAAGTTTCTAAAATTTTAAATCGTGATCCAATGTCTGATATGGTGAATGTCGAAGATGATCAACCCGAAATGATTTTTTGACCAGCATTGAATGGTGAGTCTCCAGATAATGATGTGCCAACTTTTTATATCAGTTTGAGATTGCATGATTTTGTGTTACATAATGCCATGTTTGATTCCGGAGCTTCTCACAATTTCATGCCCAAGGCTATCATGGATAAGCTGGGTTTGGACATCACCCGGAAATAGCATGATCTCTATTCCTTTGATTCCAGCAGAGTAAGATGTATCGGGCTCATCAAAGACTTGGTTGTAAGTCTGGATCAAATCCCAGTGAAGACTGTTTTGATGGATATTGTGGTAGCGGATATTCCTCCCAGGTTCGGTATGCTTCTTTCCAGGTCTTGGGCAGCAAAATTAAAAGGGACACTACAACTAGATTTCTCCTATGCAACAGTTCCGGTGTTTGGCCAGATGAGAAAACTTTATTGGGAACAAAAAATGAAATACATGATTACAAGCAAGGAGAAACCCATTAATCATCCAATTAATTATGTACATACAGATCTAGAGTCTTTTGTTTTATATTCAGATAGTTTTAATGATGTAGATAATCAGTTAGTTGAAGCAGAAAGAACTCCAGAAATAGTAGAAAATTTCAGAGAAGTTTTGAAGAAAGAAGGACGAGAACAACAAAACACCATTGAGAAATTAGCTAACGATAATGGACAACAAGCAGGAAAAATAGAGCCAGCAGAATTTCGGCACTTGGAAGAAGAGGAAGAAGGTTTTTGGACCATGGATTTCGATGGTGCAGTGGGAAATGATGGTGTTGGAATTGGTATTTGGGTACGCAGTCCTTTCTCCGCCCCGAACAAGGTGCGTAGTAATGTGCGGGTATGCTCTTACAAATTAGCTTTTGATTGTTCAAACAATGAGGCTGAGTATGAAGCTCTGATTACTGGCCTAAGGATTCTAGGAAAGCTGAATGCTAAGAGGATTGCAGTATATGGCGACTCCGAGTTGGTAATTAAGCAGGTCAGAGGCGAATATCAAGCAAAGCATCCTCGGATGTGGGCTTACCGGAATGCAGTCCTAGACATCCTGAAATTATTTTCAGAATATACCTTGACATGTGTGCCTCGTGTTCAAAACAGGATTGCTGATGCTCTTGCTAAGGCAGCCAGTAGTTTGAAGATTCCAATGAACTCCAGTAATAAATTTGAAATCCATGTCAAGCATCATCCGACATTCGCCGACAATCAGAGGTATTGGCAAGTCTTCCAAGATGATGAGGAGATTGATGATTTTCTGCGAAACAAAGGTAAGTTCAAAGAGACCTCAATTGATGAAGAAAATGATGATGGCAAAGATGAGGTGCAGATCAATCAAATGGACGTATTGCAGCTGAAGGATAACATCATCCCTAAAGGCTTGATACCTTTAGAAGAACTCTTTGATCAAGATGACGTAGCCCACAAACCAACATTGCAACCAACAGAGAAGGGTGTTGAAGAGGTCAATATCGGAACAGCTGCTAATCCTAAAATGGTAAAATTGTCTAAAGCATTGCCACAAAAGATGAAAGCCAAATATATCAGTTTGATGTCCTCATTTGCTGACGTGTTTGCTTGGGATTATTCTGACTTGAAGACATACGATACTAATATCATTCAGCACACTATACCCATTAATCCTAATCAGAAACCTTTTAGACAGAAGTTGAGAAGACTAAATCCAAAACTGCGGCCATCAATTGAAAAGGAAATAAATAGGTTGTACAAATCAGGAATCATCATTCCCATCAGATTTTCAGATTGGATCTCCAATTTGGTGCCCGTGTGGAAGAACACAGGTGAGATTCACTTGTGCATTGATTTTAGGAATCTCAATAAAGTTTCATTGAAAGATAACTATCCACTGCCCAAAATGGATCATATACTTTAGCGAGTAGTTGGGGCATCTCGTATGTCACTACTTTACGGTTATTCTGGATATAACCAAATTTCAGTCCATGGAGATGACCGAGACAAGACAACATTCACTACTCCATGGGGAACTTTTCATTATGCTAAAATGCCTTTCGGTTTGAAGAACGCAGGTGCCATCTTTCAGCGGGCAATGGACTTGGCTTTCGAAAATGAGAAGGATGAATTTTTGGTTGTATACCTTGATGATCTGACGGTGTTTTCCAAATCTGATGAAGAACACATGTATCATCTGAAAACTGTCTTTCAAAAGTGCAAAAAATATGGTCTATCGCTGAATCCGAAGAAAGAGCTTGTTTGCCATGGAGGAGGGCAAACTACTTGGGCACATTATTTCAAAAGATGGAATTCGTATAGATCCTGCACGTGTACAAGCTATTCAACAAATTGATCTGCCCCGGAATAAGAAGGAGATTTAGTCTTTCAATGGTAAAATGAATTTTTTACGCCGCTTTGTACCTAATCTTGCTGAGCACCTAAGAGAGATCACAAACATGCTTAAGAAGGATAGCCAAGTGAAGTGGATGGAAGAGGCTATAAAATCTTTCAATTTAGTCAAATTGGCTCTTTCCTCAGCTCCAGTTCTAATCAGCCCGGAATACACTCATGATTTTATATTGTTTTCATTTGCTTCGGAGCATACTATGGCAGCGGTGTTGATGTAGAAAAGAGATGATCACGAAAGACCAAATGCTTTCTTCAGCCGGACTATAAGAGATGCAGCCTTAAAGTACAACATCATTGAAAAGCAAGCCCTTGCACTTGTGAAAGCATTGAAAGATTTTCGGGTGTACATTCTGCATTCTTATATTTTGGCTTATGTTCCTAATGCTGCTGTCAAAGATGTTTTAGTGCAGACCGATCTGGAAGGAAGACGAGGCAAGTGGATCACAACTTTGTTAGAATATGATGTGGAGATAAAGCCCACAAAGCTGGTTAAAGGATAGGGATTGGAAAAGTTAATGGCCGAATCAAACTTGCATGCCTTAGACATAAATCTAATCGCTGCAATGTTCGATGAGAATGAGGAAGGTTCGTCAATTCAGGTATCTGAAATGTTTGCTCTTTCTCCGTGGTATTCAGACATCATATATGTGCTTCAAAATTTGTCACCACCACCCGGCATGAGTAGAAACAAAGCTAGAACTCTCAAATTAAGGGCTGCCAAGTTTTTCATTCTAAATTCTACACTTTATTGGAAAGATCCCGGTGGTGTTCTTTTGAATTTTTTGGTGGAAGAAGAAGCGAAGCAGGTGATGGAGGATTTCCACGAAGGGGATTGTGGTGGTCACCTTTTATGGAAAACAACAACAAATAAAGTTTTGAGAGCAGGATACTATTGGCCAACATTATTTGCTGATGTATATAAGGTTGTCAAGAGCTGTCATAAATGCCAGATTTTTGAAGGAAGGTAGAAATTACAGCCTTTTCCGCTTAAGCCCATTGAGGTGAGTGCCCCTTTTCAGCAATGGGGGTTGGATTTCATTGGTGAAATTCATCCCGCTTCTTCCAGTCAGCATCGATGGATTCTCACGGCAACAGATTACTTCACGAAATGGATCGAAGCAATTCCCACCAGACAAGCTACAGATGCGGTAATTATTTCATTCCTTGAAAATAGCATCCTGTCTCGCTTTGGTTGCCCGAATAAATTAATCACTGATAACGCAGCAGCTTTCAAATCGAAAAGGATGGTAGAGTTCTATCATAAATATCACATCATTTTGGGTCACTCAACTGCCTATCATCAGCAAGGCAATGGATTGGCAGAGTCCTTTAACAAATATTTGGTCAATATCATTAGGAAGTTGCTGGAAATAAACAAGAAGAGCTGGCATAAGAAGTAGGTCAATGCACTTTGGGCAAATTGGGTCAGTCATAAGAAATCCATTGGTATGTCCCCCTTTGAGCTTATGTATGGAGTTGATGCCTTGTTTCCTACCTCTCTCGCAGCCCCGGTAGTCAAACTTCTTCAGGAAGCCAACAGTGAAGATGATCCTATGTAGAGAAGATTGAATCAAATGATCCATTTGTAGCAGACCAGAGAAGAAATTTTCCAAAACACATCCAAGTTGCAGGAGAAGCTTAAGAAAATTTATGATAGAAAAGCAAAGGCAGACAAGTTTCAGCTGGATGATGTAGTGCTGAAGTGGGATGCAAGGAATGAGGGAAAGGGTAAGCACGGTAAATTCGAGAATCTCTGGAAAGGTCCCTTCAAGATTGCAACATATCAATGTCAAAATGCCTTTCTTCTGAAGGAAATGAACGGGGAAGATTGTCCAGGAGGGCCGATCAATGGTCGGTTGCTCAAGCGGTACCACTTCTAAGTTTTTTCTACTACCTCCATTAGCACTGTAAATACCATTTTATTTCAGTTTTGGTTTGAGTTTGTCTAGTCAGTCTTTGAGTCATTTTCAGTCCAAATTTGAGTTAGTCCGAGTCAAGTTTCAATCAATAAATGAGTCAAGAGTTGCATGTAGTTTGTCGAAATGATGACTCCATAGCCCAATGGATGAAAGCACTGTCTGCTCTCCCAAAGATCTACCATTCTTGGCACCTCCAAGGAGCTACCATCCCCATTGGAGCCAATGTTAGAGTCGGTCTTGTCAGTCCTCCATCAGAGATCAAAACTCTTTCTGCATTTCATTTTTAGGTGTCTCGCTCCATTCACTCAGCTGCATTCCGCTAGGGGCATGCCATAATCTATCGGAAAGGTCATGTCAGTCATTTCCCCTCATGTCTGGCACCTGTTGGCTTAGGTATTTTCATCAATGTTCACTAAAGTCCATGATAGTCAACGTTTGATCTTTTAATGGACGAGAGTCATTTTCACTCATTAGGTCTAGGGATCAGATAAATTGGTCTTAAAACATGTCCAATAAAGCCATGAAGGCTAGAGGGAGGTCCTTACAAAGTTATGATTCAGAGATTTTCATCGTCATGTTGACAGATTACGAATCTTCTTCAAAACTCCATTTTGAAGAAAATTCAAATAGTGTGTCATTTGTGATAATTTTCAAAAAAATCTCCAGTTGATTTCTTCAGGTGCAGTCATGGTTTCCTTGGCCAAATGCCATGTCGTGCGACCCTTGCAAAAGTGCCAAACAATTTCATCATTTTAGCTAAAAATTCAAAGGGAAAAGTGAAATTCAATGTTGCATTAAATCAGTGAAAAGTGTCAAAACAAAACATTAGCAAAATGGGTTTTGGAGAAGCAAAAATCAAACCCATGACTTCAAAGCCTTTATATACAAGTTTCCACAATAAACAAAGTCATTGTGAACACCAAGGAAGAGAGAAACATTGCAAAGTGAGTGTGAGAGTGCAAGCACGCGTTTGGACTGAGTTTGGAGTCGTTTCCAGGAGCACGGCGCACACACAGAGGGGCGCAGCGCACATAGGGAGTGCGACGCATAGAGCGCGACCCCGCAGTGTAAAGTTAACATGGGCGCGACGCATATACCTAGCATGGTGCACTGGGTTTGTTGCACGGCACACACCCATAGAGGCCTGAATTTGTGCCAAACTTGCAACCAATCATTTTGAGACCCTTCAAGTTGACAGGTAGGCTCTATATCTTGACTTGCTCATCAAATTTTATGGAATGTAGTGATGGTTCATGGCCATTTAGAGTTGCAATAAAAATGCCTAAAACATACCACTAGAAAACATCAAAGCCATTGTTGCTAGGGTTGCAAACTTGTGGTATTGATGCCAAGGCTCCTCTTTCACCTCTCATTTTTCACTCCTTTGTTCCCTTCCCCCCATCCCATTTTTCCCTATTTTCCTTACCCTAAAACATTACTAAACCCATATTCCCTATCCCTCCACCCATTGGTCAATGTAAACCTCAAAACACTACCCTATAAAATCCCCAAACCCTCCTACATATCTCTAAACAAAATTCCCCCCCATAACCCCTATTCTCATCATATTATTCCCCTTCCTAACACTCCCTTTTTGCATTGTTGCCCTTGGTGGTAGATCTCACAACAACACCTAGTTTCATACCATCATCAAAGGGCAGTCCAAGCACAGTACACATACAACAGTCATGGAATCTGAGCATTCATCGGAGTATGAGATGGAAACACAAAGTGATTCATCCTCGGAAGAACAGGGTCCCCGGAGACATCACAAAAGTGGCAAACATGTTAGGGATGAGCCAACCACCCTCATTGAATTACAAGCCTGCCCTCTTGATATGTCATGTTTCCAACATCTATCATGTTTTGAGTTTTGTCAAAGAGTGGCTAATGTTCGAGTTCATCATGAGTTCGCTCGTCTTTTTGTGCTTCACCTACATGGAGATCACTCTATCTTGGCCGGTGTCACCTTCACACTGACACCTGAAACTGTCTCATTAGCAACCGGCATACCGAATGTTGGAGAACCATGGCACAAGAAACAAAAGGTTGATCGGCAGCATTATGAGCCTTACATTAAGGCTAGTTGCTTGAGGCACCTCACAAGAGTCTTTCCATTCCGATATTTGAAAGATGAATATGCTCCACCCATGAAGTTGATCATGAAGTACTTCAGCTGTGAGGGGAGGTTCTCTCGTCTATATTCCTATCACATCAGGTTGCTCATGCGCTTTACTAGGGTACGGATGACGAACATCCCATATTTCATCTGCAGGAACATAGGGAGGATGAACACCTTCATGCAACACAAGACCCCTCAGTACTAACTTAATAGTGTTTATCACTTTGCACTTATTAAGATTTTGGTGGTTCATCAGCTGGGATTGCAGGGAATTACTTGGGATGATTTCATCTCCCGTGACCTCTTCAGCACTTCACAGGTATTATCAGAGGTTAAGCACAAGGGTGAACCTTCTCGTCAGTATGAGCGCCATGAGACTGCTAGTGTGCTGGTTTTCATCACATATCAGAGGGGTGCTAGACATTTGTTTGCAGCAACAAAGCGAGTGTTATCTCCATGCGGGGTGGAAGGGGCCTCGCTTCCGACATCAACACTACAGGTACAGGACAGAGGTAAGGATCCAATGCATGATGAGGGGCCTTCAGGTGAGCCATCAGGTGAACGAGAGACCGAATTCGTTCTACTTCATGATGATGATACAAATACAGAACCAACAAGTGCACAGCTTATGAGATCATGTAGGAGCAGCAAGCAGAGATTCAAGCCTTGTCCCTTGATTTGGAAAGAGCCAAATGGAACATGAAATATCTAGAGTAGAGGAACAAACAATTGGAGGATCAGCAAGCGATCATGGAGCTACAAGACATTCGTGAGCATCGCCAAGCTGCACAAAGGAGAAGAGTTGAGCTCACGTCATTGGAGCAAGAGATTAATGAGGATCGGGAGGTCAATCTCAAGAGAGTTAACATGCACTTGGAGAGGCTACTGGACAAGACTGACAAGGACCATGCATTGTTGAGACACCTGGCTTTCCACTACATGGTGCGAAACAAAGCCTGCAAGGCCTGAATCAGGAATTTGAAGGTGAAATTGAGGAAGGCAATCAAGAAGCAAAAGAGGAAAAGGGAGCTTGATCGACTTCAGATATTGGCCGAAGCCTCTTTGGCCCAGCATAACACTTGATAAGGAAGCTCCAGCCCAAATTAAAAGAACTTTGGAGCAATTTTGGTCACATGGAAAATTTTTGGTCACAACACAGGTTTTTTCTCCCTGTGCTCCAAGGTTCTTAGGATTGGGAGCTTCAAATCACAAATGGTTTGAATTTTTGGACTCAGCATGAAAAGTCATGACTGGTGGTGCATGGACAATAAATTTTGGCATGATTTGAGTCCTTAGGAGGTCAAAAACACTCAAAACATGACCTCTCTGCCCCTATTTTGACACACAGGAAGCAGTCTTGGGAGAATGAAGTTTTGGAGGTGCAAATGAGCACCCAATTCAGAAATTCCACATGGGTTGGAAAGTAGACAGGTTAGGCTTTCCAACAAGCACACTTGGGCACAATTTGGACTTCTACAGGTACCTAAAAATCGCCTCCAAAGTGGCGCGACGCATATAGATTTGGGCGTGGCGCATATAGACCCAAAGGCCAAAATCACTTCTGCTCCGCGACATTTCGATTCGCGACTTTCTCCAAGTGGGCCCGCTCATTTACACTATATTTTTCTTGGAAACTAAGGCAATGTTTAAAAAGTATTTTCACTAAAGTTGGGCTCCTATCCAAGTGGCAAAGGAAGGCGAGCAGTCACCCAAGCCATTTGTGATTTCTGTAACACTACACCTGTAATTAATGGTTGGCTTTCCATTTCCAGTTTGTAATCATTTGAAAAACTCCACAACTGTGGGTCGTTCTATTTCCCAATGGCATAGTCTATTTATTGTAAGCAACACTATTTGCAAAGGGTTGGAATTTCTGGGAACTGTGGGAGAGACACCCAGTCACTCACTGTACATTTTGACAGAGAATTAATGAAAGATTGCAGCTCTGGTTCATGAGATTCCTGTGGTGTGAGTTTAGAAAATGTATCTTCTTTATGTTTCATATGTATTTCATTATGTTTCATATTTTCATTCATATTAATTTCCAGTGAAATCTTTCTAAGTAAAAAAGTAGAATTCAGTGTACTGCTTTGCCTTGGGATAGTTTTCACGTTCTATGCTTTCTTCTGTTGAAAAGGGTTCATGTATTTATGCCCTTTTCACACTCTTAAACAATCTCTCCACTCCATATTATTTCGAATCTAATTGCTAGACTTTCCACATGTCTTGCCTCATGAAATAATCTGCGTCTTTGAGTTAAATTCTCTGCTCATGCTGTTCCTTGGCCCCCACACATCCCAAAAAACTCAGTCATTTTTCAAAATACCTCTTTCATATTTATTAAATCAATATTCATTTTTGAGTCATCTCAGACCCTATTGTTTATTTTCCTGAGTGTGACCTGGAGAGAGCCGTCTCCTGTTCTGGTAGGGCTAGCTACCAGACTGAGTGTGGTTTGTGGTTACCTTGAATTTTGCCTTGCTTCAGCCTAAGGCAGATTTAGGTGCTAACAGACCCATTGTGCACCATCGCTGCATCACTCATTGAATAGGTAGTTGACACCAGGCTAGAATTTGAAAACCCAGATTACAAGGTCACAAAATTTCTCTCTTGGAAAATTTCAGAAGAATGCATGGCTGCTAATCTACCGAAAATCCAAGAATCGCACAAAGAAATCTTGTTTTCGGAGTGGGAATCACAGTTAATAAAGGCCGAAAGAGCTACTTCTAGAGCCAAGGCTACAATGAACAGTGTGATCGAGTTGGTAAATGACAACTTATATCTAGCTAACTTGATCTCCGATTGCTCTCCAGGAAATCTCCCGAAAGCAAAAGCACTAGAAGATCAATGGAGCTAGGATCTGGCCAGTAGAGAAGAACCGATCAGCAAAGTGAAAAACTTGACTTGGGATGCATTTTGGTTTTTCCTAGTAAAGCCGCACAGTGAGAAGATGGCCACCAAATTCCTTGCGAACGCTGTCAATCTCATGGTTCCCAAACTTTCAGACGCTATGTACACAACTCAACTACATTCTAGGCTGAGTCATCCTTCGGAAATTTAGCAAATGCTCTTAATTTGTCAGCTGCGAATGCAAGAGGAGAAGTAGATACAATGAATCAGTTAAAAGGCTATCACACTGATATTTTCATAAATCAAATCCCAAATTTTCATGTTTGTAGTTCAACAGCTCAAAGCGATTTTTATTGATAGTTATTTTTTATTTTATTATTTAAACCCTTTCATGTCTTTTAAGAAAGGGTCCTCAATTTCTATAAAATTTGACTTGAGAAGTTGCACTTTTGTACTTCTGAATATATTTTATCAGTAGTGGATGAAGGTTCTACATTTTTGTGAAGAAACCTTTTCAAGACCTACACTTTTGTATCTCCTGGAAGTTTTCTCAAATAAGAAAGTGGAATTAGAGTGTTATTTGCAGTGGCAAGACTCAATTGCATGTGGTATTTTTATCACTGTTATTTTGTATTGTTTCCTTATGTGATGAAGCATTCCTTTTAGAAGTTTCTATTGTTGATGTATGTATGATTTTCAAATAATTCTTTATCATGTCATTTCTGAAGATTTAGAATTGTTATACTTTAAGGATATATGTCATCTATATACATTGTCATGAATACGATATGTTTTATTAATAATTACTTTGTTTAATTTCTTAAAGAAAGTAATCATTATCTATGAATGCATCTTTCTATCGATCAGTAATTCATCTATATGATTATTTTTCTATTAGAAATAATCAAAAATCGCATTGTTAGTACATTACCCGGGTTAGATAAGTATATTTGTATATTTTTGAGTTATAGGTTAAAACACTTATCATCTTTATTACACATTATAAAACAATCATCCATCAAACCATTCATTATATGGGAAACTGGTCCCATAATATCTAGTCGGAGCCACCACACCAAATGGAAAAGGAGCTGTACTAAGGTTCAAACCGGGTGGTTATCCCCAATGTTGGTGCTGAGATTTTAGAGGCATCAATAGGCCTCTATCCATTTGGAAAAATAGTTTGTGGTTGTTAGAATACACTTATGCTGAGCTGAGGATGGGGGGTGTATTTCTCTAATGAAGTCTAACCCCAATTGTTGAAATGACATCTTAGTGGAAGTTGGTTTAAGAGGCAAGGGTAACATTTTATTCTTTCCCTCAAAAATCTGCATTTGCAACAAGAGGTCACATGTTTTTTGACATCTGCAAACAAAGTAGGCTAGTAGAAACCAGCCCTCAGAATCTTGTCAGCAGTGCTCTGTATAAGTGTCCTCTACAATCCCCTGCATGAAACTCTTGAAAAATCCTGTTAGCTTCATCTTTTAATAAACATGTTAAGAGAATACCACTACTGTCCTTCCAAAACAATGCATTATCTATAACACAATATCTTAATGACTTCATTTTTAAGAATCTAGCTTTAGTTCTTGTCAGTCCAGGAGGAGCTTGTTAAAAAAATGTAATATCTGCGTACCATGGTGAATCAGTAAAAGGTTTACTGATATATGGAGTTGTCATCTCCTCCTGATCATCAAGGGCACTAATGAAGTTGATATCAAGGGCCTGACAGTTCGATTCAGCCATGAGTTTGGCTAAACCTTGGCCTTTGATGAGCTTGGTGGGTTTTATCTCTATGTCATATTCCAATATTGTGGCAATCCATTTTCCTCTTTTTCCTTTAGGCCCATTTTGAGTCAAAATGTCCTTAACTATAGAGTTTAGAACATACGCAATAATGTGAGTGTATAGAATGTATACTCTAAACTATTTGATAGCATTAACCAAAGCCAATGCCTATTTTTCCATGATATTGTATTTTAGTGTGGTATATCTTAGGGATTTACTAAAGAATGCCATTGGATGTTCGTATCCTTGATTGTTCTTTTGCAACAAGATAGCTGAAATGGTGTGTTCTAAAGCAAAAGAAAAAATAATAAAATCTTTTCTAAAGTCAGGACTAATCATGATTGGAGTCTTGGTTAATGCTTCCTTAATAGATTCAAAGGATTGTTTGGCCTCCAATATCCCTTTGATTGATGAGTCCTTTCTTAGCATGTTATTTAATTCCCTAATTAATTCTGCTAGATTTGAGATGAATCTCCTAAGAAAATTAATTTTACCTAGAAATGGTTGTATCTCTTCTATGTTTCGGTGATGGGAAATGGTCAAAATGGCTTCTATTCTAGCAGGGTCTATCCTAATCCCATATTTAGATATGATGTGTCCTAACAGAGTTCCCTCTTCTAGACCGAAAAGTGTCTTTTTAGGATTTAAAGAAATCCCAAATTTCCTACATTTGATAAATACTCTTCTGAGATGGTCTAAGTGTTCATTGTCTGATTTAGAGAAGATTGTGATGCCATCCTGGTATACTACTAAGAAATCATGGATTTTGTTGGCAAAGGCTATATCCATAGCTCTTTGAAATGTGGCACCTACATTCATTAATCCAAAGGGCATCTTCAAATACATGAAGGTACCCCAAGGAGTAGTAAAAGCAGTTTTGGCTTGGTCCTCAGGTTGGACTAATATCTTGTTATACCCAGAGAATCCATCTAATAGTGAAATCCTAGATGAGCCTACTAACCTTTGCAATATATGGTCCATTTTTGGTAAGGGGTAGTTTTCCTTTAAAGAGACCTTGTTTAAGTTTCTAAAATCTACACAAATTCTAATTTCACCTGTCTTCTTCCTAGTTGTAACTAAGTTTGAAATCCATTCTGAGTATCTAATGGGTGCTATTATTTGGGAATCAAACATTCTTTTAACCTATTTTCCTATGGATAACATAAGAACTATGTTTATCCTTCTAAGTTTCTATTTGAAAGGTTTATGATCTTCTTTTAGAGGTATTTTGTGTTGGATTATGTTGGTGTCATAAGATTTTAAGTCTTCATAACTCTAGGAAAATACATCCAGGAACGCTTTAAACATATTTATCTATTTGACCTTTTCCTCTAGGGGTAAGGCTTTAGATATCTTGATGAGTTTTGGTTTATCCTCAGTTCCTATGTTAACCTCTTCTATGTCAATTGTTAGAGGTTCCATCTTAGCTTTCCTAGCTACATCAATAGAGTCAAACAAATCCTCTAAAGGTAGTAATCCTTTAGGCAAAAAATTATCTTTCAAATTAAGAATCTCAAGATCATCATTCATTATTTCATCTATCTCTACATTCTCTAAGCTATCTATTTCTACTTTAGTAAATTTAGTTGGTCCATGTGCATAAAAAATATTTACATCGAAACTGCTTTCTATATTATTATCTATTGTATAGTCAGTATCTATCTTGCAATTCTGAAATTCTCCTTCATTGTTCATGGAATCATAGATCTGGGAGTCTCGAGAGAAAATATGCGAATACTTAAGGTTGTTTGGTATAACAGGCCTGTGTGTGACCTCTGTAGTGTACTGGTCATTTGGTTGGAATGGAAATTTATAAGTACTAGCAAAGGTAGCCAGACAATGGGCCTGCATGTTTTGTTTTCTAGGAATGGCAGCAAATTTTGATTCCAAGAGGTCCTTGACCAAGTCTAAAATAGTATCCCTATATCTACCAAGCCTTGGGTTGTTTACAGAATATTCACCACTGATCTGTTTCATAATCAGCTCTGAGTCTCCCATGATAGAAACTCTTTTGGCTCCCAATTTCCTAACCAATTGTAACCCTAGAATCAGGGCTTCATATTCAGCCATGTTATTGGTACATTTGAAGTTCAATCTGAAATCATGTCCCTCAACATGGTTATTTTCCATATTATGGATCCAGACTCCTGCACCAACCCCTAACCTATTTACAGACCCATCAAAGTCTAAATTCCAAAGTGACTCATGGAATATGTTCTCACTATCGGTTGTTCTATACTTAAGGTCTTTGGCTGTGATTTCCTTTTATCAGTTTTTGCATTGTATAAGATGAAGGAGTCCATATCCGTGTCCATGGATTATATGGGAAAGTTCTGGGGCTTTTCCTCACTACTAACCATGTTCTTCATCAATGTCTCCCTATATAATTTTCTTAGTTGGCCAAAAATAGATATGGTGGCATAAGACATATCCAACTGCAAAGATCCCTGTAGTTTTTCACCCCATGAGTGAGATAGTAGCATTCCATATTTTGGTGGGATATTTGCAACTACAATGTCCATTAGAATTCTCTTTGTAGGGCACTAGACAAGGGTCACACGTAAGTCTTTGATTAAACCAAGGAATTTAACCTGGTTGGATTCAAAAGAAAATAAATCCTTATAAGGCCTGGTAAAGTCTAGGTTCAGTGTTTCCAATATTGCTTTTGGCATGAGCTTGTGGGATGCTCCTGAGTCCAACATAGCATTATGAAAAATTTTATCATGAATATTTAGGCTGATGTAAAATGGAGGAACTCCCCCTTGTTGATGAATTCCATTGGCCTCAGGGCCAAACAACAATTTAGGTTGGTCATCATTCAAATTAACAGAATCCTCTCCCTCTCCTGCGTTCAAAGTCTCAGTTATCTGTGACTTATAAGTTTCATTCATTACCAGTTCATTCAAAGGAACTGATATCTTTAATTTAGCTATTTCATTTTTAATATTGAAAGGGAACTGAGGTTTTTTTGTTTGATTTAGATCTTCCTTAATGTGTTCAGTTTGAGTGCCTTTATCCTGTTTCTCAGTGGTAGGCATTTTAGTTTTTGTTTCTACTGTTTTTGCCTAGATTTTCTTTATTTTGGTTGTTTTCAGTAATTGGCTCTATTTGGGTTTCATTGGAGGTTTTATCTACAATCCCCGGGGTTGAAGTTTTAGGTGTTCCCCTAGGGAGAATTTGCAATATTTTTTTAATTGGGGCTTCTTTTATTATCTTAGTTTGGGTTTGGATGGATCTTTTAATGGGAGTATCATTATTCTTCTTACTTCTCAAGCTATATTGTTTATGTACCTCATATATAGTTGACTCATATCCCTATTTAAAATCAAAAGATTCACTAGATTCTAAATGTAAATGCTGAAGCATATATAACTCCTGTTCTTCTTGAGTAAGAAAAACAGTGTTGTCCTCTATGGTTTCCAGTAAGTTAATCTGGGTATCATCCTATGCTTCTTAGTTTTGTGATTCCTCAACTTAGTTTTCTTGGAAGGGGGCCTAATCTATTGGTATGGTGTAGCATTTTTTGCAGTATTAGGGTTCTTCCTAAAATTTGGGTTTCTTATTGGGGGTTGTTGCTATTGATTCTCCCATTGATTTTTCCTATCCATGATTCTTTCTAAACTTTTAACTAAAACATATACTTTTCCATCTAAAGTTGAAGCTTCTTCTTTAAATACAACTTTCTTTTCATTCCTCATTCGTGCTTTCTTAGCTAACAAGTTGGCCTCTACATTGATAGCATTGATTTGCATTTTCTCAAGTGTTTCAAGGTTTCTCTCCCTTAGCTGGTATGACATGTCAGCATCAAAACCATCAGGGAACTTAATTAATGCTAGGTTAGAAGGAGGCTTAATGTTGGCTGGAATTGCATTATAGATATTATTAAACCTAGTGCAATAGTCTTGAACTGACTTGTTGGGAGCTCTCCTAATATTGTCATATTCAAAAAGTATTTGTAGAGGGTTCTTTTTTCTTTCCCACCTATCAATGAATAACCTTTGAAAATTTGGTAAGTTTGTAATATGGTTGGCAGGAAAGGCTTTGAACCATTCCTCGACATCACCAGTTAATGTTTGAGCAAACAGTCTCATTTGGACATCTGGCTCATTTATTTCATGCAATTCAAAAAAGTCAGACATCTTGTTTACATGCTGTTGGGCAGTGTAATGGCTAGTAGCATCAAACAAGAAAATCTTACTCTGATAATCTATAGGAATGGGATGGATTTGGGTAGGTAAAAGAAGAGGAACATACTCGTTTTCCATTGCTGTGATTCTGGTTTGACTTGGGGGTAGAGTTGTGGTGGTTGAAGAACGGCTTGAAACTGATGGAGGTGGACTAGATGATGATGAAGATGACCAATTAATAAGCGATTTAGGTGATTGAATTGTGGTATATACAATTGATAAAGTTGTGGTAAAGGAAGGAGGATTTACAATGATTGAAGTTTGTGAAGAAATTTGAGATGTAGCAGCAGTTAGGGCAGCTAACTCTACAAATTTTTGAAGATAAGCACTATCTATATTACGTGGAGGTCAAGGCTTCTAACTTGTCAAAAGCGTCTAAGACAAATTTATCCAAATCTGGATGAATAAACCTTTTTGATTCAATGAGTTGAGTAAAATTAGGGTCTAAAACTGTTTCATTGATATCATTCTCAGATTTGGTTCTAAAAAGCGAGAGGTCAAATGACAAATCAAAAGCGACTTCTTATAAAGTTGAAAACTCCTTAGGGAGTGAACTGGCTCTATCTAGATGGCTACTACTATCCTGATTTTCTTCATTTTTTGGCTTCCTTATACTTATGTCTAAGTCATCCACTATAGTTGTAGGGTTTGGATCTAGGTTGGCCCTAGTGTAGTGAATCTTTTTAGGAGCCAAAATTTTAAGCTTTTAAATTGCTTTTTATGAAATTTTCTGAAAACTTACTTCAGGTAATGACCTTAAGGGGCTCAAGATTTGATTGAAGGTTTCCTTAAAGTTTTTATGAGACTAAGGATTGAAGTCCCTAGTATGGTCACCAGAAATGTTATCACTCTGATAATTCCTTTGAAGTAATAAGAAGGAAAAACCAAAGGTAACCACTATCCGCTTTTGGAGATCAAGACCTAGCCTTCTTGATGCTCAGAGAGGGCTCTCTCATTAAAATTTAACTTTGTTTTAGTTGATATTTTATAGGCTAGCTATAATTCTTCTAAGGGGTTTTTATTTGTATTTGAGATTTGGTGGTGGGATCTGCTTAGACAGATGGATAAATTGATGTCTTTTAGACCATTGGGCTATGGAGTCAACTAATAAGGAAGCAAAACTGGATTAACTCATTAAAGGGGATGTTCCAAGGGCAAGATAACAGAGTCTATTTCAGATGTTTGAGGTAGAGGGGTGAAAGGGTTTCTCTTAGGGTGAGAGAGCAATTAAGGGTTCTCAGACCTAGATAATGAATGAGGAAGGAAGGGGTAATCGAAATCAGAGGGCAGTTAAGAATCCTTTAACCTGGATTATTCATGAAATCAATATAAACCAAAGAGAAATTAAGAATTATTTAATTTAAATATTAGAAGAAAACATTCAAATGCTTAACTGTTAAAATAGAGTGTGATTTAAATAAGTTCTGAAATATTATTCTAGTTATAGCATTTAGAATGAAACACATATAAGATTATGAACAACTTTGAGAAAAATGACAATAACACATGAAAATACTTATATGAAATTCGCTCAACACATGAATCCTTGGAAAAGTCTGATCTTTATTAATCAATCCAGCTTGCTGGCTCGTCAACTGATACAATAACCTTCTGAGTCTTCTTGATAAAAAATTCTATAGAAGTGTCTAATGGAATCCACCCTACATACTTCGAATTGTGAAGTATTTATGTAAAAGTTTATAACAAAATATCTCAAACTAATTTGAGATTTAATCTAGGAAAGAAAAGTATCTTCTTGCAAGAAGATAGAGACAACTATTGAACTGCTTCATGCTATCCCTTTTATTTTGGTATTGCTGGCTTTTATGGTTTGATTTTTAGCCCTTTATTCTGCTTTGTTGTTTGATCTTTCACAATGGAAGCTTCATTTACTTTAGCCTTTCGTCTGATACACTTTGACTCTACTGATCTGTATTCATCCTTTTACCATGTTGTTTTAATTTTACTGTATATTAACCTTTTTACTGCATATTTCTATAGTAAATCGGTTAATTTCTCCCATGTTTGAGCATTAGGTAATTGGATTTTTAGAATCCTCCTATAGATTTCATTTTGCGCGGTGTATTTGGAAAAAGTAGGCTTATTAATAAACAAGTGTTTTACCTCATGCTGGAGGTAAAATACATTTTCAAATGTCTAGTAGAGTACTTTGCCTATTGGCAATGCCTTCATTGATGATGTATTTACCTGATCCTTTGCTACCTCTCTGATTTTCATGTTGTAATCCTCCCATATCATGAACTTGTCATTAATTACTAAGGGACTGGGTAATCCATTTTCTCACAAAATTTGGAACTTAGCCATAAATCTATCAATGGCTATCTGCATATTTTGACACTTATCCTCTAAGTTTTGCATTAATTTCCTCTTGGAGAGGACCTTTCTAACCTCCAAAATTGTTTATGTTCTATCATTTATTTCCAATTTCTGAAGCTCATACTTATTCTTGCTATTAAGGAACTAGATCATTCTAGCAGCCTCCTTTGCATTTCTCCCAATTCTTCATTTACTCTTTGGATGGCCTCTGTAACCATCTTTATTAAATCCATCTGCTCAAAAATTACCTGAATAGATGGCCAAATATCATTGACAGAGTCAATGAAATTGGCCCATAGTAGTTCCTTAGCCTGTCCAAGGGGTTCTTTTAGTGTTAGGTCCTTTTCCATGGCTTTCAATCTCTCACCCATCCTGTAAGCTTTTTACACTTCTTCAATGTGCCTGATTTTGGCAAGCTTGTAATTAGTTTCCAAGCTTGTCATCTCTTCTTTGAGCTTTTTCATCTCTGTTGTTTGTATGGACATTTCTTCCATATCTTTAACCAACCTTGTTGCTTCTTCACCTGATGTACTTGTTGCTAATCTAGATTCTGTGGAAACTGGTTGTGTTGTGTCCATTGGAGCTGTGGGAGCCAGTGAGGTTGCCAATGTGGAAGTAACAACGGTTGTGACTGCTGGGGTGACATTCACCGAGCTAGTGCCAATATCAATTTTCTTTAATTGGATTAGGCTATCCAATTCCTTTTCTGTCTCCCTCAACTGATCATTTAGTTTAAGGACTAAGTCCATCAAATCTTCATGCCTTGTCTGGTTTTCCAATACTTCCTATGTCTAGGGATGCTGTAGTTGAGGTATCTTGAATTGCTTCTTGAGTGCTGCAATGTCATCATTATTTTTCTTGATCAATTGTACAGTAGCTTTGATTCATTGGGGATCATGTCCCAATTCAATCATTAGGTCTTCCAAAGACTTGATTTTGGTGTATATGGCCTGTGAGGAGGCCTTTTCCAATTGACACTGGGATGAAATATTGTTCAATGAATTCTACAATTGATGAGCAGCTGTGGATTTTCCTATAAGGGTGGAGTAAATCATTTCTCTAGCCTGTTTTTGAAGTTCAATTTGGTCAATGGGATGAATATCCCTTGCCAATACCTCAAAATTGATCTTCTTGAAATCTGCTGATGTCCTTGGTTGTTGTATAGTTGGCTTTATGAAGGACATTTGCATTTTTCCTTCCTTGATGTCAAAAGCTGACATCAACCTGGTTTGATTGGTAGGTGTAAGCTTGAGATACTGTGCATAAGACTGTGCCTTCATTTTCTCATTTCTCATTTTGATTTCTTTGAACCTATCCTTAGTGTCCCTATCTTTATCAGTAAGCCTACTAATGAGGATACTTCTACACTGAGCTATCTTTCCAAAATTTGAGTCTGTGATGTAGATGGCTCCTGTGTTTCTCTAGATGGAGCTGTGCCCTTGCTCATGTCTAAATCAGTATTAGTTATTTCTACTGAGCCTTCTGTGTCTTCCTATTTTGAAATAGGATTGAGTCTTGGCCTTTTTCTTTGGTTTGCTTCATATTGCAAATTTGATGTGTCCATACCTGAACTGGAGGCTCCCTCTCTGTTCCTCTTGGGATTCTTTTCCTCATTCTGAGGAGTCTGTAAAACAATAGGGGTAATCATGGTTCCTTCTTGCTCTGGTACCTACAAGAATGGGCTTTCATCAAGCTGTCTCTCTAGATCAAACAAGGCATTTTCAACATCTACCTTTGTACTATCCCTTTCTATGAGAGTGTTTTCCAACCACTCAAATTGATTGGCATATCTCTCTATTTCTGCTATGGGGTGATGAATGTAAGGTCCCAATTTAACCTTTTGTATAAGATTGGTAATAAACCCTTGAGGGTCATACCTCCACATGAAACTGTTTTGGAATTTCATTTGTTGCAGAATCTGATCTGCTTCCTTCCCTACTTCTCTAGAATTGCAAATGAAAGGGCCTAAATAATTTTTGACCTTGAAATGAGTTATTTTCTTGGCTGAGACAAAGTTGACATCATCAGAGTTCATTATCTACCTATAATACTCTAGAGAAAATAACCTCATGGGGAGGTATTTGGGCAGTTTGTATGGAGCAAGCTAGCAACAATAGATTCTTATTTCACTGTGGTTTTGGTAAAGGTACCAATCTCTCACCTTACTTTTCCTTGAAAATTGGAGGACTCTTTTTATCTCTTTGCATATTTTGGGTGGAGGACTTCCTGTTAGCATAGTCATGACTGGATGGACAAAATAGTCAATGAAGTCTGTATAAGTGTATGGTGATGAATACTTGTGGAATAATGGTGTCCAAAATATAATAGACTTGGGTAGGCCTTTAGTATCCAATTTCTGGATGGTGAAGGGAAATTTGTCTAATTGATAATAAAAAAACATGTGGTATAGTACAAATGAGTACTTGAATACTCTTTCATTGTGCATTTTGGTAAACTGTTCATGCATCCTTTCAGCTATGAATTGGGCATAATTGTACAAAGTAGCAAGAGGCTTTCCTAGGGTGAAAATGGAAATGAAGGCTAGGATGAGTTCATAAAAAAATTCATCAGTGGTACGACCCAAAATACATTATATCATGGTTATAATTTTCTTCCCCCTTTCAAAGAAAATGGTAGAAACGTAAGGAGGGTCATCTTTAGGAATGTGTTGCTCTTCTACAATGAACGTTTGGAATATTTGGGCCAGTTTTGTTTGAATCAATTTGGTGTACAGGTCTAACAAATCCCCAACGGAGAGTGGGGTTAGTTTTGGACCTGGTTGGACTTGCAACATCTCATTGATTGACTTAGCTGTAATGGTAAACAAGACTTTTTGGTCAGGGGACATTATAACTCTCTGGCTGGGAATGTAACAGGCATGGCACATATGGACAATCTCATGTACTTGTGGAAACTGGTATTTGGGCAAACTAGAGTCCCAAAGGCCAATGTCATCATAATGGTTCAAATATCTATCCTTACTCAAACAATGAATTTTGAGCAAGAGTTGACAAGCACTTGTGTCTCTGATTTAGAAATCCATGTTCGCTAGGGGCAGGTGGTCAAGGTCCAAATAGGGGAGTTGTGATAGGTCTGACATCCATGGCGACAGGGACATCCATAATTCAGTTCTTATGGATTTGAATTTTGGCAATACATATTTATATCAAAGGTTTTAAAGGTAATTTGGAAACTTTCAGAAGGGTTTGGGTATGCTCTTTAAGCTTAAAGTAATTTCAACTAATTTTACTTAATGAAAACACTTTAAAGATTGAACGTCTTCAAATTGAAAGGTTTGTCTGGTAGTTTGTCTTCAAATACCTGGAATTGGGTGAATTAACTTCAAATTTGGTGTTCTTGGCAACTGTAGAAGTTTGAATGGCTCTGGTATGGACTGAGAGGTTGATTGGGGTCTCTGCAACTTCTTCAGGAGCGAAATTTCAGGTGAATTGGTAATTTCAACATTTGCAGGTGTCACAATGGTTTGCAGAGGATTACAAATAAAATGATTGAAAAAGGTGAAATAGGGCTTCTTAACCTTTTTATTGAGCAACGGTCACTTTCCGACAGGTAAATTACAAACGAACAGTGGCTAGTTTTTCGAGTTGAGTGGGGAGGCGGTTTCCCAAGTCATTGCACCGCTTTTATCGAGGAGGTGGTATTTTGGAGGGGTCACCCGATCTATGTTAGCGCTTGACACGTAGCGATAGGGGGTCGGGAAAAACCACTTTATCGGACGGGTAAAGGTTGGTAATCTGGTGAACCCGATATGGCTGTGGACATTTGGATGTGGGTGCTGATGATCGGACGATAGTCGGGTGGCATATGTGTCCGGATGAAATGAGCATAGGTTTCGAGGGGCCCAAGGCTTTAATCCTTGGTGGTTTGGGATTAATTATGAGTTAATCATGGGATTGAATGATTGGGCAGGGATTAATGATGGGATTACTTTATCTTTACCACGAAGTGGTGAATTAAGTGGGTTTTGTCTAGAATATGGGGTAAAAGTATAATTTATAACTAAACTAAGGGTTGGGGTATTATATAGGGGATTTAATTATATACGGGAAAAGGTATATTGGGAACTATAGTATTATGTTAAAAATTAATATGAAATGAAATGAGCGGAGTGAACATACCCCTAAGCATAAATGTAATATTTGCGCATTTTATTCACATACACTTCATACATAGGTTAAAATCTTTTTGTGGGTATTTTGGATGAAATGGAATTTAACATGGGGTTGTTTACTTCTCATAAGAAAATGGAGTTTAACCTTAGGGAAAGGGGTTTTTTTAGGGTAATGAAGGGAAATGAATATTATGAAGGGAATTCTAACACTTGATGTCCATAAGTCATTAAGCCAAGGGTCCGGTCCTACCAAAAGTCAGCGAAATGCTCTGAGCCTTTATGACTTGAAGGATTTTTAGTACTAGAACTTACTTATGGATGGGGAAATTAGTAACTAAATGGATGAAATGAATGAGGGGGAGTTAACTAAATCAAGGTTCAAACCATTGTTTTGCTTTGTTAACTTCTCATGCACATTGAAAGATATGGTTAAGCATGATAAATGTGCTTTTATCCAATCAACTTTATACTTCAGCAACCTTTCTTCTACTTACCCATTACTTACCCTAACATTTTTTCTTCATTTATTTGGGTGCATTTAGGTTAGCAGACCCTTATCATTTATTTTTCTTTTGAAAAGAAAACTATCTAATTCTAACCTTATATCTTTTTTTTTTTTTGTAAGCTGTGGTGTTTCTCATTCTATTACTCGATCAAAAAACATTACATCATATCATGATCAGTCTTTGCCCGCCCTCTAGGGGAAACCGGGTCGTAGCTCCATCGATAATTTTTAAAAGCAGCCCAAAAATAGAAGGCTCTCAGTCTGGTTGTCTGAGCTAGATAAACTATACAATCATGAACCTTACTAAAGTTATGCCTAAAACTGCTGCTCTGAACTGCATACTTTTTACTATCTATGACAGGTACAAAGCTAAAACCAAAAAAAATTCTACAGTTACTAGACATATCTCAAATCATTCGATGTCACCATCAGGTTGCTGAACTGCTTCATCCGCTGGGGCTGGGAGAACGCGATTCAGCAGCTGTTGTATAGCCTCCAGCTTCTCATCCTGTTTGGTCATTGCAACACGCAGAAAGGCCAGTTCGCAGCGGATGTCAGGACCCCCTTTAGCTAGATTGACCATTTCTTTCGCCACCTGTTCCAGCGCTTTGGCCATGAGGCCCTTCATAACCCAGTAGATGTGGAGCGACTGTTTGAATAAGGACATGCACCCTCGAGTATGCCCCGGGTCAGGGATAAGGAATTCCCATTCCCCCATCTCCTCGTCAGATTGCTCCTGGATCGAATCTTCTTCCAGGTGCTGCATGAGTTTGCGGACAGCAGGTTTGGCGTTGCGGTTGAAGGCCTTTTCAGCCCTGCAAATTCGATGAACAATGGTTTCTTTTTGCTTCCGTCTCTTCCCCTGGTCACATCTGGAAGTCTCCCCCTCCATCTTGCCTTTACCCTTATGGCTTTTAGCCCGTTTTCCATCTCGGTCTGGATCCTTATCGGTTGGTGGGCTGCGCTTCCTCATGCCGTAGCGCCGGCCCTTCAAATCTTGTAAACCCGTCAAATCCGCCTCCATATGCTTCTTTCCTTCCTCCATCGAGTTCTTTCGGAGGTCTCTGCGATCTCTTCCCTCATCTGGGGCTGGGTCTTCATCCGAATCATCCTCAATTTCCAAAACTGCAAAAGGAGGGTCCTGCTGCATTATGATTTTGCCTTTACGGCGACTGCTGTCCTCCCCGACACTCTGGTTCTCTTCCACCTGCCTAAGTTTCTGTCTAGTTTCCATGATAAGCAACAGACGGACGCCCCTTATTTTCTGATTCCTTGGAATGGTCTCTGCTCTCTGGTGATGCTTGACGGAAACCTCCACCCTTACCCAATTTAGAAATATGCATAATGTTTTGTCATTCGGCCAGCTTAGGAAATATATCCAACTTCTTTCCTTCATGAAACCGCTTAATCCGGTTGTCCTATGCCGCCAGTAGCACACTTGTGAATCATTACTCCCTGTCATCATATCGTTGTTAATCCCTTCTGCTGTGAGGTCCGGCGGGCCGTAGTCTGCACCTCTCATAGTTCGGTCATTAATTACCTTACCATGTGTGTACTGTCGCCCAGCCACTTCATCCACCGTCACTGTACTGCCATCGAGGTCACGATCCTTCGGTCTGCAATCTTCCATGATGATTTTTGCACTTCCCAACTGAATTCTTCCCTTTACTCGAGGCCTCCACCTCCCCGTATCTGTCCAGCTCACAGATTCATTCATTGGCGTTTGTGGCATGGTCATGATCGGACTTGATTAAGTTTGCCAGCTCTTTCCATTCCTGGTTACCCTCCACGACTCTCCATTGGCTATCCATGGTGTTGCCACGTCCTCGGCATCCCCAATTGGCTAGCCAGTCAGCAGGCTGATTTCCTTTGCGACGGACATGGCTTATGATTCTATAATCGATGCGCTTGATGAGGCCTGCAATTTCTTGAGTAATGCCCGCAGTGCGCCAGCTTTTGACAACTTTCTCCCATGCCTGCCCGTTACTGAGCCGCCTCAATATATCAACCGCAATCTTCGAATCCCCAGAAATTTCCAGGTTGGTATAACCGTTCCTAATGGCAATACACAGACCTTGATGCAGGGCCCAAAACTCGGCCTCATTATTGGTCATCTGCCCTCCCCATTCCGCAAAAATCCATCGAACCTGGTGGTTACTGTCTCTGAAGATTCCCCCGAAGCCAGCTTCGCCCGGGTTCCCCTTCGAGGCCCCGTCGAAGTTGAGCTTAATAAACTGACCTCGCGGATACCTGAATTTGTCTGGGCTTTGAAATCGCATGTCTTGAGTGGTCGAGCATTTGAAGTGAACCATTTCAATTTTAAGATTTAACTTGTTTAAAATTTCCTGTTCTTCCAAGTTTGTTTTCCAATCATCATTATCCCATTTTTCGACCAGGATAGTCTCACGCATGCTTGCAATCACCCGATCCCAAATAATCTCTGGAGTTTTTGCAGAGTTCTGAAACACCCTCCTGTTTCGCTCCTTCCAGATCATCCATAGTATGAAGGGAGAGATGAGGTTCCAAGCCCTCTGGACAACCCTGCCCTGAAAGGTTTCCTTGCTCCACTGGAAAACCAAATCAGTGAAATCTCTGATCTGAAAACCGGTTTTGTTGAACAGTCGTTTAGTCATCCTCCAGAGTTGCTCTGTGTAGGAACAATTGATCAGCAGATGGTCCCTAGTCTCAGTATCCTTGTTGCAGAGGTAGCAACGAGAAGGGCCAATGAATCCTTTCTTTTGAATTCGATCCCAGGTCAGAATTTTGTTTTTAGAAGCTAGCCAAACAAAGATGGATACCTTAGGCCACCAGTTGCTTTCCCAGATGGTTTTCCAGTCCATATTCCTGTCATCTCTGTCTTGAGCGTCCTTTAAGAAGTAGGCCTCTTTCGTTGTGAATATCCCTTTCATAGAGTATCCCCATCGAAGGATATCTTTCCCATGTCGTACTCTGATTTTCCTTGATCCCATTTCTTTTCTGTAATGTTCATGGGATTACTTTATCTTTACCACGAAGTGGTGAATTAAGTGGGTTTTGTCTAGAATATGGGGTAAAAGTATAATTTATAACTAAACTAAGGGTTGGGGTATTATATAGGGGATTTAATTATATGCGGGAAAAGGTATATTGGGAACTATAGTATTATGTTAAAAATTAATATGAAATGAAATGAGCGGAGTGAATATACCCCTAAGCATAAATGTAATATTTGCGCATTTTATTCACATACACTTCATACATAGGTTAAAATCTTTTTGTGGGTATTTTGGATGAAATGGAATTTAACATGGGGTTGTTTACTTCTCATAGGAAAATGGAGTTTAACCTTAGGGAAAGGGGTTTTTTTAGGGTAATGAAGGGAAATGAATATTATGAAGGGAATTCTAACACTTGATGTCCATAAGTCATTAAGCCAAGGGTCCGGTCCTACCAAAAGTCAGCGAAATGCTCTGAGCCTTTATGACTTGAAGGATTTTTAGTACTAGAACTTACTTATGGATGGGGAAATTAGTAACTAAATGGATGAAATAAATGAGGGGGAGTTAACTAAATCAAGGTTCAAACCATTGTTTTGCTTTGTTAACTTCTCATGCACATTGAAAGATATGGTTAAGCATGATAAATGTGCTTTTATCCAATCAACTTTATACTTCAGCAACCTTTCTTCTACTTACCCATTACTTACCCTAACATTTTTTCTTCATTTATTTGGGTGCATTTAGGCTAGCAAACCCTTATCATTTATTTTTCTTTTGAAAAGTAAACTATCTAATTCTAACCTTATATCATCCAAGGGCTCATATTAAATTGATGAGCTCCTTTTATTTTCTCTACCTATCTAATGATCTGCCAAGATTAGACTGTTTGGTCAGATTTTATTCTCTAACTATAAACATAAAATTCAAAGCATGAAACTGTCATGATTAAGCAGTTTGACTACCATGGGTTGTGGCATGTATGACAAGCTGCACACAACCATTATTTGAGATAGTAAAGTAGTAAAATAGTAGTGGCATTTAGACTTTCAAACTTTCATGATCTATTTTTTTTTTGGGGTTCATATATTTTCATTTTTTGATCTTTTCTTATTCTTTTTGTCCTTTGATATTTCTTTTAGGACATACCCTCTTTACATTTTAAAATTTTTTAATATGGAAAACATTTGCAGAAAGCAAAGATATGTACAATATTGCAAGGCTTAAACTTAGCCAATTCAAAATTATAAATCCTATCACTATGGGACTTTAACAGGACGTACGCATACCTATGGTATTGTGGGCTTATCAAATGACATGCAATAAGTTTACGGGACAAACCCCTTTTAGAATTGTCTATGGTGTGGAAGCCGTAATGCCTATGGAATACATCATGCTTAGTCTATGCATAGCAACGCTCACAGGTATGATGGATCGTAGAGCCCTGGAAGAGAGGCTCGCACAGCTAGATGAGGTCTAAGAAGAAAGATTTTTGGCTGGATTTCACTAGCAGGTCCAAAAGTAGCGTGAAAATTCATGGCATGATCGACACATCAAGCTGCACACATTTAAGGTAAATGATTTGGTTTTGTTGTATGATAGTAAGTTTGATAAATTCCCCAAAAAATTTAGGATGCACTCGTTAGGGCCTTATGTTATTAAGGAGATTACTAACAGAGGAGCGGTACAGTTGGTCAAGTTAAATGGAGAACCCTTCCCTGGAAAGGTGAATGGAAGTGGCTTGAATCCATACACCAGCTAGCCATCCATGTGACTAAATGAAAGTAGCACATTCTTAGCTCCAGGAAGCTGGAAGGAGGCACAGGAATATAAACTACACTGCCTAAGTTGGGGAGGTGTGCGAATGGAAGAAGGTGCGAACCAAGGATGTGTCATTGGGTCCGCGGTATTGTGGAGGGAGCTGTGCTATTCAAGGTGAAATCATGCAGGTTAGTTGGAAAGTGACTGTTAATGTCACTTTTCATGAAAAGACGACAGAAGTGAGGCCAAATGGAGCAGGTGGCCGACATTTAAGATGAAATTTATGGCTTAGATACTTGAAAATCTACCGCCAATCTGGAATTACTGAACCGATTTTGGGGGGAATGGTTGGATTTGAATTCAAATTTCCCTATAAATTACAAGTGGATGTCCAACAAGAAACACTTGGCATTTTATGTATTTCACTGTTGAGCTCTCGGACACCTATGGACCCAGAGTTTTTGGAAGCTCTCAAACAGACTCCTGCATTTACGAACTTTCCTGAGATGTCATGAGTACTGATAGAAATTGTTATGTCCTCACCCCCAGAAGTTATCAATACACAACAAGTGGTAGAAGAGACGGCACAAGAGATGGAGAAACAGGTAGAAGATGTTGTCCTAGAAGTAGCCGAAGTACTGGTGGAGGACCCTAAATCCCCAAGAACGCCGAGATTGAAGCCAACCCTAACCAAGGAGACAATGAAAGATAAGAAGGACAAGCAGCTTTCCATCCTGGTGCATGTGTCACTGAGACGAAACCCAACAAAGCCCACTGCCCAGGAGAAAGGCAAGGCTATAAACCTAGAGGCAGAAGAGGAAGATATTGAAGAAATCCCCATGGACGATGAGAATGTGGGATTGGAAATAGAGGAGGTCGAAGCCTAGGGTACGGACCCTATTACATGGTTGCTGGAGTATGCCCCTTTGCGCAAGCCTAAGTCCAAGGTCCCAAAGGACATTAATGAAAGTAAGACTCCCCTGCAAACCCCATTGCTACCAAATGAGATCACTTTTGATGGTCTGTGTTTTGCATGGGTGCCAATTTTTAAGCTCGAAGACTGGGACTTGGTGGACCACAAAAAGTTCCTACACCTGGGGACCAAACAGTTGATTTGTCGCATCATAGACACAACTACGGGGATGACTGCATTGGAGCCGCAGAAGTGGCTCAGAGGAGTAGAGAAGGCAGGATTACTCAACTTTCTCTAGGTGCCACACTATAACCTCACCCACGTGATGATTTTAGTCATTATCAGCTGTTGTGCTTGGTGCATGATGGGTGTTTGTGGCTGGAGGAGCCGATACCCATCACTGATATGTTGATTCACCGCATAACACGCCTACTGTATAGAAGTGAAAATCCACTTATGATCTTTAGCGATAAGGGTGGTGAGTTGGCACTTGCAGAATCAATGAAAGAAAAGTTCAAATTGGTAAATAAGTTGCATGGGTATGTGTAATAACCAACATTTGTGACCCTACTGTGAAGGTGGCAATGCAGATCCTTGCAGGAAAGGTGATTCGGAAGTGCTGCACTGACGAGGTGCTAGCACCTATCATCATGCTCGCACAATAATTCTCTTGCTATTGATTGTTCTTGTAGCGTGGGAGCTACCAGCAGAGATCCAATTCCCCTCGGTCACGCCAGACCTTCCTGAAGCAACGAAGTATGCTTCATTGTGGGAGACCAAGGATGTAGAGCATGTGTGGGACAGCAAGATCTTTTGGATCTTGATGGAAATGAACATCAAGATGGCTATTAATCACAAGCCGCAATTATCACCCATGGTATATGCTAACCTACAGAGCTATGCCGGATTCAATGTTAATTCCCATTGGATCTCAATCAAGGCGGGGAAGGACCTTGTGCGGAAGTGGTACGATTTTCCGTACCTAGCCACAGATGATGCCATCGATGCGGTGTTGGATAAATGGCTGGCGCAATGGTGCACCACCACAGACTTGGCGATGGGTGGAAGCAAGTCTGCCAGAAAAAAGAAGAAGGATGAGGCCAAGCTGAAGATGGTGCAGCTGGTTGAAAAGAGGAAGAAGGAGGCCACTGAGAAGACCAAGGAAAAACATACAGGGAAGGATGCAAGAAAACAGACAGGTGGCACAGAGCGGGGCGCTGACAAAGGTGCGAGGTCGCCTTCACTTGAAACTGAAGAAGAGGACACAAAGCAACACGTTACAGACCCTCAATAGACATCTGGCCACAGTAAGTGCTCAAGAGAGCCAGAGAATGAAGGGTCTAGAAAGAAATCAAAAGTGACCAAGACCTCGCTGGACCCTATCACACTGACGGAGGGAGATTTATACGACATCGGTGACATAGTCAGAGATGTCACCACGGAGGCCCTGCAACAATTTGAAAAGCAGCAATAGATCATCCTAGGGGCCATCCAAACAGGACTATAGTAGTTTCAGACCCGCGTGTCACAAGTTGGTATGATTTCTACCAGCTTGGCTATCGGCACATCCGAGGCTACCGATATGTGGCACACGAAGGCTTCCAGTGCACTAGTGCTTCCAGATGGAGAACTGACAACAGAAAATGAGGATGACAGGCCTACTGTCAGGATCTTGAAGGGAGTGGGATTGAACCTGACAGTGCTCTTGTACGAAGCACTCCACTCCTTGTAGGATGGAGTCATTGCAAAGATGAGGGCTCGCGAGCACTGCACCCTCCAAGTGATCAGTGAACATAAAATCAACAATGAGCAGATGGCCTTACAGAGGGATGCTGCCATCGCCATCGAGGCTAAGGCGACCAACCAGAGTAAGAAGATCATACAGGTCATGGAGGAGGGGTGCAGAATGGTCCTGGAATTGGCCATTCCGAAGGAGGAGCCAGTCAAGGTTCACATCCGTAAAGTGGCCACAGGGGTTCATGACACTCGGAGGGAGATAGCGCGGGTTCAGTTGGAGTTCAAGTTGTAGATTATAGAGCACCAATTGAGGGATCAGCCTTCAACTCCACAGAGGTAAAGGAACAATGGCTAGCTGCTGTCACAGAAGCAATCGTGACAGTGGAGAGTGCAGTAGCATACTGTACTGCACATAGTTGTTTGAACAATCGTTTGAAGTCTTGAGTAGCTTGTAGGAGGACCCAAACATCCAGAGGCTAGAGACGAAATCACATGAACTCCAACAACACTATAATGAAGTTAGGGGCACAACTCGAACCATCGCTCTGACATAGAGGTTAGCCAAGCTGCAGGAAGTGAAGCAGCTAAAGGAACAAGTGGATGCAACACTGAACAAGGAAGCAATGTTGAAGGCGTGACTAAAGCCCTAGCTAGAGGAAGCTTATGCAGTCAAAAGAAACATTGAAGGCAAGCTTGCGACTCTGCAAGTGACGTAACAACAACTTTAGGCTGACAACGTAGGGACAGTAACTGAGAAGATAGTTGAAGATGTGAAGTAGGCAACATCTTAGTGCATAGCTGAAGTTGTAGTCATCAGGGTCGAGCTGGACGGGCTTTGTGCAAAGTTCTCCGTGCCTACCGAGTGACTCGAGGGTGAGTGACGATGTTTGTGATGGGGGCCTATTGGGAGCAGGATCTCCCAAGGGTAGTTTTGGGGCTAAAAGCCCATGTTTAAGTCAAGTTTTTTCTAATATTATTGTAAAGACTCCACATTTCGTGGTCATGAAGCGTAAAGGTATAATGTGTCACAAAGGGTAGTCTTCCCTTAGTTTTGTAAAGTAAAGTCAGGTATAAGATATTTACCCATGGTCCACAGACCATGGGATTGTATAAAAAGAGTTAAGCTCTAAGTAGTTAGAGGGAGAAAATAAGAAAAAGAGTCATAACCTTAGAGCTAAGTCTAAGTGTTGGGTGTAGCGTAGTTAGAGGCCTTGCAACTGAGTGTGTAGAGGCCTAGGGTAGAAGTCTGTAGCTAAGTGCACAGACCCCTGCAGCTATGTGCGTAGGGTGAACAATGTCTATAACACTTGGAAGATATTAATAAAAGGATTTATTATACAATTTCTGTGTATTTTTTCTGTTGATGGGTTTGGATATTTTGTGTATGAATTTCCTTTGTTATGCTTCTATGCTGCGCAAATGAATACAGTTACATTGAATAATTAAACACAATTATGAATATCTGATTACGTGGTGATCAACTTAAGTATTCGGAAAAATAAGAAAGTCACTTAAGGTAATTGAGGAATCTGCACAATGCGATGCCATAATAGCTTGAAAGTACCTAAGCCCTGGGTTAGGACTGCATGAAGGCTGATTGTATACTTTTGCGAAGGTATCTAAGGTTGGAATAGAGGGTTTATCTTACAAGCCCTAAAGCGACATCTCTTGCATGAAGGCAGGGATAAAACATATCAAATGACATCACAACCATCTCAGGGTGGGAAATTTGGTTCCAACATCCCCCCATACTGCTTTGTGTGAGACTTCAGTCCCCACTCCATGGGCTGATGCTGAAAGGGCTAGTGGTGTAGGGATTTGTTTGGATAAATAACGCTAAGCTTGGGTCAAGCCCCCTCAAGCCAACGTCAGCTGTCTCACCTTCTCTTGCATCACCTCAAGTGTAGGGGGGGCCCCTTTACTCCTAATATGATAATGATCATTTTTCTTTTGGCGCTGCTTCTCGATGTTCTTCTTCGAGACTACTTGCGAGCACCTGTATGCATTCACCACATGCCCAAAACTTGCTGCTTCATCAGGTGCAACATCTTCGTTATCATTAGTGTCTTTTGGCTGCTCCTGTATGTTGCCATTTGCATTGAGTGTATGAGTACAAAGAGGTATCAACTCCCTTCCAATATGAACAAGAGTTCTCAGGGTGAAATTCTTCATGGAAGGAACAAAACTTAGGATCAACGCATTGATCCAGTTGGAACATAGGCTTCTGCGCAAATTTGGAACTGAACCGATTGTTGATTGATGAGCCAATTGATGAATTGCTTGCCTGTCACTGTCTGGGAGGATGACTACTCATGAATGTGTTCATCTTCCATTGCTTGAGTTTGAACACTTCGGTGGTTAATTTCTTGACAAAGTGAGTGAGGGTCTCAATATCACTTGCTTCCTTGTCTCTACCTTTGCTTGCTGTTTCTTGGGGCTTTCTACTCGCATCCTTGAAGTGTTTTGTTGATTTTTCATACTTGATGACTCCAATGGCATGCAAGTATTTCTCAATGGAAATATCCTCTTTGCATCTTTCTAAAAGTGTTTGCTTCGTAGCTCGCTTGACGAACTGTGCAATGGTGGTTGGTAGTGCAGACGTGTAATAGTCGATAGTGATGGAGTCATGAGGTTTGGTGTCTACTACAAACTTGTTGAAAATATGCATAAGCCTCTTCTTGAAATCTTTCACTTTCTATTTTCCCTCCATCCTGAGGCTTCCCAATTCTTTGAGCAGCATGGCTCAGGTCTTATCATGAGCAAAATTTTCAAGGAAAATAGTTTGAAAGAACCCAAGTTCCGTATGGAGTTGGGTGGAAGAGTGTGATACCAAGCTGGTGCATGGGTGTCCAAGGTACATGGAAACAATATACATGCTACATCGTCATAACGTACCTCAAGGGTCTGCAGTTGTAGTTAGAAGTTGTCTAAATGGTCTTCTTCCTTCACCGCACTGTTAAGGTTGAACATGATGTTCATTCTTTCTGCTTACTTTAGCATCTTGTGCAGAGTATCCAGGAGAGCCAATGGTCCCTAAGTCATCCATTCTTCATTTGGGTCAGCCATCTCTTTGTCCTCTTCGTCTTCTTCCTCTCCTTCAGAATCTAATCATTCTGGATTTGAGTTTGTCAGTTCATATCCGCCTCCACTTCCACCGCTATCTTCCCCTCCGCTTCCTATATTGGAGTTTGATCCCAAGACCAAAAGAGTGCCTTATTCATCTTCAAAGAAGATGGGAGGTTCCTCTCTGTATTCTATAGCTTCTTCCAAACCTTCAAGAGTAGCAATGACTGCTTCTTCCACCAATGATACAACAACCCCTGTGGGAGTGGCTTTTGGCTTCTTAGATGCACGTGGAAGATATTGTATGTCTGGGATCAGTCTGACTTCTTTTACGAACTCACAAGTGATGGGAAAGATGGAGCGAAGATGTTGATATGAAATATTGTGTTCAATTCTAGGAGGTGAAGAGAAACCAACTGTTGAGTTGTGAGAGAGGGAGTGCGAGTTACTGCCTTGAATAGATGCTTGATGAGTGAGTGTGAGGGGAAGTTCAGCCATGTGCAACTAGATTCCCTCCTTCTAGTGCTAGAAATGTTGACGGTGTTGGATCCACCAACATTCAAGGGATCATCCTGATATGAAGTCCCAAGTAGACCTCACACCATTTGGTGTGGGAGTCCCATCTAGTATGATGGCTCGGTTGCCATTATCTTAATGATTTGCCTCAACTCTTGTTTGTCAGCATAGGAGAGTTGTTCACTATGTATTCAAGAAGTGAGGTGTGTGTGCCTAGTGAGTGTAAGTGTACTTGTGTCAATGGTTCTTTCACTATGAGGGGAATAAGGTGAAGGTGAGTTCCAGGTTGAAAGGGATCAGTCCCAACTCGGCTAGGAGCACACAACACAAAGGACATACATAGCTTCCAGGGGAGCAGTTCACTCGAATGCGGCAGTCATAACATACAAGGTAAGATAACATTTAGATCACTCACAGAACAATCCAAATGAGTGCAATGGTTGTTACAGCAAGGTTCATGTGAAAGGTCTGTCTAATGTCCAGTAGAGTAGTAGACAAAGACGGGACAACATTAACAACATATACAACACATTTCCATTAATAGATTATACATTACAACAAATGAATTAGTTTAGATGTAGAACACAAGTCAAGAAAACATGAATTACAAGTGTTAAATATGAGTCTTACAATAAATACAATACGTGTGAAATGTGCTGGCCTGTTGACAGGCTTCTGAATTAAGCAAAAGTTCTAAGAAACATTGTTACACCATACATAACTAACCTCGACAACAAGGTGTTGGAGCCACTACTTACTCAAAGAAAATATTACAGACTCTCTTGGTTATGTGGGAGGAGCTGAGGTGAGAAGTCCCTTCATGTACAAATGAGGGGGGTATTTATAGCCAAGGGTGAAACTAACCCTTGTGGTTGTTCGACTACCCTCATGACTGTTCGACTTCCATGAATTTTTGACTTACATGACTCTATGTTCAACAAGTGGGTCTCTTGGACTTCCACATTACATCACATTGATTGAAAACAAGCCCATAGTGGAGATGTGGGCAACATTACTCATGACTTGACTTGACATGACGTGACATGACAGTGCTGGTACATTTGTGTTGCTGCTGGAGTGCATGATGAGCTACAATGCTATTAAGTGATGGATGTCTTCATGGTGTATCATAGCTTCACCTCCGCATGGTGATGTGTGTGGAGTCTTCGATGGTCCTTGGTTTGCTTGATGAAGCTTTAGCATGTCATTCCTTGCTTTCATGCTGGAAGGCTTGATAGGCTCACTTGCTCGTGAAGGTGCATGTTCGTTGCATTCGTCCGCTTCGAATGCTTCATCCGTTCGTTCGTTAGTGAACCTGTCCATCTACATGTGCTCTGTTTGTTCATCCTGTTCTCCATCTTGACATGTTTTTTGGTGTACATGTACCTATAGTCACTCATGATGAGATGACATCAAATCCAAAACATCCTAGTCTACCATGACACACGATCATTTAGATACAGGTGACCGGGACAGATAGTAGGGCTTTGATGCGAGATGATGGCTCTAGGCAATTGCTGATGAAAACTGCACAAGATTCACTGAGAGATGGGGACAAACAATCTAAGTTGACAACGACTGTCTACAAGGTTTGGCTTCGTTGGGAGGAAAAATTGCACAAATTTTGGGAGGGACAGTTTGGGCTACAGAAGGGCAAGGCAGGCATGCTTTGCGCATTTTTTAGAACGGACAATAACCAGGGGCTGGATAGCCAGATTTCCACAATTTTCCAGATGAATGGGTTGGACTGTATGAAGTGTCAGCAGGAACGGATTGCGTAGTTTTTCTTGGGAACTGCCCTAGGGACTAGCAATCGGAACTACCAATTCCTAGAGGGAACTACTAGTTGGCTGCTGGGGTCACTCGTAGCTAGAACTGTGCAATTTCTAGAGGGAACTGCTAGTTGGCTGCTGGGGTCACTAGCAGCTAGAACTACATAATTCCTAGAGGGAACTGCTAGTTGGCTGCTGGGGTCACTGGTAGCCAGAACAGTGCAATTCCTAAAGGGAACTGCTAGTTGGATGCTCAGTCATTGGCAGTAGAAACTGCATAATTCTTGGAGGGAACAAACTATCTGCTACTAGGAGATCTTGGCTGGGAAAACTGCAATGAGTCTGCGAGGCTAGATTGCTGATCATCTCTACGCAATTTCTCAGCTGAGCTTACTGATGGGTAACGGAAGGCCTTCTCATGAGAACTGTGAAATTTCTGAGATGAATAGTCGGTCGACTATCCAGGTGACTTATTGGGAAAAATGCACAATTTTCTAAAGGAGAGAGCGATGGGAACTTAGTGTCTGTCCGGTCTGTCTGTGCAATTTCCTTATTCAGTTGAATGGGGGAGGTCAATGGCCTCTATGCATATTTTGAGGGGAGTCAGTCTTGGGCTGATTTCCAGGTCTGACTATCTAGGAGGCTAGCATGAGAGTTGATTGAGATTGCTTGTGGGTAGCACAGGTTTGAAGGACTAGATGGGTGCTTCTGTGTTGTTTTGGTTGACAATCAATCGAGTTGAAGGTGGGGTGATGCTTTGGTTGTCGGTGAGGAGTCTGGTCGTTAGAAATTCAACAAAAATGACTAAGTGTGTGTCAAAAGGTTCATAGGTAGTCATATAGACACACACTCGCATGACTTGATGACGAAATGGCCGAATAATCCAGACACACATGCTCAACATGACTGACTAATGGTGCAAGCAAAAAGTGTGACACTAGTGATTGATCGTTCATTGATTGAGACGATGCTTGAGCGACAACAAAAGTGACTCCGTGTGTGAGTGTGAAAGATGATTTCATGGCAAACACAACAAACAGATATGAAGCGAAGACTTCAAGATTAACCAGAACATGGTCGTAAGCACGACTTGGACATCAGCATGCAAAGATTTGAATGCCATGAACAAGCAAGGCGGATGTAAATACTCACACGAGCTCCCAGAGTGAACCCGAGTGTGTGCAGTCATCAAGTGAACTCTTCAAGGGAGGCTTCGAAATTGGTGTAGGCCAAAATTTTGGAGGGTGGTTGTAGCCACTGTTAGAGCCTAGATTTGTCTCAGGCTGAAAAGACAAGGTTCTAGGTCCACATCAAACCACGCTCAGAGGGCTCTCTCCGGGTCAATCTTGGAAAAAGACAAGCGATGGGACTCGAGATGACTGATTTTGCAACTAATTTTAGGTAGGTATTAAGTGCAAGGATTTGATTTGAGTTTTGATGATTTTTGTTGAAAAAATGGGAAAGGAAAATTGGGCTCGGGGATGAGGCACAGTTTCTGCAGAGTTCCGATTGGGGCAAGGAAAGAAAAAGTTTTCATGCTTTAAAGTGAGTGAGATGGATAGATCAAACTGGTGAGGAGCTAAGGAGAGCAAGAAAGTCTCAAGAATTCTCCTTAAACAGATGAAAACATGGAAATTTAAACAAATTCAAAGGCAAAGCATAACAGTTATGGGTTCTACCTTAATCACTCATTTGTTCAAATTCTGAAGAAGAAGCACAAGAAAATGATGTATATAACACTAATGAACTTAAAATTACTCAAATAATCACACCATCAAAACATAAAGCCACATGGATCCCAAACAGTGCCGCAAAACCCTGGTCTTTCCTTTGCCAAAAATGCAGAAATGAATGTACAATAGAGTGCCAAACTTTTGCCAAGAGTCCAACCTTGAAAATGACTTAGAAATTACATGATATATACTAGCCCAACACACTTCCTTGCCTCTAGGGGTCGAGCTCATCATTCTAGGAGTTGTTTCAACCAATTCTAAATAAAGCACTAAAATCTAGGCAATCAAAACAACTTGCCTCTATAAGGTAGGAAACTGATTCATTCATTAAATTTTCACTTTTTATTGAATGAATCCTCTACAAAAAGTAAATAAGTGCCAAAATTACATCACTTTCATCCAATTACATCAATATAAATAAAAAATAACATCACAAAGCAAAACTAATCAAATTGGCCGAATTTCTGAGCTAGAAGGTGAAAAATTGGGCAAAAAACCTCTGTGCGTCGCGCCAATTTCTGTATGCGTTGTGACACTTTGATGCTGATTTTGAGGCACTTTCTGAAGTCCAAATTGAGCCAAAATGTGCTTGTTGGAAAACGCTACCTGTCTACATTCCACCCCAAGTGGAATTTCTGAATTTGGTGCCCATTTTCCCCTCCAAAACTTCAATCTCCCAAGACTGCTTTCTGTGTGTGAAATTAGGGGCAGACAGGTCATTTTTAAGGTGTTTTTGACCTCCTGAGGACTCAAAACTTGCCAAAACTTATTGGCCATGCACCAGAAGTCATGATTTTTCACGAAAAATCCAAAAATATAAATTTTGTTGCATTTGCAGCGTCTTATCATAAGCGCGCTCCAGGTGGTGCGGCGCACAGGGAGAAAAACCCTGTTTTTTGTACAAAAATTTGCAAAAATACCAAAAATGCCCCAAATTTCTTGAAATTTGGGCTGGATCTTCTTCATTAAGTGTTATGTTGGGCTGAAGAGGCTTCGGCCAATATCTGAAGACAATTGACCTCCATTTGCCTCTTTTTCTTCCTTATTGCCTTCCTCAATTTGGCCTTCAAATTCCTGATTCGGGCCTTGCACACCTTGTTTCATGCCATATAGTGGCAAGCCATGTGTCTCAGCAAAGCATGGTCCTTATCAACCTTGTCCAACAGCCTCTCTAAGTACATGTTAACTCTCTCGAGATTGGCCTCCCAATCCTCATTAATCTCTTGCTCCAATGACGTGAGCTCAATTCTTCTCCTTTGTGCAGCTTGGCGATTCTCGCGGATGTTTTGTAGCTCCATGATTGCTTGCTGATATTCAAGCTATGTGTTCCTCTGCTCCAAGTATTTCATGGTCCACTTTTCCCTCTCCAAGTCAAGGGATAAGGCTTCGATCTCTGTTTGCTGCTCCTGGGTGATCTCTCTAAGTTTGGTGCTTTGTGGACTTGTATCTGTATCATCATCATGAATGAGAATGAAGTCAGTCTCTCTTTCATTTGAAGGCTCACCTGAAGGCCCCTCATCCTGAATTTGCCTCTTGCCTTTTTCCTGTACTTGTGATGCTGATGGAGGAAGTGAGGCCCCTTCCACCCCGGGTGGAGATAACACTCGCTTTGCCACTGCAAACAAATGTCTGGTGCCTCTCTGATATGTGATGAATACCAGCACACTAGCAGTCTCATGGCGCTCATACTGATGAGAAGGTCCACCTTCATGCTTAACCTCTGATAATCCCCGTGGTTAAGTTGCTGCTGAGGGGTTTTATGCTGCATAAAGGTGGTCATCCTCTCTATGTTCCAGCAAATGAAATATGGAATATTCATCATCCGTACCTTGGTGAAATGCATGAGCAACCTGATGTGATAAGCATAGAGATGAGAGAATCGTCCCTCACAGCTGAAATATTTCATGATCAACTTCATTAGTGGAGCATATTCATCTTTCAGATATCGGAACGGGAACACTCTCTTGAGCTACCTCAAGAAACTGGTTTTAATGTATGGCTCATAATGCTGCCGGTCAAACTTCTGTTTGTTGTGCCATAGTTCACCAATGTTCGGTATGCCGGTTGCTAATGAGACAGATTCTGGTGTAAGCGTGAAGGTGACACCAGCTAAGGTAGCTTGATCTCCATGTAAGTGCAGCACAAAAAGATGAGCCAACTCATGATGAAATTGAACACTAGACACATTTTGACGAAACTCATAGCATGACTGATGCTGAAAACAAAACATGGCAAGAGGGCAGGCCTGCAATTCTGTAAGGGTGGTCGGTTCTTCCCTAACATGTCTGCCACCTTTATGAGGTCTCCGGGGTGCCTGTTCTTCCAAGGGTGAGTCACTTTGGGTTTCCACTTCATAGTTTGATGAATGCTCAGATGCCATGACTGCCGTACAAAATACCTTGAAGAAAAGATGTTGTTGTATATGAACTGTGCTTGGAATGCTCTTTAATGATGTATGAAACTACTATGTTGTAATGCAATATAGTTGGATTCTGCCACCAAGGGGAAAAACAAATGCAACCAGGGAATGTTAGGAAGGGGAAAACAGTAGGGGATTAGGGAATATTGAAATAAATTTTATTAGGGAGAGGAGGGGGATTTTATGTATGGGAATAGGGTTTAGGGTTTGGGATTTTTGTATAGGGTTGGGAGATTTTTATAAGGGCTAGGGTTTTGGGGTTTTGGGATTTGAATGTAGGAAAGAAAATGTAGGATTGATGAGCTTAGTGGGGGGGGGGGGGGGGTAGGAAATGATGAAACAAGGGAGAAATGGGGAAGGAGGAGAGTCCTTGGTGAAAAATCAAAGATTTAAGAAACCACAACAATTTTCCTTTGAAGGCGCTTTAGATGTAGGGTTTGGATTTTTGTTTCAACCGTTATCACCCATAAACCACCATCACTTATCATAAAATTTGATGCAACATCAAGAAGAAGGCCCTACCTGGTAAATTCACGCAAGGAATGAGCAACTTGGACAAATTTCAAGCAAATTCAGGCTGTGGACTGTATGCGCCGCGCCAAGAACCCAGTGCACCATGCTCATTCAGAATAACACTAAGCAGTTTCTCCTAGTGCGCCGCATGCTTCCAGTGCACCATGCCACCTATTCTGTGCGCTGCGCCGGCTAGTTGCAAGCAATTTCACCCCAAAACACACACTTGCTCACCCAATTCACTTTGAAATGTTTCTCTTTGACCTTAGCATGCAGAATGACATTGATCTTCATGGCAAAACCTTTATAAAGACATTGATTTGATTTTTGGTTCTTCAAAACCCATTTGTGTAATGTTTTGAAATTGGCACTTTTTCACAATTAATACAACTCTGTCTTTTGTTTCCTCCTTGATTTTTTGGCTGAAATGATGAATTTCTTGGAAATTTTTTATAGGAATAGCTGACATGGAATTTGGCAAAGGAGACCAGGGCTGCGCCTGAAGATTTCAAGAACTGAAAATTTTGGAAACTTATTACAAAAAACGAAATGTCGACTTGTCTTCAAAATAGGGTTTTGAAGAAAAGTCATAATCCATCCGTATGACGATAAAAATATTTGAAATAACAACTTATTAAGAACCTCCCTCTGGCCTGTTGGCTTTATTAGACCTTGTTGAAGACCTAATTGACTAACCCTAGACCTAATGACTAAAATGACTATTATGACCTAGAAACTGAAACAGGACTGCAAATGACTTTTAAGATTTGATTTTGATGAACAAACCTAAGCCAACAGTGCAAAGCATGAGGGGGATGAATGGAAAAAGCCCTTCTGACAGATTTATGGCATGGTCCTAACGGAATGCAACTGATCGAGTGAGATGGGACACCTAAAAATGAAATGCAAAAAGAGTTTTGATCTCTGGCGGAGGGATGACCAAACCGAATCTAACATTGGCTCCAATGGGGATGGTAGCTCCTTGGAGGTGCCAAGAACGACAGATCTTGGAAGAGCTAGACAGTGCCTTCATCCATTGGGCTATGGAGTCATTATTTCGACAAACAATACAAGATTTTGACTCAACTTATTTGACTTTAACTTAACTCAAAACGACTTGATAATAAAACTAAAATGTTTGAAAAACTGACTCGACAAACTGAACTCAAAACTGAAATCTTTCCTCAGAATTATAGCCTTCACTTCGGGCCCTAGAATGAAGAAAAGATCACAGCACACACTTGCAGTGAAACTGAAACAAAATGGTATTTACAATCACAATGATGACAGCAGAAATAACTCAGGAAAGGTACCGCTTTAGCAGCCGACCATTGACCGGCCCTCCTGGACAATCTTCCCCATTCATCTCCTTCAAAAGAAAGGCATTATGTCCCCGATATGTTGCAATCTTAAAAGGACCTTTCCAGAGATTTTCAAACTTACCATGCTTGCCCTTTTCCTCATTCCTTGCATCCCACTTTAACACCACATCATCCAACTGAAATGTGTCTGCCTTTGCTTTTCTGTCATAAATCTTTTTAATTCTCTCCTGCAACTTGAATGTGTTTTGAAAAACATCCTCCCGTGTCTGCTGCAAGTGGATCATTTGATTTAGTCTTCTCTGCATTGGATCCTCTTCACTACCAGCCTCTTGAAGAAGTTTGACTACCGGAGCTGCAAGAGAGGTAGGGAACACGATATCAACTCCATAAACTAGCTCAAAGGGGGACATACCAATGGATTTCTTTTGACTCACACAGTCTTACCAAGGTGCATGGACCAACTTCTTATGCCAACTCTTCTTATTGATTTCCAGCATCTTCTTAATGATATTAACCAAAGGTTTGTTGGAAGACTCCGCCAATCCATTGCCTTGTGGATGATAGGCAGTTGAGTGCCCCAAAGTAATATGATATTTACTACAAAACTCAACCATCCTTTTTGACTTGAAAGCTACTACATTATCAGTGATTACTTATTCGGGCAACCAAAACAAGACAAAATATTATTTTCAAGGAATGAAATTATTACCACATCCGTAGCTTGCCTAGTGGCAATTGCTTCGATCCACTTCGTGAAGTAATCTATCGCTGTGAGGGTCCATCTATGCTGAACTGAAGAAGAAGGATGAATTTCACCAATGAAATCCAACCCCCACTGCTGAAAAGGGGCACTCACCTCAATGGGCTTAAGCGGCAAAGGCTGTAATTTCTGCTTTCTCTCAATAGTCTGACAGTTATGACAGCTCTTGACAGTCTTGAACACATCAGCAAACAATGTCAGCCAATAGTATCCAGCCCTCAGAATTTTATTTGCCGTTGTTTTCCAAAAAAGGTGACCGCCACAATCTCCTTTATGGAAATCCTCCATGACTTGCTTCGCTTCTTCCTCCACCAAACAATTTAACAAAACGTCACTGGGATCTTTCCAATAAAGTGCAAAATTCAAGATACAAAACTTAGCAGCTTTTAACATAAGAGTTCTAGCTTTGTTTCTAGCCATACCAGGTGGTGCAGACAAATTCTGAAGTACATATATGATATCTGAATACCATGGAGAAAGAACAAACATTTCTGATACCTGAAGTGATGAACTTTCCTCATTTTCATCGGACATAGCAGCGATCAGATTTATGTCTAAGACGTGCAGATTTGATTCAGCCATCAACTTCGCCAATCCCTGACCTTTAACAAGCTTTGTGGGCCTTATCTCCACATCATACTCCAGCAAAGCTGCTATCCACTTGCCACGTCTTCCTTCAGGATCTGTCTGGACCAAAACATCTTTGACAGTAGCGTTAGGAACATAAGCTAAAATATGGGAATGTAGAATGTACACACGGAAATATTTCAGTGCTTTTACAAGTGCAAGGGCTTGCTTCTCAATAATGTTGTATTTCAAAGCAACATCTCTTATAGTCCGACTGAAGAAAGCAATGGGTCTCTCATGCTCATCTTTTTTCTGCATTAACACAACTGCCATAGTATGCTCCGAAGCAAATGAAAACAATATAAAATCCTGAGTATAATCCGGGATGATTAGAATCGAAGCTGAAGAAAGATCCAATTTTACTAAATTGAAAGATTTTACAGCCTCTTCCGTCCACATCACTTGGCTGTCCTTCTTAAGCATGTTTGTAATCTCCATAAGATGTTAGGTAATTATATATTAAGGAGCAATGGAACACATAAAATATTGCAGAAATATAAACACAGAAAATGCACAAAACAAGAGAGACACAGATATACGTGGTTCACCCAGTTTGGGCTATGTCCACCCCGAACAGCCAGTCCTTCCTTTCTATTATCCAGCAAAATGAAGAGACACAACCTACAACAAATCTGCTGTAATATCCTCTGTTTTCTCTCACAGTCTCACCTCTCTGTTTCTCGCTCACAGAATACACATCTATATCTCAGCCTCAAATACAATACCCTCATACAAAGAGAGGGGTTGCCTTCTAGGGCAAAAAACCCTAAACTAAACATAAGTTCTACCGTCATATCATCTGCCTAATGAACGGCCCAGATTGACTAGAAATTACTATACTCTTACAAGGCAATTTTACATTTGTTTTTAGCTTCAGGGGCGCTGCCCCGAGCCCCCGCCGGGGGACCGTTGGCCCCCAGACCTCCCAGCCGGGGGGGATCGGCCCCCCCCCCGGACCCCTGCGGCGGGGACAAGTCCCCCCTGCACCGCCCTGCGTGGAGGGGTGTACAAACTTCTTGGGGTATACATCCGGTTGAAACAAATGTTGGGTTGTGTTATACTCTTTCCATGACTAACCTACGTAGTTAAACGGGGGGTTAGAGGGGGGCGGTAGCCCCCCTTCGTTGCGCCGATTGCGCAGCGGGAGGGTTTGAGGGGGGGCGGGTAGGCCCCCTCTACGGGGTGCGGGGCAGCGCCCCGGGAATTTTTTTTTTTGGACCCTATATTAGGTTGGGCGAACCTACCTATGGTTTTGTGCATGATTTTCGCACATGGTATTGGACGCGATGGTTTTTCGGTCCATGGTATTGGATGCTTCGGCATGTATAAATATGTATTGTAACATTGAAAGGAACATAATGAAAAAATCAAGTTGGTAGTCCCGGTTTTGGGATCCAGGGAAAAATCTCTGTGCATATGTGTTTTATGGGTTATGCTCTCGCATTGTTTATTTTCTTTGTTTAAGAATTCGTATGCAGGTAATTTCTGTATAGGGTTAAAACCTAGATTTGGTATCAGAGCTGTTTTGGCTTCAAGGGGACGCCTTTGTTGCTGAGGGGTTTCGCTCGGGCCTGTGGTAGACCCTGTTCAGTGGGAGATCTGCGAGATCGATTTTGGTGGTGAAAGAAGATGGCGAGTAGTGGAAAGATCGAGATTGAGAAGTTCAATGGTTAGAGTTTTGAGTTGTGGAAACTCAAGATGGAGGATCTGTTGGTCGATAAAGATCAGTGGATCGCAGTAGATCCGGGTACTAAACCATCGGGAGTGACCGATGAAGAATGGAAGAAATTGGATCGGAAGGCAAAGAGCACAATACGATTGTGTGTCTCAGATTCAGTATTGCTGAATGTATCAGGGGAAGCTACGGCAAAGGCTTTGTGGGTCAAGTTAGGGACTTTGTACCAATCTAAGTCTCTGGTGAATAAACTGTTCCTGCAGAAAAAGCTGTATAACCTGAGGATGAAAGATGGAGACTCGGTGACAGAGCATCTGAATGCGTTTAATACTGTGGTAAGTCAATTATTATCTGTTGATATTAAAATTTCAGATGAAGATAAGTGCATCATTCTATTGTGTTCTCTACCAGATTCGTGGGATAGTCTGGTTATTGCAATAGGAAGCAATGCAACTGCTTTGCAGTTTGATGAAATAGTCTCAGCCTTGCTGACGGAGGAGATGAGACGGAAGAATATGGACAACCAGAATGGTGATGCCTTGTCTTTACGAGGACGGTCCCAGAACAGAAACAAAAATAAGTCATCGAGTGGGAGATCTAAATCTAGAGGGAGATCTAAATCTCCAGGAAAACCTACAAAGGTGGTGTGCTGGAAATGCGGAAAGGAAGGGCACTTCAGAAGGGATTGTAAATCTAAAGCTCCTGATAAAGGAAAGGGATCTGATGATGCTCCTTCTGCAGAGGCGAAAACCACCTCAGATGAAGGTGGGGATGTGTACTTGGCTTCTTCAAGTACACATGTAGATCATGAGGCATGGTTGATTGACTCAGGTGCATCCTTTTACTTCACTCCCCATAGAGAGCGGTTCTGCGAGTATGAGAAATACGATGGTGGTGATGTCTTCTTAGGAGATGATAGGAAGGCTAGAATCATTGGTCGGGGAAAAGTAAAGTTGAAGTTGCAAGGTGGAAGGGTTAGAACACTTCCGGGTGTTCTACATATTCCTGCATTGGCCAGAAATCTGATTTCTGTAAGCAAGTTGGATGATGCAGGTGTAAAGACGGTGTTCGAGAAAGATACCTGCAAGATGGTTCGAGGAGCACTGATATTGATGCGGGGAGTTTGGACTGGAACTCTGTACAAACTGCAAGGTAGCACTGTTGTTGATGGGTGTAATAGTTCTATGGTTCCTGAAAATGGAGTAGAAAATCTAGTGGTCTCTGGAGAGAAGACCATGTTGTGGCATCAAAGGCTTGGACATATTGGAGAGAAGGGCCTTTGAATACTTCATGGTAAAGGTATGGTAGAAGGTATGAATGATAGCTCTCTGGATTTTGATTTCTGTGAAAATTGTGTGTATGGGAAGCAGAATCGAGTGAGTTTCCCCTCTGGTGGTAAGAGGACGAAACAGATATTAGAGCTTGTGCACAGTGATGTGTTTGGACCTGTGAAGGTTCCATCACTGGGTAAGTCTGTGTACTATGTATCATTCATAGATGACTTCTCAAGGAATACATAGATATATTTCCTTAAGAAGAAATCTGAAGTCTTTGACAGGTTTAAAGAATTTAAGGCTCTGGTGGAAAATCAGACAGAGAAGAAGATAAAGCTACTGAGGACAGATAATGGTGGAGAATTTTGCAGCAAGGAATTTGAAGAATTTTGTAAGAAGTGTGGTATAGCACGGCAGAAGACTACTCCATATACACCTCAGCAAAATGGAGTCGCAGAAAGAATGAACAAGACGTTGATGGAAAGGGCAAGAAGCATGCTCAGTGGTGCCGGGTTAGGACAAGAATTCTGGGCAGAGGCGGTGGATACTGCACATTACCTGATCAACAGATCACCCTCATCAGCATTGGAGGATAAGACTCCACAAGAAGTATGGACTGGTAAGAAACCCTCTCTTTCACATCTGAGGGCATTTGGATGTGATGCATATGTACATGTTCCAAAGGAGAAACGAACCAAGTTGGATAGTAAATCTGAAAAGTGCATCTTTATTGGGTATAAGGATGGTTTAAAGGGTTATAAGCTTTGGAACCCAGTCACACGGAAGGTTGTGTACAGCCGAGATGTGGTGTTCAGAGAGGTAAAAGATGTTATTCAACATGAAGTCCAACCAAAGGAACCTGAGAAGATAGAGTTTGAGCCAAAGGAGGAAGAATCAGACTCTGCAGCAGAGGAGGAATCAGAAGATGAAGAGCCACAAACTCCGGCTGTGAGAAGATCAGGTCGAGAAAGAAGGCAGCCAGAAAGGTATAGTCCATCTGCTTTCAGTTCAAATTTTTCTTTGTCTGTTACTGATGATGATCCTAGAACTGTGAAGGAAGCAGTGGATTCAGAGGATGGAAAACTCTGGAAAGAGGCCATGGTTGATGAAATGGCATCTTTGCACAAAAATGAGGCTTGGGATCTGGTAGAGTTGCCGGCTGGAAGGAAACCCATTGGCAGCAAATGGGTGTTCAAGAAGAAGACTAATGCAGAAGGAAAGGTGGAGAAATACAAAGCTCGGTTGGTAGCAAAAGGTTATTCCCAGGTGCCGGGAATTGATTTTGGTGATATTTTTTCTCCTGTTGCCAAGGTAGCTTCTATTAGATTACTTTTATCTGTTGCTGCTGCTTTTGATTTTGAGGTAGAACAGATGGATGTGAAGACATCATTTCTTCACGGGGATTTGGAAGAGGAAATCTACATGAGGCAACCTGAAGGCTTTGCGGTGAAGGGTAAGAAAGAACTGGTATGCAAGTTAAAGAAGTCTCTGTATGGGTTAAAACAGTCACCAAGGATGTGGTATCAAAAATTTGATACATTTATACGGGGACTTGGCTTCACCAGAAGCAAAGCAGATCATTGTGTGTATTTTAAATTAATTGGTGATCGTGTTATTTATCTGGTCTTGTATGTGGATGATATGTTGCTGGTTGGAAATGACAAAGAAATTATCCAGGATTTGAAGACCCAATTGTCCTCCAAATTTGACATGAAAGATCTTGGTGCTGCAAACTATATTTTGGGCATGGAAATTAAAAGAGATCAAGCAAAGAGGAAGCTCTGGTTAAACCAGAGGAAGTATGTCGAGACAATACTGCAGAGGTTTAATATGCAGGATAGTAAACCGGTGAAGGTTCCTATTCCTGTAGGTGTGAGGTTATCTGCTGAACAGTGTCCCAAGACACAAGAAGAGGAAGAGGACATGTCCCGTGTCCCATATGCAAGTGCAGTCGGTAGCCTGATGTATGCAATGGTCTGTACTAGACCAGAAATTGCACATGCAGTGGGAGTATTGAGCAGGTTTATGTCAAAACCTGGGAAGGAGCACTGGACAGCAGTGAAGCGGGTTTTCAGGTATTTGCGTGGCACTAGTGATTATGGTTTGTGCTACCAAGGAAGACCAGGATTGGACAGAGTGTTGGATATTCATGGTTTTGTTGATGCAGACTGGGCTGGAGATCTGGATCAGAGAAGATCTACAAGTGGGTATGTGTTTAACCTATTTGGAGGTGCAGTCAGTTGGATGAGTAAGAAACAATCTGTAGTGGCACTATCAACTACAGAGGCAGAATACATGGCAGCCACTCATGCAAGCAAGGAAGCAGTTTGGTTGCAGAGATTGTGTTCAAGTATGAGGTTAGTACAGGGAGCTATAAGAATAGACTGTGACAGCCAAAGTGCAATTTTCTTGGCAAAGAACCCTGCTTATCATTCAAAGACAAAGCACATTGATGTTCAGTATCACTTTGTGAGGGATATGATAGAAGACAAAAAGGTGTTGCTGGTAAAGGTGGACACTTTGAAGAATACTGCAGATGCATTGACAAAATCTGTGAGCTCTGAGAAGTTCTCTTGGTGTAGAGAAACAATGGGTGTTTCTGGGTTGGAAAAATGACTAAGCTCTCCTGTGGCCCCTTGTGGAAAGAAAACAACAAGTGGGAGATTGTTGGGTTGTGTTATATTCTTTCCACGACTAACCTACGTAGTTAAACGGGGGGTTAGAGGGGGGCGGTAGCCCCCCTTCGTTGCGCTGATTGCGCAGCGGGGGGGTTTGAGGGGGGCGGGTAGCCCCCCTCTACGGGGTCCGGGGCAGCGCCCCGGGAAATTTTTTTTTTTGGACCCTATATTAGGTTGGGCGAACCTACCTATGGTTTTGTGCATGATTTTCGCACATGGTATTGGATGCGATGGTTTTTCGGTCCATGGTATTGGATGCTTCGGCATGTATAAATATGTATTGTAACATTAAAAGGAACATAATGAAAAAATCAAGCTGGTAGTCCTGGTTTTGGGATCCAGGGAAAAATCTCTGTGCATATGTGTTTTATGGGTTATTCTCTCGCATTGTTTATTTTCTTTGTTTAAGAATTCGTATGCAGGTAATTTCTGTACAGTGTTAAAACCTACAACAAAGACCTCTGAACAATCATGCTCCACACACAACATAAGATGTTCAACAATATTAGGAACAAAGCGGCACAAAAAATTCATCTTAGTATTAAATGATTGAATCTCCTTCTTATTCCGGGGCAGGTCAATTTGCTGAATTGCTTCCACATGTGCTGGATCAATACGGATGCCATCCTTTGAGATAATGTGCCCAAGTAGTTTTCCTTCATCCATGGCAAGCAAGCTCTTCTTAGGATTCAGAGACACACCATATTTTCTACACTTTTCAAAGACAATTTTCAAATGATACAAATGTTCTTCATCTGATTTGGAAAACATGGTCAAATCATCAACGTACACAACCAAGAAGACATTCTTCTCATTTGCGAAAGCCAAGTCCATTGCCCGCTGAAAAGTGGCACCCACATTCTTCAAACCGAAAGGCATTTTGGCGTAATGAAAGGTTCCCCACGGAGTGGTGAACGCTGTTTTGTCTCGGTCATCTTCATGGACTAAAATTTTGTTATATCCAGAATAACCATCGAGCAGTGGCATGTGAGATGTTTGTTGGCTGCTCTAGTTGTTTATTAATTAAACAGTTGAGTACCACATTAAATTTTCAACCCGGGAAAGTCCTTTTATCTGAAAGGTGACATCGTACTGTATGCACTCAATTCTAAAAGCATTAAAGGCTGTAGTATAAATAATCTATTCTCTGTCAAACCCTTACCCTGTGTTACAACAGATATAATCTATTGCAGGAATGGAATGAAACGGATGACTAATTAAAGGTAACAAATCTGCAAAAAGAAATGATGGCTGTCTTGTAACAGAGGATCAGGACCCTATCCTCAGAGTAAGAACATTCAGCACCTGCCCCTGTTATCCAATTTGCCAATACACTCTGTAAATCCTAATCACCGGTGAGACACTCTTTTACAGCATCAATTGATTAAGAAAATAGAATAGCAGCAAAGGTAAAATATCAGAAGCAATGCTCATGGACTAGAGATACACAGAAATCACACACACACACTCAACAAAAAAAAGGAATGGGTGAATCTTGTGATGAAGGTGGGCCCTGTCCTTCTCACAAGATTCCCCAGGACACAGATGCTAAGTTAAAATACTCAGAACAGTGCTTTATTCATCTGCCAATATGCCAAATTACAATAGAGATTCAATCTTGTTCCTTCACTACAATTTCCTCTGTTACCACTCCTTCCCGTTCTAATGTAGATGTCTCCCCTTTATAGAGGAGACATATATTACAATAGATGGTCATTTTTCATTTCAGTTTGACCCTTTTGTACAAAAATAGTAAATCAATTCCCGTTACAGCATGTTGTTACAACAGTGTGTAACTGTGTATTCCTTCATTGATCGGATCCCTTTTCTGTCTCAACCGTCTCCTTGAAATTCACGTGCTGTCCTTTGCTGTTTCACCATTGTTGCAGATTTGGTAAATCTCAACTGTTTCCTTGAAGTTCTCATGTTGTTTCTGTTGTTTCAGCATCTGCGACTGAGGTCTTACCGGTTTAGACAGTTGTTGATCCTGCTGTTCCAGCGACTGCAAAATATGGTTTTACCAGGTTTAGACAATTGTTGTTTCTGCTGTTTCGGCAACTGGTTTTGCCAACTTTAGACAGTTGTTGTTTCTGCTGTTTCGGCAACTGCAAAATATAATTCTGCAGACTTTGAATAGTTTCAACAATTACTCGGCAACTTACTCAACTTCAAAGATTAATTATAAAGATAACATGATTATGTGTTGAATGATTAAACATATAGCAATGAGGAGAGTTACTTCATACCTTTGGACTAATTAGGACAAAATTCTAGCAAAGGCTTTCAACTATGGGTTGAAGAGGGTAATATAATGGCAAAATATACGGTCAAAAATAGACAATATGGGAACCTAACATCCCCCCCAACTGAAAATGTTGCATGTCCGCATGCAACGTCTACTCTGAATCGGAATCAGAATACTGGGCTGAACAGTGTAAATTGCTTATGCAGTAAGTGTAGAAGGTGCTGTCAACCATGTCTCTGAACCCTTGGACATTCTGAAGTCTCTTCCATGCTGCCAACTCTTCCTTCTTAGTCAATGTAAATTAAGCCTTGTATTGTTCTCCAGGAAGCCATAAGAGAGGGAAATGAAAATGGTAACCAATCCATCGTTCAACACATTGTCTCATGCATTTTACATAATCAGGTATCCGTGAGATTGCCGCCTGAAGATTGAGGGGATTGTAGGGATGATATTCCCGTCTTTATTTGGGACAGTGTTCCCAGAATAATTCATTTGATTTTATGGCCAGAGGTCCTTTAGTTTTGACATAATGTTGGCAGTCTTCCAAGACTGCTGCTTGCAGATTCCTAATATGATCGGTCATCCCTGGTTCTCGTATATTCCGTTGATGTTCCATAAGGAAGATGGTTGCATTCTGCGGTTCCGGACGAATCCAGAGAAGACAATTCTCCTCATTGTGTTTTGCAGACATAAAAGCATTCTGCCAAGTAAGCTGGTTGGCCAAAAAGGAAATAAAAGCTCTTATTTGAATATCACCACAAATAGGAAGTAAATTAATCTTTCTATCTTCAGACACAGCCTCATTGTGAAGATAGAGTTCACACAGCAAGTTCTGGTCGTTATTTGGTGCTTCTGTGAAAGTCTCAATAAATTGCTTTGGTGTAGCAACCTAGTGGGGTCTTCCATCTCTAATTGCCTTTATTTGTAAGAACGCTAAGCATTCTCTCAAGAATACTGCATAATTAAAAGAAGGTTTCCTTGTAGCAAGTACCCTCTGGACCAAGTCAAAGATATAGGACAGCCTAGCTTTTAATTTCCTATTCTCTTTGTGTTGAGCTCGAGACTGTTCGAGGGCTTCCCAATTTTTGTATGCATAGCTGAACCAGGTTGACTTTTGTTGCTGAAATGCCCTCCCTTGTGAGAGCTCATATTCTGTCTTCCATGTATCCTTTAGTTCTTGAAAACTAGAGGTCTCAGTGTAAGCAGTGCTGACACAGGGAGGTTCAGTCTGTGTATAGGCATCTGTAAAAGATTTCTGCTCTGTGATAGTTTGGGTAGGCCGGGGTGGTTCTGTGTCTTCTTCTGCAATTCTTGAAGAGCCTGCTGGTTCTTGTGTAACAGCAGGTTGTTCTGTTTTGATTACAACAGGAGAAGTCTGTGGGCTGGCTCCAGTCATTGGAACTTCAACTATCTTGTATCCCGCTTGAGTGTAAAGCTCACCACACTCACTGCACATATATTCATTGTATTGACTCTTTTCGGTTGCAGATGCTACCCGTGCTAGGATGTGCAGATTGAATTCGTTTTGATAGGATTCTTTAACCATTACTATCTCCTGTAGATAATTCTTAATTTGAGATTTTAAAAACTAAATTTCTTCCTGCAGGGAGGCTAAGGTAGCCGAGGCTTGTGTAGCTGCAGATTCCAGTGGAGGAAGGGATCATTGTTCGGCATCAGTTTGATCATTTGCATCCGCAACAGGTGGTTCTTGTGTATCACCTGGTGTAACAGCCACATGCAGGTCATTGTCTTTTTGTTTCCCAACAGGTGGTTCTTGTGTAACACCTGTTGGGTCAGTGGCTGGTTCTTGTGTAACAGCCACATGCCCAATATCATCTTGGGTGTCTACTTTAGATGTTTCGGCAGCTGGTTCTTGTGTAACAGCTGCCTCTTTTAAAGAAAATAATGTCACAAAATTGTCAACGCTCTGCATTTCAGCACCAGAGGGTGAGGCAGGTGAATACTCAGAGCTAGTTGGAATACGGGATCTTAGCATGATGGGTGGGGAACTGGGGATAATGGGGATAATGGGTTCAGTTGCTGCAGACGACCTTGTTCGTCGCCTTGGTAAGGAAGCAGGAAAATCAGTGATTTTTCTCTTACGGCCGCTTTTCGTTAGAATAGGGGAACTATCAGGAATAGCGGCTTCCTTAACTGAAGCCCTGGTTCTTCTTCTTTTTGGTGGGGTTACAGCTTTCTGCTGCTTTTTCCTTTTGTGAAAGATGATGGGGGTATTATCATCGGAGTCATCAGTGGAAATGTCAACTATGGGAGTGGATGGTTCAGCTTCATTGGGGGATGGGGTCCTCTGCAGATTTTCAGTGCTTACTTGGGGTGTTTCTGCTGCTAATTGCTGATTTTCAGCAGCTTGCTGGGGATTTTCCTTTGTTTGCTAGGGAATTTCTTCTGTTTGCTGGGGAGGGTTAATGAGGAGAGGTGGGTGGTTTAGGGCAAAGCCTCTATTTATTAAGAGTTGGACTAAATGATGGTGTTTGAGGGAAAGGAGCTGATGCTTTGCATTCACAGTATAACGTGACATATTTTTTAGGCAACCCAATAGATAATAGGGCATGTTTATTAAATGACCATGCCTCAAATGATTTAGTAAAACGAAGTCATGTTGGTAGATTACCTGATAACAACCTTCGCAAGTGAAATACTGCTTAACGAATTCCGCAACCTTTGACCATGGTGGGGGCAGTGACAGAAGTGCGACCCCTCTGCCTTTGGTTTCCACATGCTCGCCTGGTAGCAGAAAGTCTTGCTGTGCATTAAGAATAAGATGTTTCCTGCTGAACCAGCGAGTACCATTGGTTGGTAATCCGGAAACTTGCGCTATGTCTTCTTCTGTCACTGGAATTTGCACCCCTTGGACAATGGAGAATCCTTCCCTTAAGTTGCATGCAAATTCCAGAACCTGCTGTGTATTAAAATCCGGCAGTCTTCTGAAATACTCTACCCATCCTACTTGAAGAAAGATTTGGTAAGCCTCTGGGTAAAGTTCCAGTAGTGTTGTTGAGCCAGGTTCATGTGTAATCAGATTTCCCCCCATAGTTGCTGGTTCAAACAAAATACACAGTGCAGAGCCGAGTAGCCGAGGTCAAGACAGAGTAAACCGTTACAAATGAGGTTATGACACGATAAGGTATAGTCAAGGTGACTTAGATACTACTGCGAGAACTAGGGATGGCTATGATTGACGTGTTATGTCATAATTACGATGTTTTGGTAATCCCCCCAAAGCTACGACTGAATGATTTGATTGGTAGTACAATGGTTTGGGCAATCGTATCAACATCTCCACATTAACTATAATTTAATATTCACACTTAAACATGCGTACCTTTATATTTACCTTTAGTTGATGTGCCAAAAAGTATTATCTTGTCTTCGCTGGATCAATAATGATTAAAAAGGGTCTAAAAGTATGAAAATACAGGCAGTTTTCATTATTGACAAGAAGTAGTAGTGAAGAAATGTAATTATCAGGGCGCATGGCTGGTTCCTTTAATGAAGAATGATATGTTCCATCAGAATAATGGTTCATTTTCGGGAACAAAAATGGGGAAATTGGTACTCTTTAGTAAAAATGAAAAAGATTGGTGTTAAGCACTGGAATGTGGTGTTTCAGCAATGGGAAATGGTGTTACAGCAACAGGAAATGGTGTTGCAGCGACGGGAAATGGTGTTGCATTGACGGGAAATGGTGTTGCAGCGACGGGAAATGGTGATGCAGCGACGGGAAATGGTGATGCAGCGACGGGAAATGGTGTTGCAGCGACGGGAAATAATGTTGCAGCAACGGGAAATGGTGTTGTAGCAATGAGAAATGGTGTTGCAGCAATGGGGAATGGTGTTGCAGCAACAGGGAATGGTGTTGCAACAACGGGGAATGGTGTTGTAGCAATGGGAAATGGTGAAAGGAATGATTTATGGTCTGAAAGAGGTTCCCAAGCTGCAAAGTGATTCTTTTGGAATTTTTGTTCTCAGCCATCCTCCGAAACCAAGATATGCAAAATAATTAATTGTAATATGGCAACCCTTGACAGGGATTATTAGTTAAGAAATCTAATCTAAAATAAATAAAAAACAGAAATTTAAGTGCATTGAGGGACAGCAGATCCCCCCCAAAAAAACATAATGTATGTCTGCCATGCAAGTAGCTTTGAAATCCTCTTTAGAAACAAGTCGTTGATACAAACGGAGTCGATACCCATTCACTAATAATGGTGTTCTACTATCATCAATCGTTAGAAGTCTGACTGTTCCATTTGGAAAAACAACATCTACTTCATAAGGTCCTAGCCACCTTGTTCTTAATTTACCCTGAAAATTTTCAAAACGGGAGTCATACAATAGAGCCCAATTACCTTTTTGGAACTGCTTTTGCTTAATGGTTTTGTCATGCCACCTGATTCTTTGTTGTCGTATCGTGGTTGTTTGATGGATGGCATCCAACCTCTTTTCGTCCAATTCCTGAAGCTGCTGCAACGTGGCTGTTTGTGCATCAATCAAGTCAAGGTTAATAGCTAAAGCAGTCCTTAAGGTTTTGATTTCAAACTCCACAGGGAAAACAACATTTTTACCAAAAACTAATTCATAAGGTGAAAAGCCCGTAGTGTTCGTCCAAGTGGTTCTATAAGCCCATAGTGCTTCAGGCAACCTTTGAAACCAGTCCCTTCTATTCTCCTTTATCGTTTTTGTCAAAATGGCTTCTATGACTTTATTGGTGCTTTCCACCTGCCCATTTTCCTGGGGGTGATAAGGTGTAGTCATTTTATGCTTAATATGATATTTTTGAAGTGTATCTTCGAAGCCATGACAGTTAAAAGGAGGTCCTCCATCTGTGACTAGTTCTTTAGGAAGACCAAACCTAACAAAGATTTATTCAAATAAAAACGTTAATACTGATTCTTCATTAGCTTTGAGGAGTGCCTTAGCTTCTACCCACTTAGTCATATAATCTGTGCAAACTAGTATATAAACTTTTTTATTGGATGGAGGATTAATGGGACCTATAAAATCTAGTGCCCATCTTTCAAAAGGTTCAAGAATTACCTGGGGATTGAGTGGCGTTTCATCCCTATGATTAGTCTGGCCCATTCTTTGACAACTATCACAGGCCCTTACATATTTCCTTGCATCCTTGAAGAGTGAGGGCCAATAGTAACCCATTCTGAGAACCTTGTGTGCTGTTCTTTTATCTGCAAAATGCCCTCCACAAGGGCCATCGTGACAAGCTTTCAATACATCATAAATTTCATCTTCACCGATGCATCTCCGAATTTCCTGATCAAGTCCTGTGTGAAAAAGACACCCGCTTATCCAGCTGTACCTAGTGCTTTGTTGAATGATCTTTCTTTTTTCTCTGTGTGATAGGTGTGATGGTAGTTTCCCTGCAACTAAGTACTTGACAATGTCTGCATACCAAGTTGAGTGAGCAGATACTGCAAATAAATACTCGTCAGGAAAAGAATCATCTACTGGAATATTCTCATCAGTTTTTAACCGAGAAAGGAAATCAACAACTACATTCTCTTTACCTGGTCGATCTACAATTGTGATATCAAATTCTTGTAATAATAATAACCATCTGGTAACTCGAGCATTTGTAACTGATTTGTTCATTAAATATTTAATGGCCGAGTGATCAGTATGCACAAAAGTAGTGTAACCAGTAATATAATGTCGAAACTTATTGATAGCATAAATAACTGCTAGGAATTCCTTCTCAGTAACTGTATAATTAAGTTCAGCCGGGGTCATATTTTTACTAATAAAATAAATAGCATAGGGAAGACTGTTTTCTTCTTGACCCAAGACAGCTCCAATTGCAGTATCTGAGGCATCAGAGGATATATGAAAGGGGAGTGCCCAGTCAGGTCCTCTTAAAATGGGAGTTGTGGACAACTGATGTTTAAGTTCATTAAATGCTTTTTCACAATCATCAGTCCACTTAAATTCAGCATTTTTCGTAAGTAACACAAACAGAGGAGAAGTTATTTTAGAAAAATTCTTGATAAATCTTCTATAATATCCATCATGTCCTAAAACGCTTCTTACATCAGTTCGTGTTTTGGGGATAGGGAGAGTCTGAATTACCTATACTTTAGTTGGATCAACTTGAATTCCTAGGAATGAGATGAAGTGTCCCAATACAATACCTTGATTCATCATCATATGGCATTTTTCAGTACTTAGGGAAAGATGTGCTTCTATACATCGCTTAAATACTTTTTCAAGGTTCTGTAATGCATCTTCAAAAGTCACGCCATAAGGAGTAAAGTCATCCATAAATATTTCTAAGGAATCATTAAGCATATCAGAAAAAATCCCTATCACTGCTTGCTGGGGCATTACATAGCCCAAAAGGAAGAACTCTATAGGCAAAGGTCCCCCATGGGCTAGTGAAAGTGGTCTTGTCCTGATCTTGGGTTGCAATCTTGATCTGATTATATCCGCTAAATCCATCCAAAAATGAAAAGAATTTCTTACCTGCCAAATTATCAAGTACCTGATCAATGAATGGTAAAGGGAAATGGTCTTTCTGGGTGGCTTTATTTAGAGATCTGTAATCCACACATACTCTCCATTTCCCATTTTTCTTGGGTACAATTACTAGTGGAGAAACCCATTCACTATGAGATATAGGATATATAAATCATGCATTCAATAGTTTTTGAAGTTCTTCCTTCACAATTTCCCTTAAATTGGGATTCATTCATCATTGGGGTTGACAGACTGGGCGTGATCCTTCTTTAATATAAATGTGATGAGTGCATAGTTCAGGAGAGATCCCCTTCATATCTGTGTAATCCCATGCGAATGCTTCTTTATTTTCATGGAGTAGCTTCATTAACTGTTGTTTTTCATCATCTGTTAGGTTAGGATTTAATGTTTTGCCAGGCTCAATTTCTACTGTTATACTTTTGGAGGAGCTGCCAGCTGATGTCTGAGATAGATTTTCAGTTCTAAGGTTCTGCTGAGATTCAGATTCCAAGATTGCAGTCAAGTGATCATGTATTTCAGGGCTAACCAAAGAAGGTTCAGAAATAAAGTTGCTGATTAATTCATCTTCGGTTGTATCTTTAATAGTTAAAGCTTGTCCGACAGTCAAGATGGGTTGGGTTTCCTCATCCCCATAATCCAACCATACAAAATTATCATTATTAATCATGGGTGTAGCATGAGGATAAAGAGTAAGCTACTTAGTTTCCTGCCCATTAGAGATTGTCATTGATCCTAATCTACAGCTGATGAAGGCATCTGTTGTAGCCAGCCAAGGTCTTCCTAAAATCAGCGGATGACCCCCCAACTTTGTTTTAGTTTGTAACACAACAAAATCGGTTGGGTAATTCCAAGATTCTACTGAAATTATTAGGTCTTCAATGACTCCTTCAGGTTTGATTGTGGAGCGGTCAGCCATCTCTAGAATTGTTGGGGTTTCCCTAATTAAATTTTTTAACTGCTGTAACTGAGCTGTTTCAAGTGTCATGATGTTTATTGCAGCACCCAGATCTACTAGAAATATAGAAACAAAGGTTTTACCAACCTGAACTATGACTATAGGGTGACCAGGGTCACCATATTTCACAGGGGGTTTTTTTTTTGTCATTAAGGCAGTTAGTTCTCCCATCACATGAAATGTGAGGAGATATTTAGCTTTTATTCCAGGTTTCTTAATGCAAATATCCCTAACAGTTCTAGCATAAATTGGTACATCTCTCAGTGGTTGTAAAAGTGGAATTTTGACATATAAATTCTGCAGTTCTCCTAAAAAGCTAAAAGAAGGTGGCTCAAGTGTTTTGGTAAGAGCTAGACGCTCAGGGAATGGCCGCTCTACTGTTTCAACAGTCTTATTAGAGGATGATTCAACTGTTTCAGCATTATTGTTAGATGACTTTTCTTTTCTAGTTTCTTCTTTATCAGAGTCAGTAATGTCATCAATAATGGGTTCAACTATTCTCCCGGAGCGTAAATGAATATCATTGCATTGCATAGGGGAAACAGGTTGGTTTTGAATATCAATTAGCTGTAGAGCTTTATTGTTATTTGGGTTGGGGTTAGGTTGTATAGGCAGCTGGGGTCTGATTGTTTGGTTATTTGGTGGAGCGTTAGATGGTAAGGAAAGAGATTGTTGATGTTGGGGAAATGGAATCTGTTGGGCTGTCCAGTTTGGATTCCATTGATTAAAATAGGATTGTTGTGGAGCCCAAGGATTCCACACGGTAGGATCAGAAAAAGGAGTATTTGGCTGCTGCATGGGTGGGAAATGCATTGGATTAAAGGGTGGGTAATTTTCTTGAAAAGGAAGGTGATTATTCCAACGACTAAATGATGCGTTAGAATTCATACCTTGTCTTTGTGGTTGCCATTGCCTCTTCTATGTCATCAGGTACACTGCTTCAACTTCTTCTTCAGTTGACTATAGTGCTTCTTTTATTCCTGGCAAAGAAGGGCATTGTTGAGTTTCATGGTCCTTTTCAAAAATAGTGCAAATTGGTACCTTGTCCAGTGGGCATTCCCTCAGTGGGTGCTTTTCTCGAGATTTAGAACAGAAAATAGCCAGAGTAGCTTTTGCTTCTGCCTGCTTCTTTTTAACCTGTAAAGCATCAATTTCTGAAGCAAAAGAGCTTAACATTTCAGTTTTAAATTCTTCAAGTAAATTACCTATTTCAGCCCGTGTTGCTCTTCCACTTGCTGATTTCTGGACTCTTGAGTATATACTATCCCTACTTTTTGGTCTGCTTGCTGCCCCTCTTGAACATCTTTTATAGAGGTTGACAATCTCATTAAATGATTCTTTGGAAATATCCCCTTTTCCAAGCATATTCAGCATGTCCAAGCAATCATCTCGTACCCCTTTTAGCAGTATTGTCTTAAGAATATCCTTACTCATATCCGGATGATCAGATCCCTGCAGATTATACTGCAATCTTTCCACGAATTCCTCCAGATTCTCGTCCTCCTTCTGAATCATCTTAAACAGTTCTTCCTTCCTTTCTCTTGTTCGGAAATAATCTTGATATTTGGCCAGAAAAATTTCTTTCATCTGATCCCATGTAGTGATTACATGAGCTCCTAAGCTCATAAACCATCTTAACGCGTTCCCTTTCAATGTTGCTGGAAACAGTGTTAATTTCTGAGTAGGGTTTACATAATCATAGCTCCTACACAGTATATCAAATTCAAAGAGGAATTCATCAAGGTCTTTAGAGGATAACCCATGAAAGTTGGGTAGTGCTGAGAGTGGAATGTTCTTCATAGGGGTTGCTCATCTTGGGAGCTCCCCAATAGGGAACTCCAGGGTGGAGTTCTCCCCTTCCTTCTGCTCTGCGACCTCCACCGAAAAGTCCACCATTGTTGTCCTCCATTGGTCCTTTTCCTGAATCGCTTGCCCGGTCTTTAGTATCTTCTGTTTCTTCAGGTTCTTCTACCGGTTCCTCAATGTGCTCTGGTGTTTCCAGCTTCCTTTCAGGTCCTAGTACTTCCTCCGTCTGGTGCTCTGTTTGGGAGGAATGCTGGATCTAAGGCCTTCGGGAACTTGTCCTCTGGGATGTCTCGGCTCTTGAAATGATCTCATCAATGAAAGTTTTTCTTCCTCCTCCTCTTCCTTTGCCGCTTGTAAAGTTATCTTTCCTGCATCCTCTCATGCATCCTATTATTCTAAAAGAAAATCATTAATCCCTTTAAAATCTCTAGTCGCCTTCCCCGGCAACGGCGCCAAAATGTTGGCTGCTCTAGTTGTTTATTAATTAAACAGTCGAGTACCACATTAAATTATCAACCAAGGAAAGTCCCTTTATCTCAAAGGTGACCTTGTACTATACGCATTCAATTCTAAAAACATTAAAGGCTGTAGTATAAACAATCTATTCTCTGTCAAACCCTTACTCTGTGTTACAACAGTTATAATCTATTGCAGGAATGGAATGAAACAGATGACTAATTAAAGGTAACAAATCTGCAAAAAGAAATGATGGTTGTCTTGTAACAGAGGATCAGGACCCTATCCTCAAAGTAAGAACATTCAACACCTGCCCTTGTTATCTAGTTTGCCAATACACTCTGTAAATCCTAATCACCGGTGAGACACTTTTTCATAGCATCTGATTAAGAAAACATAATAGCAGCAAAGGTAAATATCAGAAGCAATGCTCATGGACTAGAGATACACAGAAATCACACACACACACTCAAAAAAAAAAAGGAATGGGTAAATCTTATGATGAAGGTGGGCCCTTTCCTTCTCACAAGATTCCCCAGGACACAGATGCTAAGTTAAAATACTCAGAACAGTGCTTTATTCATTTGCCAATATGCCAAATTACAATAGAGATTCAATCTTGTTCCTTCACTACAATTTCCTCTGTTACCACTCATTCCCGTTCTAATGTAGATGTCTCCCCTTTATAGAGGAGACATCTATTACAATAGATTGTCATTTTTCATTTCAGTTTGACCCTTTTGTACAAAAATAGTAAATCAATTCCTGTTACAGCATGCTGTTACAACAGTGTGTAACTGTGTATTCCTTCATTGATCGGATCCCTTTTCTGTCTCAACCGTCTCCTTGAAATTCACGTGCTGTCCTTTGTTGTTTCACCATTGTTGCAGATTTGGTAAATCTCAACTGTTTCCTCGAAGTTCTCATGCTGTTTCTGCTGTTTCAGCATCTGCAACTGAGGTCTTGCCGGTTTAGACGGTTGCTGATCCTGCTGTTCCAGCGACTGCAAAATATGGTTTTACCAGGTTTAGACAATTGCTGTTTCTGTTGTTTCGGCAACTGGTTTTGCCAACTTTAGACAGTTGTTGTTTCTGCTGTTTCGGCAACTGCAAAATATAATTCTGTAGACTTTGAACAGTTTCAACAATTACTCAGCAACTTAGTCAACTTCAAATATTAATTATAAAGATAACATGATTATGTGTTGAATGATTAAACATATAGCAATGAGGAGAGTTACTTCATACCTTTGGACTAATTAGGACAAAATGCTAGCAAAGGCTTTCAACTATGGGTTGAAGAGGGTAATATAATGGCAAAATATACAGTAAAAAATAGACAATATGGGAACCTAACAATGTTCCAACTACTCGCTGAAGTATGTGATCCATTTTTGGCAGCGGATAATTATGTTTCAGTGAAACTTTGTTGAGATTTTGAAAATCAATGCACAAACGAATCTCACCGGTCTTCTTTCGCACGGGCACCAGATTAGATATCTAATCAGAAAAACGGATGGGAACAATGATTCCTGATTTGTACAACATGTTTACTTCCTTCTCAATTGATGGCAGCAATTTTGGATTAAGCCTTCTTAACTTCTGTTTGAAAGGTTTTTTATTAGGCTTAATAGGAATAGTGTGCTGAATTATATTGGTATCATATGTCTTCAAATCAGAATAGTCCCAAGCAAACACATCGGCAAAGGATGACAACAAACTGATATATTTGGCCTTTACCTTTGGTGGCAATGCTTTGGATAGCTTTACCATCTTCAGATGCTCAGCTGCTCCAATATTCACGTCTTCGACTCCCTTCTCTGTTGGCTGCAATGTTGGTTTGCGGGCTACGTCATCATGATCAAAGAGTTCTTCTAAAGGTATCAAGCCTTTAGGAATCACATTATCCTTGAGCTGAAACACTTCCATTTGATTGATCTGCACATCATATTTTCCGTCATCATGCTGTACATCAATTGAGGTATCTTTGAATTTACCTTTGTTTTGCAGAAAATCATTAATCTCCTCGTCATCTTGGAAAACTTGCCAATATCTCTGATTGTCTGGGATAGTCGAACGATACTCACATGGATTTCAAATTTATTGCTTGAGTTCATAGGAATCTTCAAATTACTTGCTGCCTTAGCAAGTGCATCAACAATACTATTTTGAATACGAGGCACACACGTCAAAGTGTAATTTGAAAATAGATTCAAAATGTCTAGAACAACATTTCGGTATGCCCACATCCAAGGATGCTTTGCCTGATATTCACCTTTAACTTGCTTAATCACCAATTCGGAGTCGCCATATACAACAATCCTCTTAGCATTCAGCTTTCTTAGGATCTTTAGGCCAGCAATCAAAGCCTCATACTCAGCTTCATTGTTTGAGCAATAAAAAGCAAGTTTGTAAGAACATACCCGCACATTACTCGACACTTTGTTTGGAGCAGAAAAAGGACTGCGTACCCAAATTCCAATTCCAGCACCATCATTTCCCACTGTGCCATTGAAATCCATGGTCCACAGGCCATCTTCCTCTTCTTCTAAGTGTTGAAACTCTTTTTCCTCTGTTTTTTCTGCTTGCTGTCCATCATCTTTTTCGGATTGCTGAATGGTATTTCAATTTTCTTATCCTTCTCTCTTCAAAACTTCTCTGAAATTTTCTGCTATTTCTGGAATACAATCTGCTACAACTAACGGACTATCAATATCATTGAAATTATCTGAATACAAAACAAAAGACTCTAGATCGGTATGTACATAATTAATCAGATGATTAATTGGTTTCTCCTTGCTTGTAATCATGCATTTCATTTTCTGTTCTCGATACAATTTTCTCATTTGGCCAAACACTGGAATCGTTGCATAGGAGAAATCAAGCTGCATAGTTCCTTTGATATTTGCTCCCCAAGACCTTGAAAGAAGCATACCGAATCGGGGAGGAATGTTTGCCACAACAACATCCATCAAAATATTCTTAGCCGGAATCTGATCCAAACTGACCACCAAGTCTTTAATAAGCCCAATACATCTCACCCTACTGGAATCAAATGAATATAGATCATGATATTTCCTTGTGATGTCCAAACCCAACTTCTCCATAATAGCTTTTGGCATAAGATTGTGGGAGGCATCGGAATCAAACATAGCATTATGCAACACAAACTCATGCACTCTCAAACTGATATAAAAAGGAGGAACATCACTGTCTGGAGACTCAACATTCAATGTTGATCCAAAAATCAGTTCAGGTTTATCATCTTCCACACTCACCATATCATACATTGGATCAAAATTCAAAATTTTGGTGACTTGACCTCTATAACTATTGTTCTTGATCAGCTCTATCAAGGGAATGTATACCTTCAATTTAGAAATTTCATTTTCTAAACTAAAAGTAGAAGTCTTCTCTACCTCTTTGGCTAGAACCTCTTTTTTCTCAACTTTATCTTTCGGTACAATGGGTTGATTGACTCATTCATTTGCTGATGGAGATTTGTTAGGCATAGGATCAACAACTTCTTTGCCTTTATTTGGTGCAACCGGTGGCTCATTCTTAGATGCTGGAGCTTCCTTTCTCTTCTGGATTGGATTGATGGGGACATTTGTGTTTCTTAATGAATACTAATGCTGCTGGGTGGACAAGGCATGCATATACCCTCTCTGATACTCATCCGACTCCTCTTCAAGAGTTGTGTCATTTGACAAGATAAAATCCGTATCTTGCTGTATAGCTGAACTTTCTGCATACTCATCATCTTCAGTGATAAATGTCGGCATATCATCAGGAGTAAAGAAGTGATTTTCTTCTCCTATTACATGGTCTTCGTCATCAGATCCGTGACAAACAAAATTTTGCTGAAGAGGTGTCTTTACTTGCTGTTGTTGTGATGCCGTTTCTTGTGCTCGCTTCTCACGTTGTTTGATCCTGAATTGTGGCTGCTGCTGGCCACAGAAATTGGGATTCTGAATCTGCAGTTCAGGCTTATCAAGTGTCAACCTTTCAATCATCTTTTCTACCTTGGGGAGCACTTGATCTAAGGTAGAGGCTTCTTCTTTTATTGAGACTTTCTTCTCTGCTTTCAATCTAGCTCTCTTGTCATTCAAATTTGCCTCAACACTAACAACAATTTTTTGAATTTCTTCTAAGGTAGCTGGATCTCTCTCCCTTAACTGATAAGCCATGTCCGAATCAAAACCATCCGGGAACTTAAGCAAAGCTGATCTTCTAGTTGGCTTTAAATCATCATGAATTTCATTATAAACCGCATTGAATCTAATACAATAGTCTTGAACGGACTCACCAGCATTTCGCTTGATCTTGGTATATTCAAAAGTGATTTGTAGAGGATCTTTCTTTACTTCTCAGCGTTCCAAAAATTGTCTTTTAAGCTCTTCTAACGTAGGAATACTTCTGGCCAGCAAAGCTCTGAACCATTTTCTTACCTCGCCACCGAACATTTGCACGAATAACCTCATGGTCACATTTTCTGCATCGACCTCATGGAGATCAAAGAAATCCGTTATTTTATCCACATGTTGCTGAGCTTTGATACCCTGAGACGTGCCATCAAATAAAGGAATTTTGCTCTGATAATCTGCGGGCATGTCATTCAAAACTTGAGGCAGCACAAAAGGTGCAAACCGAGCAGCGATTGCTCTTGGTGGATTTGGTCTGGGGGATGTTGGAGGAGTGGGAGCAGCTGATGTGTGAGGTGTATGAGGAGGTGTATGTGGAGGTGAATCAATTTTGGATGTAGAAGGAGTAGATGGAGGTGAATTTACAGCGGACTTTTGATCAGCAATGTTAGGCTGTGGGGGAAGGGTGGGAATTAAGGGAGGTTCGGTAGGGATTTTCGAAGTGGAAGCTGTTACGGAAGATCCAAGGGATGCAGATGCGGCTTCTATGTAATCAGCAATATTTGAAATGTGAATTTCACTTTGGAGGTGCTTCAAGATAAAATTCTCAATTGATTTATTATTTCTTTCAACTTCAAGAGCTGCAACAAAGTCAGGATTTGGGACTATAGAACCAAGAGCACTTTCGGATTTGGTTTCAAATAATCATAATTCAAACTTTTTATCAAAATCAAGCCCTTCAAGATACTTAAAAATTGTAGGACTGAACGAGATTTAAACACGAGAGTTACAAAGCTCTCTTGACGAACAATTCTTGAAATCAGATTAGGATTCTCGTAGAAAGGGGGAGGATTTGGATCTGGATTAGCTCGGGTATATCTCTTTGAAGCCAGCGTGTCATTCTCAAGAAATCAAAGGGACATAGACAACTTATTCAGCCTTTCATATTCTAAACTTATCATCCAAAGCTTAGAATTCTCAAATGTACTGGGGCGATTTACAAGTCAAGTGTCACGATTACAAGCTAGACCGGAGATTGACTGAAGCTGCGCTTATCTACTTGCGCTAATGCAAAGAAAAAGCATTTTGAAGGCTACCTAGCATAACTTCAGGTTCTGTCTGTAGCTTAGAAAACCAATGACATCAACAAGCAAACCATTTTCTTCCCCAGTATGGTCGCCACTATGTAAGAGCCTAGATTTGTCTCAGGCTGAAAAGACAAGGTTCTAGGTCCACATCAAACCACACTCAGAGGGCTCTCTCTGGGTCGATCTCGGCAAAATATAAGCGATGGGACTCGAGATGACTGATTTTGCAACTAATTTTAGGCTAGGTATTAAGTGCAGGGATTTGATTTGAGTTTTGATGATTTTTGTTGAAAAAATGGGAAAGGAAAATTGGGCTCGGGGATGAGGCACAGTTTCTGCAGAGGTCTGATTGGGGCAAGGAAGGCAAACGTTTTCATGCTTTAAAGTGAGTGAGATGGATAGATTAGACTGGTGAGGAGCTAAGCGTCAAGAATTCTCCTTAAACAGATGAAAACATGGAAATTTAAGCAAATTCAAAGGCAGAGCATAACAGTTATGGATTCTATCTTAATCACTCATTTGTTCAAATTCAGAAGAGGAAGCACAAGAAAAAGATGTACATAGCACTAATGAACTTACAATTACTCAAAGAAGCACACCATCAAAACATAAAGCCACATGGATCCCAAACAGTGCTGCAAAACCCTGGTCTTTCCTTTGCCAAAGATGCAAAAATGAATGTACAATAGAGTGCCAAACTTTTCCCAAGAGTCCAACCCTGAAAATGACTTAGAATTACATGATATAGACTAGACCAACCCGTTCCCTTGCCTCTAGGGGTCGATTTCATCATTCTAGGAGTTGTTTCAACCAATTCTAAACAAAGCACTAAAATCTAGGCATTCAAAACAACTTGCCTCTATAAGGTAGGAAATTGATTCATTCGTTAAATTTTCACCTTTTAGTGAATGAATCCTCTAGAACAAGTAAATAAGTGCCAAAATTACATCTTGTTCATCCAATTACATCAAGATAGATAAAAAATAACATCACAAAGAAACACTAGTCAAACTGGCTGAATTTCTGAGCTGGAAGGTGAAAAATTGGGCAAAAAACCTCTGTGCGTTGCGCCAATTTCTGTATGCATCGCGCCATTTTGATGCTGATTCTGAGGCACTTTGTGAAGTCCAAATTGAGCCCAAGTGTGCTTGTTGGAAAGACCTACCTATCTACTTTCTAACCCTAGTGGAATTTCTGAATTTTCTGCCCATGTTCCCCTCCAAAACTTCAATCTCCCAAGACTGCTTTCTGTGTGTGAAATTAGGGGCAGAGAGGTCATTTTTAGGGTGTTTTTGACCTCCTGAGGACTCAAAACTTGCCCAAAATCTTGGACATGCACCAGAAGTCTGATTTTTCATGAAAAATCCAAAAATATAAACTTTTTTGCATTTGGAGCCTCCTATCATAAGCGCGCGCCAGGTGGCGTGGTGCAGAGGGAGAAAAACTCCGTTTTTTGTACAAAAATTTGCAAAAATACCAAAAATACCCCAAATTTCTTGAAATTTGGGCTAGAGATTCTTCACTAAGTGTTATGCTGGGCTAAAGAGGCTTTGGCCAATATCTGAAGATGATTGAGCTCCCTTTGCCTCTTTTTCTTCCTTATTGCCTTCCTCAATTTGGCCTTCAAATTCCTGATTCGGGCCTTGCACACCTTGTTTCGTGCCATATAGTGGAAAGCCATGTGTCTCAGCAAAGCATGGTCCTTGTCAGCCTTGTCCAATAGCCTCTCTAAGTGCATGTTAACTCTCTCGAGATTGGCCTCCCGATCCTCATTAATCTCTTGCTCCAATGACGTGAGCTCAATTCTTCTCCTTTGTGCAACTTGGCGATTCTCGTGGATGTTTTGTAGCTCCATGATTGCCTGCTGATCTTCAAGCTGTTTGTTCCTCTGCTCCAAGTATTCCATGGTCCACTTAGCCCTCTCCAAGTCAAGGGATAAGGCTTCGATCTCTGTTTTCTGTTCCTAGATGATCTCTCTATGTTTGGCGCTTTGTGGACCAATATCTGTATCATCATCATGAATGAGAATGAAGTCAGTCTCTCTTTCACCTGAAGGCTCACCTAAAGGCCCCTCATCCTACATTGGCCTCTTGCCTTTTTCCTGTACCTGTGATGCTGATGGAGGAAGCGAGGCCCCTTCCACCCCGAGTGGATATAACACTCGCTTTGCCGCTGCAAACAAATGTCTGGTGCCTCTTTGATATGTGATGAAGACCGGCACACTAGTGGTCTCATGGCGCTCATACTGATGAGAAGGTCCACCTTCATGCTTAACCTCTGATAATCACCGTAAAGCCCTGAAGAAGTCACGAGAGATGAAATCATCCGAAGTGATGCCCTGTACTCCAAGTTGATGAACCACCAAAATCTTAATAAGAGCAAAATGATAGAAATCGTTAAGTTGCCGCTGAGGGGTTTTATGCTGCATAAAGGTGGTCATCCTCTCTATGTTCCGGCAAATGAAATACTAAATATTCATCATCCATACCCTGGTGAAATGCATGAGCAACCTAATGTGATACGCATAGAGACAAGAGAACTGTCCCTCACAGCTGAAATATTTCATGATCAACTTCATTAGTGGAGCATATTCATCCTTCAGATATCGGAACGGGAACACTCCCTTGAGCTGCCTCAAGAAATTGGTTTTAATGTATGGCTCATAATGCTGCCGGTCAATCTTCTGTTTCTTGTGCCATGGTTCACCAATGTTCAGTAATGCCGGTTACTAATGAGACAGATTATAGTGTAAGCATGAAGGTGACACCAACTAAGGTAGCCTGATCTCCATGTAAGTGCAGCACAAAAAGACGAGCCAGCTCATGATGAAATTGAACACTAACTACCTTTTGACAAAAGTCATAGCACGACTGATGCTGAAAACAAAACATGGCAAGAGGGTAGGCCTGCAATTTTGTAAGGGTGGTCGGTTCTTCCCTAACATGTCTGCCACCTTTATGAGGTCTCTGGGGTGCCTGTTCTTCCACATCATAGTCTGATGGAGTCACTTTGGGTTTCCACATCATAGTCTGATGAATTCTTAGATGCCATGACTGTTGTACAAAATACCTTGAAGAAACGATGCTACTATATATGAATTGTGCTTGGACTGCTCTTTAATGATGTATGAAACTGCTGTGTTGTAATGCAATATAGTTGGATTCTACCACCAAGGGGAAAAAACAAATGCAACCAGGGAATGTTAGGAAGGGGAAAACAATAGGGGATTAGGGAATATTGAAATAAATTTTATTAGGGAGAGGAGGGGGATTTTATGTATGGGAATAGGGTTTAGGGTTTGGGATTGTTGTATAGGGTTGGGAGATTTTTATAAGGGCTAGGGTTTTGGGATTTGAATGCAGGAAAGAAAATGTAGGATTGATGAGCTTAGTGGGGGGGGGGTAGGAAATGATGAAACAAGGGAGAAATGGGGAAGGAGGAGAGTCCTTGGTGACAAATCAAAGATTTAAGAACCCACAACAATTTTCCTTTGAAGGCACTTTAGATGTAGGGTTTGTATTTTTGTTTCAACCGTTACCACCCATAAACCACCATTACTTATCATAAAGTTTGATGCAACATCAAGAATAAGGCCCTACCTGGTAAATTCATGTAAGGAATGAGCAACTTCGACAAATTTCAAGCAAATTCGGGCTGTGGACTGTATGCGCCGCACGCTCCCAATGCGCCGCGCCTGTTCAGAATAACACTGGGCAGTTTCTCCCAGTGCGCCGCGCCACCTGTTCTGTGTGCCACACCGGCTAGTTGCAAGCAATTTCACCCCAAAACACACACTTGCTCACCCAATTCACTTTGAAATGTTTCTCTTTGACCTTGGCATGCAGAATGACATTGATCTTCACAGAAAAACCTTTATAAAGACATTGATTTGATTTTTGGTTCTTCAAAACCCATTTGTGTAATGTTTTGAAATTGGCACTTTTTCACAATTAATACAACTCTGTCTTTTGTTTCCTCCTTGATTTTTTGGCTAAAATGATGAATTTCTTGACAATTTTTTGCAAGAATAGCTGACATGGAATTTGGCAAAGGAGACCAGGGCTGTGCCTGAAGATTTCAAGAACTAAAAATTTTGGAAAATTATTACAAAAAATGAAATGTCGACTTGTCTTCAAAACAGAGTTTTGAAGAAAAGTCATAATCCATTCGTATGACGATAAAAATCTTTGAAATAACAACTTATTAAGAACCTCCCTCTGGCCTGGTAGCTTTATTAGACCTTGTTGAAGACCTAATTGACTAACCCTAGACCTCATTTCCATGAGATTCGATGCCATGAGATTGATGGTGCAGCCAGATCCAATAGTTTATCATCCTCTTCTTCAGATAACTCCTTGATGTGAGGTATATACAGTGTGATCATGTTCTTCTTTGCCTCTTTGCTTAAGATGCATTGCGTTGTATAGATCCCTGTTTGATGTTTGATGTGGGATCTTGTTTTGTTCTTGATGTGAGATGTACTTATTGTCATGTTTTGATTGAGATTCCATTTGTCATCATGTTGACGGGATACTCATGTTGTAGCCATGTATGTTTGAATTGAGATCCCTTTGATGCCATGTTGGCGGGATGCTAACTATTAACATACGTGAAATTATGTCATGTTGATAGGAGTCTTTTTTTTAATACATCTCTTGGAGCCACTCCTGTGTGAGGAAATATTTCTTGTATGATAGAGAAAACACATGCATGTACATCATCACTCTTTCTAGCACTTAATACAGCGGCCTACAGCATCTTGACACCAGGGCCTAGAGATGTAGTCCCTCCTGGACGAACTCCATTATCAAACTCTCTTGTTTTATGTTGATGATTCTTGTCATGTTCCCTCTTCTTTACAACATGTATATGTGTTCCTTTATGCTATTTTAAATGCAATTTTAACATCACGGAAGTAAAATATCTTGGTTAAATCTAGGAGTTGAGTCAACTCGGATCATTTGTAGATGAGGTAGCTTCCCCAAATTATACTAAGTTACGTTGATTTTTTGTGATTTGGTTTATCTGACATATTATGCATATCATGCTAGCAAGATGGTTGAATTCAAAGAATCTCCCTATGAATCCAAAGAGCAGTGTGGTGTTGGGAACTCTTACAATTTGGCAGTTACATTGAGAAGCTTAAAGGAAGAAATGCGAAGTTGTAAGGTAGATAAATGACAATATCATAAAAGCACAAGATACATAAGAAGAGTTTAATGCTATAATTCTTTAGAGTTTGTCAAAATTGCAACGAAAATGGCCACTTTAGATCAAACATGGATAGGAGGAGAAAACTAATGGAGCATATGGCAATAGGTCTCTTGGTAGACATAGGTCAGATAGATCTAAAATGGTGAGAGATGATAGGTTCTTTGACACTCCATATAGGAAGGGCAATGAGTATAGGTACTATTCTAGTTCTGGTTCTGACAGACATGATGATCGTCATCATTATCATCCCTAGAGGAGGAGTGATAGGGGACACTTACCAGATGATTTTAAGAAAGAAAATCCACCAAGTTTAGATGGAGATGTGAAGAAGTCGGAAGATCAAGAGGCTTGGATTCTTGGGATGAACAAATTCTTTGAGTTACATGAGTACATGGATAACATGAAGGCCAAAATCATTATCTTCAACTTGAAAGTTAAAGTAGAAATTTGTTGGGAAGATACTAAGCAGGCCAGAGACATCGGGATGGATGACTTGATGGTGGGAGTTCAAGAGGATTTTCAGGAAGATGTACTTGTCAGAGAGGTACTACAACAGTAATGCCAAATAATTCTATGAGTTAAATATGGGGTCAATGATAGATGAAGAGTACACAACCAATTTTATGGAGCTATTGAGGTATGTACTGTATCTTACATATGAGAAGGCTAAAGTTAAAATATTTGTCAGTGGTTTTCCTTTATAATTTAGAGATCTGATTGAGTATGATGAGCCTCGATCACTTGAGGAAGTTATTGGGAAATTGAAGCATAACTATGAATAGTTAAAGAGTAAGAATGAATCTAAACAAGGATGGAAAGGGAAGGAAAAAGGTAGAGGTAAATGGAAACCTGAGAGAACAAGGCCTCAGATTGCAGATGGGAAAGAAAATATGGCACCACAAAAGAAGTTCAATGTAGTTAGACAGGGACATGGGTCACAACAATAGCATAGAGGTGAGGGCACTGGTTGGTTGGAGTGTTGGACATGTGGATAGGATCACCTTAGTAGATATTTTTTGCAACATCGGGGTGGTAGCCCTAAGATATACAGCGCACCAGAGGCACAAAATGTTGGGGATGTAGGGCAGAGTATTCCTCATATCTATGTTGCAGTGGATAGTAGGTTTGCATAAAACCAAGCATCTATCATTGAGATGGACGATAAGCTTTGTGATCATATTATTTCTATTTTGATTGACTCTGGATATAGTTATAGCTATGTTGGTCCTAACTTGGTGGATAAGTATGGTTTTAGTAAGGAATTGCATGTAGAGTCTTGGTTAGTGCAGATGGCCATAGGTACAAAGAATCGAGTTCATGATTGGGTAATAGTTTGTGAATTTGATTTAAATGGTATGCCTATTGCAGCACATCTGAATGTATTACCATTGGGATCATACGATATATTGTTGGGAATGGATTGGTTGTATCTTCACAAAACCAAGGTAGACTATTATGACAAATCCATTGAGTTTGTTCATGAAAATGGGGAACCAAGAGACTTGCAAGGTACAAATAAATCCACATCAGTTAGGATGGTGACAACTATGCAAGAAAAGCGTTGTCATAGGAAAGGGTGTATGTTATTTGCAATGCACATTTGTGGTGATAAGAGTAAGGAGGTTGAGGATGCAAATGTATTGACCATGTACCCAGTTTTGCAGCAGTTTCATGATGTATTTCCTAAGGATATTTCAGAGTTGCTACCTCACAGGGAGGTAGAATTTTCTATTAAGTTAGTGCCAGGGATAGCTCTAGCATCAAAAGAACCTTACGGGATGAGCAAACCTGAGTTGGTTGATTTAAAGCTACAATTGAAGGAAATTTTGGACAAGGGATACATTATGCCAAGTGTATCACCTTGGGGCGCACTAGTGTTGTTCGTAAAGAATAAAGATGGAACCCTTAGATTATGCATTGACTACAGCTAGTTGAACAAAATGACCATCAAGAATAGGTACCCTTTTCTGAGGATTGGTGACTTCTTCGACCTGTTGAAGGGAGCAACAATGTTCTCAAATATAAATCTGAGATTCAGATACCATCAGGTATGAATCAAAGAGGAGGACATTTACAAGATATCTTTCAATACTAGGTATGGGCATTATGAGTTTGTTGTAGTTCCATTTGGCTTAACTAATGCTCCACCTACATTTATGTGATTGATGAATAGTGTGTTTCGTCCATATTTAGATAATTTTTCTACTGCGTTCATTGATGATATACTGGTATATTCTAAAAATGAGGAAGAGCATGCATTTAGAATAAGTGTTGAAGTTGTTGAAGGAGGATAAGTTGTATCCTAAGCCGAGAAAGTGTATTCTTTGAGACTGAGGTACATTACTTGGGGCATGTTGTCTCCAAGGAGGGCATTGTTGTAGATCCATAGAAGATAAGAGCAATCATGGAGTGGGTAGCTCCTAAGAATGTGGATGAGGTGATATCCTTCATGGGGTTGGAAGGCTACTATAGGAGGTTCATCAAGACTTCTCACAGATTTTTAATCCTATCACATCATTGCATAGGAAAGGTAAGAAGTTAGAATGGACAAAGGAGTGTGAGGCTAGCTTTGAGCAGCTTAAGCAGTTGTTGACACATGCACCAATGTTATAGATTGCAAATCCAGACAAAGAGTTTGTAGTATGTACAGATGCTTGCAAGAGAGGACTTGGTGGATTCCTTATGCAGGATGGACAGGTGGTATGCTATGAGTCGAAAAATCTAAATGAGCATGAGAAGAACTACATGACACATGATCTTAACTTAGCAGTGATCATACATGCATTAAATGTGTGGAGACATTATATTCTTGGAAGGAGGCTTGTACTGATCAGTGATGACATTGGGTTGAGGTATTTGTTTGACTAGCCAAATCTGAACGCCAGGCAGGCTAGATGGTTGGCCATGATCAGTGAACTTGACATTGGGATTATGTAAATTAAAGGAAAACATAACAGGGTGGCTAATGCTCTCAACAAGTCGGTACATGTAATTCACTTGGCAGCTATGAGCTCTGTTACACATCATTTTGCCACTGTCCCTGTACTCCCCGTTCCTTGATCCTAGAGGACCTTCACAATGAACCCTATATGCTTTCCCTTCATGAAGAATCCCCATTGTGCCCCTCTTCAGAGCAGATCAATTCCCTTTTGCACCATTTCCTGTGAAACTTCTATTTTTCCCAATTTACATGACCGACATTAATGGCCTGTGTCTTTCTCATGCCGATATGCAAGGATTAACACTATCCCTAGCATTGAATAGAATGACCAAGCTTTGTTCCAGTTGTGCCGGTCCTCTTATGGATTTTTTTTAAATAAAGAGCCGAAGCTTCCAACTCTAGAAGCTTCGTAATGGAAGTCTGGTAAATGGTTTGGCCGGATGGGGTCAAGGATGTCAGTTTGGGATCTTTTTCCCTATAATGATGGAACTACATCAAGGGACAAGACCTTTTCCCATGAGAATAGGATCCATCTCCCATCCATTCATCCTATATAAACCCCCCTTTTTCCCAAGCAGAAGCTAGTGTTAATGTTGGTGTGCTAGTGCTAATTAAGTTTGGAGTAAACAACAAGCTATTCATAGTTGTAGCTCTCTAGTTGTGTGAGGGAGAAGTGTGTTTTGGTTTGGAGTGAAGCCTAAAGGGAAGAGCCTTAAAACTATTGTTGTTGAGGCCATCATGGAATGCTAGCAGAAGTGTGTGGGAACTTGGTCTTATCAAAGGAGAATGGAAACGTCAAGACAATGGTTGTAATCTCTTCTTGATTCAATATCTATATATATATATATATATATATATATATATATATATATATATATATATATATATATATATATATATATATATATATATATATATATATATATATATATATATATATATATATATATGCGACTATTGATTGAGTTCCTACATGATTTTTCATCTTACATATTCATGGCTTAATGTTTCTTGACTTGTTAAGTAGGTTGAATTACAAGTTTCCTATTATCACGATTGTTGTTTACTATTGTTTACTTGTTTCAATTGTTTGAAGAAGGAAGCGAGAGATCGCTGGAGCGAGAAATCAAGGACATCATCAAACAGGATAAGCATACTAAGAGGTAGGCCCTCTTAATTGGTTTTAACCTAAGGAAATCTTCCATAGAATATATTAGTTTTGGCTAGACCCATTATCATGCTAGAGGAATTTGTTTGTGTCCACACTTATAATTTTACTTCACCTCAAATTGGCAACCATACTGGGGAACCAATCCTTTTGTTTGTCTTAGATTTCATGATTTCATGTGAAATTTTCTAGTTCCACTTTTTCCCTTTGGTTCTGTTTCTTTTCTCCTCCTTACTGGCCTAAGTTTGAAATTCATAGTAGTTGATCTAGTCCCTATTTCAATTTTTTTTTAATTTCTTTCTTGACTCCCTTGATCAGCATACTTAATCATCTGACAGTTGCACCAATAAATGCGATATGCTGAGAAATAGTCGCTCTGACCAGCCTCTGGCGCTTGTTTTCAGTTAGGAAATCACACCAATTCCTGTAAGTGAAGATTAGGGTTTGTCCCCAATCTTGGCTAGTGTGTTTTAATCTCGTGATTTTGACCTCGTAAGCCTTTTAGACTATTTTCTCCCTGACTAGAAAGCTACCTTTTGTTTGGTTTTCTTTTGCTTGTTGGCTTATCATCTTTCTGCTTGATTTCCTGAGTCATTAAGTGGTCATTGTCACTAGGGCATCTAGATTGTCATCCATTCATTTGTTTGTGGACTCACTGGGTCGAGTTGTAGGTGTACTTACTCCTTGCATTTTGTTTGTAATCCATTTGTGACTTTGACCTCTATTACACAAGTTTCAAAAGTTTTCATTTTCTTGTCTAAACGTTTCTTTTCTAGCATGAATTACATTGCTTGTCTTGTTTTTGGTAAAGGCGGTGCTTCATTAATCTGAATGAGCCTCTCTTTTAATGTTTTCATTTTCTTGAAGAGTTGATTGTCTCAAAAACTCTTTCATTGAATTGTTGTATGCGCAAAGTTTATTTAGCTGTTTCATGAAAAATGTGAAATTCTAGTTTGATGCATCATTGTGCTATGATAGCTTGCATCAATAAAATACTAGAATTGCATTGGCATTTGAAAATAGGAAAAGAACTCTTTTTTCTTTTTAAAGGACTGTTAGATATGTGCTTGTCAGGAAATTAGGAATTGGAATGCATTTTTCATTAGTTTATTTTCTCGAAAAGTGAAGTAGTGAAAGATCATTTTGCTTTTGGTTGCTTGGTTGCTTGCATTTGATTGTGTACTTTCCACCCTCTCTAGTGTAGGCATTTCATCGAATTGAAAGGGTCTTGTCTCATTTAATTTCATTTAAGGTTTTTCAGGTCACATCGCTAAGACCTGAAAACTAAAGCACAACTCAAGATAAACTTTAAAATGAATTAAATTAACCTAAGGTGCATTTGACATTTAACGATCATATCTGCAAGTTCTAGGCTAGAGACGTGTTCTAGCATCTTCAAACCTAGCAGTTATTCATTAGCTTCAGCACTAGACAATGCTAGTACAAATTTTTGCTCCCCGTACCGTCAATTATATAACGGGAGACCCCTCTAGGCTGCGATCCTTTATCCTTAGGAAGCCGAGTCGGCCACCTTGCAAACGTGATACCTGAACATAGCGTTTGGGGAGATTGCTTGCTCGTACTTCTCGGTTTGCCGGGAGGTATTTTGTAATTCACGGTTGCCTGGAAATCCTATTTACCTATATCATCCAATCATTTTATCTTTTTGACTCATTAAACTTAAAATCTCGTTCGAGCACTTGTCCTTTTGAGCTCATTTCCAATTGAAAGCAATAAAGTCATCTTTGTTTCTTTCTCGACTCTTAAAAAATGAAATAGCACCAGTCTTTTTATTCATATTAATAATTGATCGCCCACGATTCAACAACACCTTGTTAGTCTTTTCTGAGACCAAATCATGAGTTTCCATTAAAAGAACATTTTAAAGCCTTGAAAATTATTTTTTGGTCGACTAAGACAAGGTCATACTAGCTGAACCATCTGGTTCACCTAGTTCCTCTTCCTCTCCTCTGTCGAAAAGATTGTCTAGGGAGTTATTTCCTGAGTTACCAGAGTCACTCAAGGACCAAGGTGTTGAACTAGAAATTGTTCTATGCATTCAACCTTTGTCATCTCGTCTTCCGCCTACTGTTGATACTGGGTCATTTGCTGATCTTGGCCCAGAATCTCTGGACAATCCTGTTAAAACTCCTCAGAAATTGCCGACCACTGATGGTTAGCTTGGACTGGTTATCTACCCTCTGAATCCTCCATTTGACCCTGTTGTGATATCACCGCAGTGTCCTTACAGTCCGTACGACCAGCTAGGTGTTCCTTTGGAACTATACCCTCGTACTTCTTCGACCATTCATCGTCATTTTTTCCTAGATATCGAACATGAAGATGAAGCTCCAGTCACCTCTCTAGAAGAGCCAGAACTATATACTCCACACACTATCAAGGAGGAAGAACAACCTTTTGCTCATAAGGGATTCCCCTATACAAGGGGTATCCTTCCTAATTTTCCACTTAACTATGTGTCTCTGGCACAGTTGGTTTCAGGTACACCTAGTGCCTCATCACTTTACCATAACCCTGTTTGGGCGTCAAGCACCATGCCTACTTCAAGTCCATTCATTGTGAACACAAATTCCCAACAGGTTGTTACCTCAGTCTCAGTGCAACCCACCATTCCGAACACTCTTGTATCATCAGTCCCAGTCACCCGTTAGTCTTAACCGGTGGTTTTGAAGAATGTCTCTATCAGTTATTCCATCCCTCTAGTCAGTGGCCAAGCTATGCCACCACCTAGGGGGAAATCATGAATGTTTCTATGGTGTAAGGTGCCACCAATGTGAGTGGCTCAAAAGCTCACATCATTGGTATGAACCAGCCTTCTTCTGGTGTTATTCATAACCTTGCTGATCTGTTTGGATCGACCAATGTCCAGTATCAATAGCCCTATGAGGCTCAAGTCCAATACCAAAATCCTTACATTCCATATGGTTCTCAAGGAATGGTTAATAAACCTTACACCCTTCAGTCTGGGTAGTACATTTAGCCTATCTCATCCACCTTCCAAGGTGGTTATGGCTAGATTCAGTTCTAAAATTTTCCAGGCACTGTTCAAGTACCCTTGCAATAGCAAGTATGTCCTCTACAACAACAAGGGCAACCTTTGTTACCACAAGGGCAGCCTTTATTGTAGCAAGGGCTATCTGCATAATAGCAAGTGAAAATGATCCCGCAACAAGGTCAGCCGCAACAACCGCAAGGTCAAACATTGCAACAGTTGATGCAAATTGTGCAGCAATAGATGCAATATGCTCCACACAACTCCTAGCCTATGTCCTCGTAGGGCCAACCTCTGCAGCCCGAGGGACAAATTTTGCAACCACAAGGTCAACCCTTGCAACAACAAAATGAACCCAGGTAGTAGCAATCCTTGTATACATATTAGCAGGGTCAACCCTTGCAAGGGTAAGGCCAAGGTCAAGTCTTGTAGCAGCAGGCCCAAAATCCTACTGTCCTAGGTCAACAGGTTCAGAACCCTTCTGGCCAAGGGCATTAGGTACAAAACCCTAATGACCTAGGTCAACAAGTTCAAAATCCTTTTGGTTAAGGGCAGCAAGTACAAAATCACTATGTCCAAGGGCAACAATTATATCAACCTTATGCCTAAGGACATTAGGTCCAAATCCTCTTGTTCAGGGACAATAGGTTCATCACCCGTATGTTCAAGGGAAATAGGTCCAATATCCAGATGTCCAACGTCAACAGGCTCAACAACCTTTTAATCCATTCCTTGCTTATCAACAACCTATGGTCAAACAATTCCAAGGCATTCAAGGTCAAAATCCTTCCTATGGTCAAGGTAACCCACAATGGGGTAGCATCAGATGCCATATGGCCAAAATCCCCCACTATGGGGCCAAAATCCTTACCAGCAGGGATGGACTCCTCCATTCGGACCTTCTTATTGACCCCCTATGCCTTTTCACACCTAGTTGCCATTCTTGGCCACACTCGAGTTTCCAGATGTATCTTACCTTACGAATGATCCAATCCTTCATTCGCCATACTAGCCTCCAGTGCCATCCAAGATACCAAGCGATTATCCAATGTTTGATGGGAAACCAAAAGAAGATCCTCAAGCCCATGTGACAACATATCACCTCTAGTTCTCGTCAAACTCGTATGTTGATGATTTCATTCATCTTTATCTTTTCCAATGAACCTGTTAGAGTCGGTCTGGTCATCCCTCTGTTAGAGATCATTTCTCTTGTTGCATTTCATTTTTAGGTGTCTCGCTCGATTCACTCAGCTGCATTCTGCTAGGGGCATGCCATAATCTAACGTGAGGGTCTTGTTATTCATTACCCCTCATGCCTTATACATGCTGGCTCAGGTCTTTTAATCAAGCTTTTAAAGTCACTTACAGTCCTGTTTTAGTCTTTTGATCAACAGAGTCATTTCAGTTACTAGGTCTAGGGTTTCACAAATTGTGTCTTCAAAGTGTCCAATAATGCCAGTAGACCCATGAGGGAGGTTCTTAATAAGTTTTCATTTCCAAATATTTTCATCATCATATGCTCGACTATGACTTTTCTTCAAAACTTTGTTTTGAAGAAAATTCGTCATTTCGTTTTGTAATAAATTGCCATGTAATTTTCAAAAGTTTTTCAGTTGTTGAATTCTTCAGATGCAGCCCTGGTCATCCTTTGCCCAAACTCGATGCCATCATCCCTGAAAAAAATTGACAATAATTTCATCATTCTAAGCCAAAAATCAAAGAGGAAATAAAAAGAACAGAGTTGTATTAAAATGAAAAAGTGCCAAAGTTAAAACATAAGAAAGTGGGTTTTTGAAGAAGCAAAAATCAAATCCACCACTGTGTAAGACATTTTCATTGTTTAAAACACCATTGGTATGCCAAGAGATCATTTGAAAGTGGACTTGAGTTTGGAAGGAGCGAATCTACTATTTGAAAGCCAAAACTGTGTGCTGGATGAGGTCGCAGCGCATTGGAGGAGGTCGCAGTGCATATAGGCCGCGTGGCGCATTAGGCAGAATTTTCCTGTGTAATTTTGCACTATCGTGGCGCATCCAAGAGGCGCGGTGCACTGGGTTTGTGCATGGCGCACAGAGCCGATAGGCCCATTTTTTATCCCTGCAGTCATCAAAACTCAAATAGCGCCATGTCTATTGCTCCAACTCTGAGCCTTCTTGCTATTGAATTTAACTTGTGTTGGGTGTTGCTTGGAGGGAGAATTCAAAGGTTTGAAGTTTGAAAATATAAACCCTACATTTATATCAAAATCTGCTCCATTAGGTTGTGTAATTGGTGTTTTCAAATGATGATTTTGGTGCCAAGTCTCCTCTCCCACTTGTGATCCCTTCGCTTTCATAATCCTATCATTATAGTTAATCCCTTATACTAAACTCATATCATTCTCCCTCTCTCGTATCATTCACAAAATCCCTAAAACCCCACTCCCTAAACACAATCAAGTGACTGTTTGCTCATTTTAAAGGTTTCACTTGACAATTTTCACCATCCACTTTTCCCCCTGTCCCATATTCCTCACAATCCCTCATTTTTCCTGTGGCACATTGGCATTGAAAACACATCACCAAACCAAACACCTACTTAAAATACACATTGCAGCACCATGATGGAGACAGATTCATCATATGAGCAAGAATATGAGAAAGGCAGTGACTTGACCACTGAGCTTAATGTGCCGAGAAGGCCTTGAAAATGTGGCAGACATGTCAGAGAAGAGCCTACTTCCTTAACTCAATTACAGGTATGCCCGCTTGCAATGACATGATTTCAGCAAATGTCATGCATTCAGTATTGTGAGATGATTGCTCAGATCCAGCATCATCAGGAGTTAGTTTGGTTGTTTGTTTTACATTTGCATGATAGTCATGTTACTCTTGCTAGAGTAAACTTCACCTTGACACCAAAAACCATCTCTCAGGCCACCGGTATACCGAATATAGGGGAAGAGTGGAACAAGAGGCAACAGCTGGATAGATCATATTATGAACCTTACATCAGGCCTAGCTATTTGAGGCAGCTCAGGAGAGTATTCCCACTTCAGTTTCTGAAGGAATCTTATGCGTCGTTGATGAGACTCATTATTAGATACTTCAGTTGTGAAGGTCGCTTCTCACGCCTCTATGCATACCATATCAGGTTATTGATGCATTTCACGAGAGTGAGATTAATGAATATTCCTCATTTCATGTGTCAAAACATCAAGAGGATGACCACTCTTGTGCAGAAGAAGACTCTGGAATAGCAGTACAACAACATTTACCACTATGCGCTCATCAAGATCATTGTTCTGCATCAACTTTGTTTGCAAGGTATCACATGGGAAGATTTCATTTCCCGTGAGTTTTTCACAGCTTCAGTAGTTCATTAGGAGGTTGTCCATCAGACCGGTAAACCTTCATATCAGCGTGGAGGTTAGGAGGCAGAGACTACTAGTGTGCCGGCATATGTCACCTATCATAGAGGCACGAGAGGATTGTTTGCAGCAGAAAAGCGAGTGCTATCTCCACCCGGTGTGGAAGGGACCTCGCTTCCGACATCAGCATCATAGGTACAAGACAAAGGCAAGAGGCCTATGTAGGATGAGGGGCCTTCAGGTGAGCGGGACTCTATTCTTATTCAAGATGACGATACAGACATGGGCCCACAAAGTGCACATCTTAGAGAGATCATCCAGGAGCAGCAAACAGAGATCAAAGCCTTATCCCTTGACTTGGGGAGGTCTAAGTGGACTATGAAATACTTGGAGAAGATGAACAAACAACTTGAAGATCAGCAAGCAATCATGGAGTTACAAAACATCCGCGAGAATCGCCAAGCTGCACAAAGGAGGAGGATTGAGCTCACTTCATTAGAGCAAGAGATTAATGATGATCGAGAGTCTTGGCTTGAGAGGGCCAATATTCATCTTGAGAAGCTGTTGGCAAAGGCAAACAAGGACAAGGACATGCTCAAGCACATGAAAAACCATTATTGGGCACGAAATCACGTTTGCAACGCAAAGATCAAAATCCTGAAGGCAAGACTAAGGAAGGCACTAAAACGACGCAAAAGGCATGATAGGCTCCAAATCTTGGCCGAGGCTTCCTTGGCTGAACATGATACTCAATGATAGACCTCCAGCCCAAATTTCAAGGAATTTGGAGAAAATTTTGTCAATTTTGAATTTTTTGGCTTTAAAACAGGTTTTTCTGCCCAACGCGTAGCGCCACTTGGCGCGTGCTTATAATTGGGAGATTTTCTGGAGGAAAAATTTGCATTTCTAGATTTTTTATGAAAATTTATGCATGCTCATGGATTACCTAAGGATTTCATCAAGTTCTGGGTTGCCTAAAGGGTCAAAAACACCCTAAAAATGACCTCTCTGCCACCTTTTGCACCCACAGGAAGCAGTCTTGGGAGATTGAAGTTTTGGAGGGGAAAATGACATCCAAATATAGAAATTCTACTTGGGTTGGAAAGTAGACAGGTAGGGATTTCCAACGAGCTATCTTGGGCTCAATTTGGACTTCAGGAAGTTCCTCAAAATAAGCTCCAAAGTGGCGCGATGCATAGAGAATTTGGGTGCGGCGCATAGAGAAGTTTGGCCTGTTTTTCATTGTTCAGCTCAGAAATTCGCCCAGTTTTTTTTCTTGATGTTACTCTTGACCTTTCATGATGTAATTTGATAACCATGATGTAATATTTGCACATTTTTACTTGTTCTAGAGGATTCATTCACTAAAAAGTGAAAATTAAATGAATGAATCAGTTTCCTAGCATATAGGGGTAAGTTGTTTGACTACCTAGATTTCAGTTCCTTGTTTAGAATTAGTTCAAACAGCTCCTAGAATGATGAGCTCGACCCCTAGAGGCAAGGGAATAGGTTTGTCTTGTCTATATTATGTAATTTCTAAGTCATTTTCAGGGTTGGACACTTGGGATTGCTTGGCACTCTATTGTACATTTCATTTCTGCAATTTTGGCAAAGGAAAGACCAGGGTTTTGTAGCACTTGTTGGGATCCATGTGGCTCTATGTTTTGATGGTGTGTTTCTCTATGTATTTGTAAGTTCACTGATGTTTATGTGTATCATTTTCCCTTCTCTTTTCCTCTGCAATTAAACAAATGAGTGATTAAGGTAGAATTCATTGGACTGCTATGCTCTGCCTTGAAATTTTGTTTAATTCTACATGTTTTCATTTGTTTGAGGAGGACCCTTGAGACCCTCTTGCCCTCCTTAGCCCCTCACCAGTCTGATCCATCTATTCATTCAATCCAAAGCATCAAAACTACTACCTATCTTTCCCCTACCTGAACTCTGCAAAAATCTGGCCTCATCCCCGGGCCCAAAATTTGCTTGTCCCTTTTTTCCAACAAAACCCCCAAAAAACTCAAAACAAATCCTTGCACTTCATACCTAGCCTAAAATTAGTTTGTATTTCAGTCATCTCAAGCCCCATTGATTATCTTTCGCTGAGATTGACCTGGAGAGAGCCCTCTCCCATCCTCGTAGGGCTAGCTACGAGGCTGAGCGTGTTTTGATGTGGACCTGGAACCTTGCCTTTTTAGCCTGAGGCAAATCTAGGCTCTAACATAGTGGTGACAATACTAGGGAAGAAAATGGTTTTCTTGTTGATGTCATTTGTTTTATAAGCTACAGACGGAGCCTGAAGTTATGCCAGGTAAGCTTCGAAACGCTTTTGCTTTGCATTAGCGCAAGTAGATAAACACTGCTTCAGTCAATCTCTGGTCTAGCTTATAATCGTGACACTTGATTTGCAAATCACCCTAGTACATCTGAGAATTCTAAGGTTTTGGATGATAAGTTTAGAATTTGAAAGGCTGAACAAGTTTTTTATGTCCCTTTGATTTCTTGAAATAATATCACACTGGCTTCCAAAAGGCATACCAGAGCTAATCCAGATCCAAATCCTCCCCCTGTCTACAAAAATCCCAATTTGATTCCAACACTCCTTCGCCAAGAGAGCTCTGTGACTCTCGTGTTTAAATCTCGTTCATGTCCTGCAATTTTTAAGTATCTTGAAGAGCTTGATTTTGATGAAAGGTTTGAATTGTCATTGTTTGAAACCAAATCCGAAAGTGATCTTGGTTCTATAGTCCCAAATCCTGACTTTGCTGCAGCTCTTGAAGTTGAAAGAAATAATAAATCACTTGAGAATTTTATCTTGAAGCACCTTCAGAGTGTAATTCATGCTTCAAATTTCACTAATTTCCTAGAAGCTGCATTTGCATCCCTCAAAAATTCCGTAACGGCATTCACCTCAAGAATTCCTACCGAACCTCCCTTCATTCCCACCCTTCCCCTGCAGCCTACTATTTCTGATCAAAAGTCTGTTGTAAATTCACCTCCATCTACTCCTTCTACATCCAAAATTGCTTCACCTCCGCATACACCTCCTCACACACCTCACACATCAGCTACAATGGTTTCTCGGTTTGCACGTCTTGCGCTGCCTCAAGTTTTGGGTGACATGCCCACAGATTATCAGAGTAAAATTCCATTGTTTGATGGCACTCCTCAAGGTACCACAACTCAGCAACATGTGGACCAAATGATGGATTTCTTCGAGCTTCATGAGATTGATGCAGAAAATTTGACCATGAGATTATTCGTGCAGACTTTCGCAGGTGAGCTAAGAAAATGGTTTAGAGCTTTGACAACTAGAAGTATTCCCACATTAGAAGAGCTTCAAAGACAATTCTTGGATCACTGGGAAGTAAAGAAAGATCCTCTTCAAATCACTTATGAATATGCCAAGATCAATTGGAATGCTGGTGAGTCTGTGCAAGACTATTGTATTAGATTTAATGCAGTTTATAATGCAATCCCTGATGATTTGAGGCCATCTAGAAAGTCAGCTTTGCTTAAGTTCCCGGATGGTTTTTTGATTCAGACATGGCTTATCAATTAAGAGAGAGAGATCCAACTACCTCAGAAGAAATGCAAAAAATTTCCGTTACTGTTGAGGCAAATTTGAATGACAAGAGAGCTAGATTGAAAGCTGAGAAGAGAGTCTTAATAAAGGAAGAAGCTTCTACCTCAGATCAGGTGCTCCGCAAGGTAGAAAATATGATTGAAAGGTTAGCACTTGATAAGCCTGAACCACAGATCTAGAATCCTAATTTCTGTGGCCAGCAGCAACCTCAGTTCAGGATCAAACAGCGTGAGCAACGAGCACAAGAACCGGCATCACAACAGCAGCAAGTAAAGACACCTCTTCAGCAGAATTTTGTTGGTCCTGAATCTGATGATGAAGACAATGTAATAGGAGAAGAAAATCACTTCTTTACTCCTGATGATATGCCCACCTTTATCACGGAAGATGATGAGTATGCAGAAAGTTCAGCTGTACAACAAGATGCAGATTTTATCTTGGCAAATGACACAACTCTTGAAGAGGAGTCGGATGAGTATCAGAGAGGTTATATGCATGCTTTGTCCACCTAGCAGTGTCAGTATTCACTAAGAAACAGAAATGTCCCCATCAATCTAATCCAGAGGAGAAAGGAAGTTCTAGCATCTAAGAATGAGCCACCTGTTGTACCAAATAAAGGAAAAGAAGTTGTTGATCCTACTCCTAGCAAATCTCCACCAGCAAATGAAAGAGTCAATCAGCCAATTGTATCAAAAGATAAAGCTGAAAAGAAAGATGTTCCAGCCAAAGAGGTAGAAAAGACTTCTGCTTTTAGTTTAGAAAATGAAATTTCTAAATTAAAGGTATCCATTCCCTTGACTGAACTAATGAGGAACAACAGTTATAGAGGTCAAGTCTCCAAAATTTTGAATTTTGATCCAACGTCTGATATGGTGAGTGTGGAAGATGATCAACCTGAACTGATTTTTGGACCAGCATTGAATGGTGAGTCTCCAGACAGTGATGTGCCTCCTTTTTATATCAGTTTGAGAGTGCATGAGTTTGTGTTGCATAATGCTTTGTTTGATTCCAGCGCCTCCCACAATCTTATGCCAAAGGCTATCATGGAGAAGTTGGGTTTGGACATCACCAAGAAATACCATGATCTTTATTCATTTGATTCTAGCAGGGTGAGATGTATTGGGATCATTAAAGACTTGGTGGTCAGTTTGGATCAGATTCCGGCTAAAAATGTTTTGATGAATGTGGTGGTGGTGGATATACCTCCTAGGTTTGGCATGCTTCTTTCCAGATCTTGGGGAGAAAAGATTAAAGGAAAAATGCAACTTGATTTCTCCTATGCAACGATTCCTGTGTTTGGCCAAATGAGAAAATTTTATCGGGAGCAAAAAATGAAATACATGATTACAAGCAAGGAGAAACCAATTAATCATCCGATTAATTATGTACATATAGATTTAGAGTCTTTTGTTTTGTATTCAGATAGTTTCAATGGAATTTATAGTCAGTTAGTTGTAGTAGATGATATTCCAGAAATAGAAGAGAATTTTAGAGAAGTTTTGAAGAAAGAAAGTCAAGAACAGGACAATACCATTCAGCGATTAGGAAAAGATAATGGACAACAAGCAGAAAAAATATAGCAAACAGAGTTTCAACACTTAGAAGAAGAGGAAGATGGCCTGTGGACCATGGATTTCGATGGAGCAGTGGGAAATGATGGTGTTGGAATTGGTATTTGGGTACGCAGTCCTTTTTCTGCTCCGAACAAAGTGCCTAGTAATGTGCGGGTATGTTCTTACAAGCTTGCTTTTGATTGCTCAAACAATGAGGCTGAGTACGAAGCTTTGATTGCTGGCCTAAAAATCCTAAGAAAGTTGAATGCTAAGAGGATTTTTGTATATGGCGACTCTGAATTGGTGATTAAGCAAGTTAAAGGTGAATATCAAGCAAAGCATCATCGAATGCGGGCATATCAGAATGTTGTTCTAGACATCTTGAAGTTGTTTTCAGATTATACTTGGACGTGTGTGCCTCGTATTCAAAATAGTAATGCAAATGCACTTGCTAAGGCAGCAAGTAATTTGAAGATTCATATGAACTCAAGTAATAAATTTGAAATCCATTTGAAACATCGGCCGACTGTCCTAGACAATTAGAGATATTAGCAAGTTTTCGAAGATGATGAGGAGATTGATGATTTTCTGCAAAACAAAGGTAAGTTCAAAGATACCTCAATTGATGTGAACATGATGATGGAAAAGATGATGTGCAGATCAATCAAATAGAAGTGTTGTAGCTCAAGGATAATGTGATTGCTAAAGGCTTGATACCTTTAGAAGAACTCTTTGATCATGATGACGTAGCCCGCAAACTAACATTGCAGCCAACAGAGAAGGGAGTCGAAGAGGTGAATATTGGAACAGCTGAACATCCGAAGATGGTAAAGCTGTCCAAAGCATTGCAACAAAAGGTAAAATCCAAATATATCAGTTTGTTGTCGTCCTTTGCTGATGTGTTTGCTTGGGACTATTCTGAGTTGAAGACATATGATACCAATATAATTTAGCACACAATTCGTATTAAGCCTAATCAGAAACCTTTCAGACAGAAGTTAAGAAGGCTTAATCCAAAATTGTTTCCATCAATTGAGAAGGAGGTAAATAGGTTGTAAAAATCAGAAATCATTGTTCCCATATGATTTTCTGATTGGATCTCTAATTTGGTGCCTGTACGAAAGAAGACAGGTGAGATTCGTTTGTGCATTGATTTTAGGAATCTCAACAAAGTTTCATTGAAGGATAATTATCTGCTGCCAAAAATGGATCACATACTTCAACGAGTAGTTGGAGGATCTCGTATGTCACTACTTGATGGTTATTATGGATATAACCAAATTTTGGTCCATGAAGATGACTGAGACAAAACAGCATTCACCACTCCGTGGGGAACTTTCCATAACGCTAAAATGCCTTTCGGTTTGAAGAACGTAGGTGCCACATTTCAGCGGGCAATGGATATGGCTTTTGCAAATGAGAAGGATGTCTTTTTGGTGGTGTACCTTGGTCATTTGACAGTGTTTTCTAATTCAGATGAAGAACACATGTATCATTTGAAAATCGTCTTTCAAAAGTGTAGAAAATATGGTGTGTCGCTGAATCCGAAGAAGAGCTTATTCGTCATGGATGAAGGCAAACTACTTCGACACATCATATCAAAAGATGGCAATCGTATTGATCCAACACATGTAGAAGCGATTCAGCAAATTGATCTTCCCTGGAATAAGAAGGAGATTCAGTCTTTTAATGGTAAGATGAATTTTTTATGCCGCTTTGTACCTAATCTTGCTGAACATCTAAGAGAGATTAAAAACATGCTTAAGGATAGCCAAGTGAAGTGGACTGAAGAGGCTATAAAATCTTTCAATCTAGTAAAATTGGCTCTTTCTTCAGCTCCGGTTCTAATCAGCCCGGATTACACTCAGGATTTTATATTATTTTCTTTTGCTTCGGAGCATACTATGGCAGCTGTATTAATGCAGAAAAAAGATGAGCATGAAATACCAATTGCTTTCTTCAGCCGAACTATAAGAGATGCATCCTGGAAGTACAACATCATTGAAAAGCAAGCCCTTGCACTTGTAAAAGCATTGAAAGATTTTCGTGTACATATTTTGCATTCCCACATTTTGGCTTATGTTCCTAACGCTGTTGTCAAAGATATTTTGGTACAAACAGATCCAGAAGGAAGACGTGGAAAGTGTATTGCAACTTTGTTTGAGTATGATGTGGAGATAAAGCCCACAAAGCTTGTTAAAGCATAGGGATTGGCAAAGTTAATGGCTGAATCAAATATGCACGTCTTAGACATAAATCTGGTTGCTGCTATGTCCGATGAAAATGAGGAAGGTCTTTCAATTCAGGTAGCTGAAATCTTTGTTCTTTCTCTGTGGTATTCAGATATCATATATGTGCTTCAGAATTTGTCCTCGCCACCTGGTATGACTAGGAACAAAGGTAGAACTCTTAAGTTAAAGACTGCTAAGTTTTGTATTTTGAATTCTGCACTTTATTGGAAAGATCCCAATGGCGTTTTGTTGAATTGTTTGGTGGAAGAAGAAGCGAAGTAGGTCATGGAGGATTTCCATAAAGGAGATTGTGGCGGTCACCTTTTTTGGAAAACAACGGCAAATAAAATTCTGAGATCCGGATACTACTGGCCAACATTGTTTGATGATGTGTTCAAGACTGTCAAGAGCTATCATAACTGTTAGATTTTTGAAGGAAAGTAGAAATTACAGCCTTTTCCACTTAAACCCATTGAGGTGAGTGCTCCTTTTAAGCAGTGGGGGTTGGATTTCATTGGTGAAATTCATCCTGCTTCTTCAGGTCAACATAGATGGATCCTCACGGCGACAGATTATTTCACGAAGTGGATCGAAGAAATTCCCACGAGGCAAGATATGGATGCGGTAATAATTTCATTCCTTGAGAATAATATTTTGTCTTGTTTTGGTTGCCTGAATAAGTTAATCACTGATAATGCAGCAGCTTTCAAGTCAAAAAGGATGGTTGAGTTTTGTCATAAATATCACATTACTTTGGGGCACTCAACCGCCTATCATCCTCAAGGCAATGGATTGGCGGAGTCTTCCAACAAATCTTTGGTTAACATCATTAAAACGTTGCTGGAAATAAACAAGAAGAGTTGGCATAAGAAGTTGGTCCATGCACTTTGGGCAGATCGAGTGAGTCAGAAGAAATCCATTGGTATGTCCCCCTTTGAGCTAGTTTATGGAGTTGATACAGTGTTTCCTACCTCTCTCGTAGCCCTGATAGTCAAAGTTCTTCAGGAGGCTGGTAGTGAAAATGATCCAATGCAGAGAAGACTAAATCAAATGATACATTTGTAGTATACACGAGAAGAAGTTTTTCAAAACACATTCAAGTTGTAGGAGAGAATTAAGAAGATTTATGACAGAAAAGCAAAGGCAGACAAATTTCAGTTGCATGATGTGGTGCTAAAGTGGGATGCAAGGAATGAGGAGAAGGGTGAGCACGGTAAGTTTGAAAATCTTTGGAAAGGTCCCTATAAGATTGCAGCATATCGGGGTTAGAATGCCTTTCTTCTGAAGGAGATGAATGGGGAAGATTGTCCAGGAGGGCCGGTCAATGGTCGACTGCTCAAGCAGTATCATTTCTGAGTTATTTCTGCTGTTTACATTGTCATTGTAAATACCATTTTATTTCAGTATCATTGCAAGTGTGTGCTGTGATCTTTTCTTCAGTCTGGGGCCCGAAGTGAAGGCTATAATTTTGAAGAAAGATTTTAGTTTTGAGTTCAGTTTGTCGAGTCAGTTTTTTAGTCATTTCAGTTTCGTCATTGAGTTGGTTTGAGTCAGGTTTTAGTCAATACATGAGTCAAAGTCTTGTGTTGTTTGTCGAAATAATGACTCCATATCCCAATGGACGAAGGCACTGTCTAGCTCTTCCAGAGATCTGTCATTCTTGGCACCTCCCAAGAGCTACCATCCCCATTGGAGCCAATGTTAGAGTCGGTCTGGTCATCCCTCCGTCAGAGATCATTTCTCTTATTGCATTTCATTTTTAGGTGTCTCGCTCGATTCACTCAGCTGCATTCCGCTAGGGGCATGCCATAATCTGATGATAGGGTCTTGTTATTCATTACCCCTCATGCCTTATACCTACTAGCTCAGGTCTTTTAATCAAGCTTTTAAAGTCACTTACAGTCCTGTTTTAGTCTTTTGATCAACAGAGTCATTTCAGTTACTAGGTCTAGGGTTTCACAAATTGTGTCCTCAAAGTGTCCAATAATGCCAGCAGACCCATGAGGGGGGTTCTTAATAAGATTTCATTTCCAAATATTTTCATTATCATATGATCGACTATGACTTTTCTTCAAAACTTTGTTTTGAAGAAAATTCGTCATTTCGTTTTGTAATAAATTGCCCTGTAATTTTCAAAAGTTTTTCAGTTGTTGAATTCTTCAAATGTAGCCGTGGTCATCCTTTGCCCAAACTCGATGCCATCATCCCTGCAAAAAATTGACAAGAATTTCATCATTCTAAGCCAAAAATAAAAGAGGAAATAAAAAGAATAGAGTTGTATTAAAATGAAAAAGTGCCAAAGTTAAAAAATAAGAAAGTGGGTTTTTGAAGAAGCAAAAAATAAAATCCACCACCGTGTAAGACATTTTCATTGTTTAAAACACCATTGGTATGCCAAGAGATCATTTGAAAGTGGACTTGAGTTTGGAAGGAGCGAATCTACCATTTTGAAAGCCAAAACTGTGTGCTGGACGAGGTCACGGCGCATTGGAGGAGGTCGCGACGCATATAGGCCGCGCGATGCATTGGGCCGAATTTTCCTGTGTAATTTTGCACTGTCGCGGCGCATCCAGGAGGTGCGGCGCACTAGGTTTGTGCATGGCGCACAGAGCCGACAGGCCGGTTTTTTATCCCTGCAGTCATCAAAACTCAAATAGCGCCATGTCTTTTGCTCCAAGTAAGTTTGAGCCTTCTTGCTATTGAATTTAACTTGTGTTGGGTGTTGCTTGGAGGGAGAATTCAAAGGTTTGAAGTTTGAAAATATAAACCCTACATTTATATCAAAATTTTCTCCATTGGGTTGTGTAATTGGTGTTTTCAAATGATGATTTTGGTGCCAAGTCTCCTCTCCCACTTGTGATCCCTTCCCTTTCATAATCCTATCATTATAGTTAATCCCTTATACTAAACTCCTATCATTCTGCCTCTCTCGTATCATTCACAAAATCCCTAAATCCCCACTTCCTAAACACAGTCAAGTGACTGTTTGCTCATTTTAAAGGTTTCACTTGACAATTTTCACCATCCACTTTTCCCCTGTCCCATTTTCCTCGCAATCCCTCATTTTTCCTGTGGCACATTGGCATTGAAAACACATCACCTATTTCTCTTTGCCAAACCAAACACCTACTTAAAATACACATTGCAGCACCATGACGAAGACAGATTCATCATATGAGAAAGAATATGAGCAAGGCAGTGACTCAACCACTGAGCTTAATGTGCCGAGAAGGACTCGAAAAGGTGGCAGACATGTCAAAGAAGAGCCTACTTCCTTAATTCAATTGCATGTTTGCCTGCTTGCAATGACATGCTTTCAACAAATGTCATGCTTTCAGTATTGTGAGATGATTGCTCAGATCCAGCATCATCAGGAGTTCGTTCGATTGTTTGTTTTACATTTGCATGATAGTCATGTTAGTCTTGCTAGAGTAAACTTCACCTTGACACCAGAAACCATCTCTCAGGCCACTGGGATACCAAATATAGGGGAAGAGTGGAACAAGAGGAAACAGCTGGATAGATCATATTATGAACCTTATATTAGGCCTAGCTATTTGAGGCAGCTCAGGAAAGTATTCCCATTTCAGTTTCTGAAGGAACCTTATGCACCGTTGATGAGACTCATTATCAGATACTTCAGTTGTGAAGGTCGCTTCTCACGCCTCTATGCATACCATATCAGGTTATTGATGCATTTCACGAGAGTGAGATTGATGAATATTCCTTATTTCATGTGCCAAAACATCAAGAGGATGACCACTCTTGTGCAGAAGAAGACTCCGGAACAGCAGTACAACAACATTTACCACTATGTGCTCATCAAGATCATTGTTGTGCATCAGCTTGGTTTGCAGGGTATCACATGGGAAGATTTCATTTCCTGTGAGTTTTTCACAGCTTCAGTAGTTCATCAGGAGGTTGTCCATCATACCAGTGAACCTTCATATCAGCATGGAGGTCAGGAGGCAGAGACTACTAGTGTGCCGGCATATGTCACCTATCAGAGAGGCACGAGAGGATTGTTTGCAGTAGCAAAGCAAGTGTTATCTCCACCCGGTGTGGAAGGGACCTCGCTTCCAACATCAGCATCACAGGTACAGGACAAAGGCAAGAGGCCTATGCAGGATGAGGGGCCTTCAGGTGAGCGGGACTTTATTCTTATTCAGGATGAAGATACAGAGATGGGACCACAAAGTGAACATCTTAGAGAGATCATCCAGGAGCAGAAAATAGAGATCAAAGCCTTATCCCTTGACTTGGAGAGGGTTAAGTGGACTGTGAAATACTTAGAGTAGAGGAACAAACAGCTTGAAGATCAGCAAGCAATCATGGAGTTACAAAACATCTGCGAGAATCGCCAAGCTGCACAAAGCAGGAGGGTTGAGCTCACTTCATTGGAACAAGAGATTAATGATGGTCGAGACTCTTGGCTTGAGAGGGCCAATATTCATCTTGAGAAGCTGTTAGTGAAGGCATACAAGGACAAGGACATGTTTAGGCACATGGAAAACCATTATTGGGCACGAAATCATGTTTGCAATGCAAAGATCAAAATCCTGAAGGCAAGAATAAGGAAGGCACTAAAACGACGCAAAAGGCATGATAGGCTCCAAATCTTGGCCGAGGCTTCCTTGGCTAAACATGATACTCAATGATAGACCTCCAGCCCAAATTTCAAGGAATTTGGAGAAAATTTTGTCTATTTTGAATTTTTTGGCTTTAAAACAGGTTTTTTGCCCAACGCGTAGCGCCACTTGGCGCGCACTTATAATTGGGAGCTTTTCTGGAGGACAACTTTGATTTTCTAGATTTTTTATGAAAATTTATGCATGCTCATGGATTACCTAAGGATTTAATCAAGTTCTGGGTTGCCTAAAGGGTAAAAAACACCCTAAAAATGACCTCTCTGTCGCCTTTTGCACCCACAGGAAGAGGTCTTTGGAGATTGAAATTTTGGAGAGACAAATGACATCCAAATCCAGAAATTCCACTTGGGTTGGAAATTAGACAGGCAGGGATTTCTAACGACCTATCTCAAGCTCAATTTGGACTTCGGGAAGTGCCTCAAACTCAGCTCCAAAGTGGCACGATGCATAGAGAATTTGGGCGTGGCGCATAGAGAATTTCGGCCTGTTTTTCACTATTCAGCTCATAAATTCGCCGAATTTTGACCAGTTTTGTTTCTTGATGTTACTCTTGACCTTCCATGATGTAATTTGATAGCCATGATGTAATATTGGCACATTTGTACTTGTTCTAGGGGATTCATTCACTAAAAAGTGAAAATTAAATGAATGAATCAGTTTCCTAGCATATAGGTGTAAGTTGTTTGACTACCTAGATTTCAGTTCCTTGTTTAGAATTAGTTCAAACAGCTCCTAGAATGATGAGCTCGACCCCTAGAGGCAAGGTAATAGGTTTGGCTTGTCTATATTATTTAATTTCTAAGTCATTTTTAGGGTTGGACACTTGGGATTGCTTGGCACTCTATTGTACATTTCATTTCTGCAATTTTTGGCAAAGGAAAGACCCTGGTTTTGCAGCACTTGTTGGGATCCATGTGGATCTATGTTTTGATGGTGTGTTTCTCTATGTATTTGTAAGTTCACTGATGTTTATGTGTATCTCATTTTCCCTTCTCTTTTCCTCTGCAATTAAACAAATGAGTGATTAAGGTAGAATTCATTGGACTACTATGCTCTGCCTTGAAATTTTGTTTAATTCTACATGTTTTCATCTATTTGAGGAGGACCCTTGAGACCCTATTGCCCTCCTTATCCCCTCACTGGTCTGATCCATCCATTCATTCAATCCAAAGCATCAAAACTACTGCCTATCTTGCCCCTACCTGAACTCTGCAAAAATCTGGCCTCATCCCCGGACCCAAAATTTTCCTGTCCCTTTTTTCCAACAAAACCCCAAAAAACTCAAAACAAATCCTTGCACTTCATACCTAGCCTAAAATTAGTTTGTATTTTAGTCATCTCAACCCCCATTGATTATCTTTCGTTGAGATTGACCCGGAAAGAGCCCTCTCCTGTCCTCGTAGGGCTAGCTATGAGGCTGAGCGTGGTTTGATGTGGACCTAGAACCTTGCCTTTTCAGCCTGAGGCAAATCTAGGCTCTAACAGAACCCTCATAGGCACTATAGCCAAGTGGTACATTGAGCTTCCTCGAAGTACTTACCATGACTTTAACTCTTTAGCCATGGCTTTCCTCATGCATTTTCAGTTGCCGGTTCTCTATGAAACTGGCACCTATTTGCTTACATCGCTTAAGCAAGATACTGCGACACACATCTCTGATCACATCCATGAATGGAGACGTAGACGTCACTTGATCAAATTTGATCTTGTTGTTCAGTTTCTCACTGAATGGTTCACTAAATCATTCTTGGCCCCAATTGCATAAAATATAGCTATGGGTGGATGCGTTACTGAAGAGTAAGCCATAGCTCGTGCCTAGCACTTAGATCTAGTTTACTCTCAGTCTCGCACTTTGTATGATTTATTACCTGATGATCTGTAGCCATCATCCAATCCCACGAGATCAAATTCACAAGCTATACCTCCTTTTGATGGAGTTATTGGTTCAATATCCTAGGCCCCTACTAAATCTTCTTCCAAACAGAAGTCGATCTCAAATTTTGTTCTTAATAGTTCTTTCGAGAATCCACCTAGCCCTCGTAAAACCCCAGAGGTCCATGTTGTCCACTCTACTGTAGCAAACAAATCCTTGAAAGGTAAGAAGAAAGGCAAAGGCAAGGGTAAGGCTGATTCCCCTAAACAGGGTCCTCCCAAACCGTCTCCTAGTGAGTCTTCACAACGGAAACCTAGGTATCCTTGCCTCATTTGTAAGGAAGATCACTACACTAAGGATTGTCCCTGATGATCTGAAGTTAGTGGCTTACTCAAAGGGACCCCTGCTATCCTCAAAGAGCCATTTCCATCTCAATAGACCCAAATGGTAGACCAATCCCAATCATCTGCTTCCCCAAGATCTCAAGTGTTCATGATAAGTACACCTATTAACGTGGCTACTAGATTGAAATATTATCAAACTCCTGCTCCGACAACTAGGAAAGAGAAAGAGGCCACCCCTTCTTCTTCTGCCCTAGTTTTGGCCCTCTTCATATCGAGCGCCCTAACCTTGATTCTGCTATACGACCACCCTCTCAAGGTGTGATGCAAAAATACTCGTACAATCCTAATGCTCGAGCCTCTCAGCACTATAACATTGTTGAGGATTTGGCTCAGGCACCATCAGCTATGTCAACTCTCGAGGTGCTCCAAAAGTTTCCCATCGTAGCAGATATCTTTGTTGTCAGCTATCAGGAGTATCGATCCCACCAATTCCAATTTGATATGTTTTGATCTAGAGAACCATGTTCCACGCCTCCCTCATCAAATTGACTTTCTTATTCAGGTAATCATTAATGAGAAAACCATCCACAGGACTGTCATCGATGAAGGTGCTTCCACCTGCATCATGTCAACTGCATGCTTGAAGGCTATTGGTTCTCTTGCTTTGAACCAATCTCTTAACACTTTGGAAGCTTTCGATGGGTACGATTCGCGACCCTTCAGTGTCTTACCTAACCTTTCCATTACTCTGCAAGGCAAGATAGTGCAACTCGAGGTAGAGATTGTTGACACTAATCTTAATTACAATCTTCTACTTGGATAAAATTGGACCCAAGCTATGCATGCTATAGCCTTCTCCCTATTTCACGTGATTCGTTTTCCCCATCAAGGGAAGATTGTCACTATTGACTAGCTATCTTTCCTTGCCTCTTCCTCCTCAAGTGAAAATGTTCTGTATGTCAAGCACACTGGTGCTCCCTATGAGAATGTGGGGGCAGGTATTTTTAAATATTCTTCCTTGATGGGAATTTTTCCACTCCCACCTCCTCATGGTGCCTTTGTCAACATGGTCTCAATTAAATCTAATCCTTGGGCCATACCTTCACCAAATCTTGTTGATACCTGGGGCAAGCTTATATCGCTTAGTTCCGCTGATCTTAATTACGTGGAAATTTTTTTGGCTTCTAGTTTCGCATCCTATGATTCTTCTATTTTAAAGACCTCTCTCGATACGTACTCTCAAACCCCATGGATTGGTGCTTTGGAATCATCTGATCCCTTAGCCGAGACCTTCATTGCTGATGAAGGTATCATGGAAGTGATGTCTCTTGAGGAACCACCTTGGGCTGATACTCATTATCGTTCCTCGTTCCTATCTCGCCTAGCAGTCATGTCTATCAGTCTCAAAAAGTTCTCTTCTCAATCGCCTATTGACATGTTAGTTTATCATGATGTCGTCAAGATCTTTCAACTGAGGGAACCTTTATCCCTTCATGGATTCTCGTTTTTTCTCCCTCCCCGAGTTTTCACTGATTGCCCATTATTGCAATGGGGTTACCATCTAACTCGTAACCCTCCCTCGCCCAGGGGCATGGTGGCAACACCATATATGAGTTCCACTCCATCATTTGGCTGAGTCGATGCTTACTCATCATGTCAACGGTAAAACTTTGGTGTTCATTTGTGTTAATTTATTACTCAGTCCTAGCATGGACTCTCTCAAGAAGTACTATGCTTAGGTCATCTTGCATGGTTACCTGTGTACATTAGTGTGTCATTCATTTTTTTATGGTTTGGTTTGGTGTGTTAGTTTTTAAACAACATTCCTATTTACTATGCTTTTCTTGCTTTGTAGATGTCTGTGACTCCTCACATCAGTTTTTTTGATGGTGCTTGCTTTAGTACCTAGAACCTATCATGCGTGGCATGGGCTATTTATGTCCCTAACGATGCATTGGTTGAACTTCAAGGTATCTGTTTAGGTTGTACAACTAAAAACATTGTTGAATACAGTGCGGTCATCGAACTGTTGTCAGAATCCATTTCTCTTGACATTAGAGAGTTGGTTTTCAACCTTGATTCACTGCTTGTCGTCCTTCAACTCAACAGGAAATCTTCCATTAGAAAACCTCATATATTGAGAATGTATCTTAGTATCATCTATTGGAAAGACATTTCGATTACATTACATATCATCATATTCCTAGACACATGAATACATTGACAGATGCATGAGCTAATTATTGTTGGATAGACATTTAGGAAACATGAGAAAAGATAAAACAAACCATTTGTACCATAGTAAGCAAGGAAATACAACATGTATATATATATATATATATATCTATATATATATATATAGATATATATAGATATGGTAATAATGTTTAAAACATCAGAACCCCAAAAAATACTATGTGTCTCCAAAATAACATCGGTGGCTCGTAGGCCTCATATATCCATGGCACGCAGGCCTCAAAAAATGTAAACGCCAGACCTAGGAACTAATTAGCATGGTGATTGTGGTAGCATGATACAACTTGTGCAACACAAGTTAGCAATCGACGGATCTGATTCGAGACTCCCACCATCTGTCTCTAGTACTGGTGAGGAATGTCTCCTACCCGAGCATACTCTGGGATACCATGAGTCAACCCCTAAAGGTTCTTCGCGATCTCCTCCTTGTTGTCACTTCCCTCCTGATAAGGAGTGACAACATCAATCGGGCAAGGCACACACCTGTCTATTGGGGACATCCTAGAAGGACCACTCTGGCCCAACACCTGCATTAACAAGAGAAATGATATAAGCACATATATACCAAAAACAATTAAAAAAATCTCAAAATCTCAAAATTGATTTTTTACCTTCATCGTCAAAATCCTCTCCATCTAGTAAGGGCATGTCCGAATATCCATGAAAGTCAGTGCCATTGTATGGCCAGTCCTCAACAATGATCTTCTGTCGTTGTAGCCATGAAATAAATGGAGGTCTCTATGACATGTGCTAACCCTTAGTGATCTTGGGCATCAAACGACTCCAGTGGGCCATCCACGGATCATGTGGCACAGGAGGATCCAACTTAGTTAGATGATACTGGAACAGTGCCACCCATTCCTAGAAAAAGGTCACAAGCACAGATCTGAATAAAAATTGCATCAGATTCATTGCCTTAGCTTTGGTCAGTCGATGCTTTATGTTGATCTTCATGGCCTCTGCCAAGTTGAAGATTGTAGGTGTTGTACAATCGATAGCATATAGGAACTTCAACTTGTTGGTCTCATGTTTCACCTGGGACCCCGCCACTCTGTTGATGGTCAACAGAAGCACTCCTAGTGTCAGATCCCAAACACTATAAATCTCAATCTTCCCACTCTTGGATTTCAGGGCCTCAGGGGAGTGTCGAGAAAGCAAGGAAGATATGCTTGCCCTAATCGATCGTGACCTGTACAAGTTGACTGGTGCCCATCTTTAGGATACTCCAGTGATGAAATATATAATTGAAGTTTCCAACTCCAGCTCCTAGTCACCAATGACAAACATTTCTGGATTTATGTCCCCAAGACTAATCAGGTACTGAAGCAACTTGAGTTGGGCTCGAGTTGCTTCTGCATCCTTGCCGTGAGAAAGAATTTTAGGGGCCCACAAGCCCTCAAAGCCTCCAGGCAATTGAGATCATTTACTACCTGGGTGTCCACATCTGTTATAGACATTTTTGTACCCTACAACCCCAAGCATGAAATGTCCATAAACCAAGGGCTCATAAGTCCCTAAAAGTGTTGTTCTAACCCCTAAAGGAACAAGGTCAATAGATTACAGCTTCTCCCAGAAGTTCTCCATGAGAAACTACTCAGAATTGGTCAAAACAGGATCATTGCAGCTGCTCCACTGGCTAAGTGCGTTACATCTCACCTAAATACACTGTGAGGGTGCGTTGCATTTCAAAATTCCCTTCTATGGGGTGCGATGGGCAAGAAATGACAAATGGCAGTGTCATTCCGCGAGGTGGAGAGGCAATGGAAGCTTCCAGAATCTTCTCCTGTGACACTTGCCTCACTAAATTCGACCAAGGATGAGTAAGAGGCCCTCAGCCTCCAAGTGGAAGCAAGAACTGTCAGAGAGAAGAAACTAATCAAATCACAAGCTGACTCATCCCCCTTACAGATATCTATATATGGATCCCTCATCCCATAGATCTAGGGGCTGGAATTTTGCATATTGTAAGGAATTGCTGTTGGTTTCTAGAGACAAACATCAGATTGTTGGGTGATCTAAGCTTTGTTTGAGGTGAAGAGGGGCTTCTTTGCTGGGAGGTTGATGCTGGGTCGGAACCACTGGTTTTAACTCCTCCTAGATCTTTTCTTGTTTATCAATAAAAACTATTTGAGTTTTCCTCCATGCTTTTGTATCATTGATGCTTGTTACATTTGTATGGTCAATTTACATATGATCCTAGATTTTTTATGATTATAGATCAATGTCTTTGTATAGTGCTATGCTTCTGTGATCTTACAGGTACTTTGTGAATCTGGGCATGCAGGGGAGCAAGTAGCTAGGGACTATCAAAGAAGAGAGGGATCGAATCGAAGGATTAGCGCAAGACAGAGGTTGGTCTTTCTGTTCCTCTCTATCTATAATTCATAAAGGAAAAACAAAAGTAGTTTTTCTCTGTTTGTTTCTAAGGCAGCTGTCACACCTTAGTGGGATAGAGCAGTTCTAAATAGACACTTCTCCCTGTAACAAAATGGCGACTCCACTGGGGAGACTAATTAGTTTGTTTGTTTATCATTCTTTGTTGTTTGTTTCATAAACTTACAAGTAGCATTCGAACTGCATTTGCCATAACAAATGCAAAGTAGACAACTGCTACTTCAATCCATCTCCTGGATCTGTTTATGATTTAAACAACTGATTCACAAACTATCTAATTTCCCTTGTGATAGCTCTTAGATCCTCCTTAGATCTACCCCTGATTGTTGTATTACTGATTGCTTTTTACTCGGCCAAAACCCAAGAACTGAACTGCGAACTGTGACCCGGAACCCGAACAGAGTCTCGTTTCTGGCCCAACGCAGGTACTGTTCAGAGGTTTTGAATTTCAGCGCACTTCCCGAGTGGACAACCTGCGCTGCATTTCAGATTCTCTGTGTTACAAGTGCGCTGATCAGACTAGCTCTGTGCAGTTGTGGCTTCTGTGGATCATTCTTTCCAGTTCTATTCCTGAATTTTGTTGCCTGTGATTAGTATATGTCTGTTTGAAAACCCTTTTCCTTGTTGTTATTTTGCCTCCTTTGTACAAAAGAACTGTAGATGTTTTTATGTGTTTGTTGAGTCATTTACAGTTCTCCTTTGCAAAAGTAGCATAGTCGTACTGTCGTCCTTTGATTTGAATCTGTTGCAAGTGTCGATTTCGATCGTAGGAAAGAGTTTGATTGCTGTTGATGGTCGATTATCCTATTACTATTGCTTTTGGTCTGAATTTGTAATTTTCTAGTGTCAAGAACAAGTGTTCAGTTCAAAATCGTAAGGTGTTGTAATCATCTCCATTTTTTATTTCGAAAAGAAGCTTGTTTATATTTGTCGCTTGAAAAAAAATCTAGATTTGTGCATCAACTTTCTTTTTAGCATCTATATACTACGAAAGTCGAAAACAAATACATGCATGTGCATTCACATATAGACAGTTTGTTTGGCTTGATTTAGGAAAGTGCATTTACAGTGTGCTCTTTGCTCTTTGTGAAAATATTATGTCTTTCTTTTCCCTAGTAGCTAGGATTTTCATTGCATAAAGGAGATAAAAAGTTTGTTTATCCTCTTAGATTGCATTTTAGGAATTACATCTACATCTCGTGGTGAAGCCGAAAGGCAAACTTCATAAACAAGATCAACTTAAAATAAATTCAATGAATTTAACAACGCTTTGGAACTTAACGCACAACATTTAGAGGTCTAGGCTAGAGACGTATTCCGGCGTCGTAAAGCCTGGTAACTGTTGTTATCGCTGATGGTTGGGTGATTCCTCCACTTTGAGACGATAAGTGCCAGTACGGACTTGTGCTCCCACGTACTGTTGAGTATATTTTGGGAGACCCCAATAGGCTTAATCCTTTATCCATAGGAAGCCGTGTCTGCCGCCCTATCGATCGCAATGCATTGAACACAGCATTCAGGAAGATTGACTGCCGTACCGTAAAAAGTATTATGCAGTTCTGCGATTGGTTTGGTACTCCCTCTACCTAGACTTCCAGAGCAGTCCCTTTTGTTCCTTTTCAGACTCCTTAACGGAAAAGGTCCATCTGAGCACTTGTCACTTCAGGCTCATTAAAAATTGAAGGAGACTAGAGTCATCTTTTGTTTTTTCTCGACTCTTAAAAACTGAAAAAACAAGTTGTGTCAAAGCGTCTAAAATTTATTTTAAATGGAATATTCATTACCCTTTCCTACGTTGATCTTGGGTTGAGAAAATGGAATCCACCAACCAAGGGATTACCCTTGGAGGAAATCGTAGTCCCTTCTCCTCTCGGGGAGATGTTGGTGCACCCCATATGGCCACATTGTCGCTTCCAGGACTGACAATTGGTTTACTTGTATGGCTCTTCTCAACCTCTGTCGTTCAGAACACCACAATTCCTAAATAATCGAATCAGCAATTAGACGAATCCAGAGTTACCCACCAACCTTCTACTTCCTCTAATTCTTCCTCTCCTCCTTCCTCTTCGCTTGATGGGGCTGGTAAAGCCAAAATTCAAGTACCTAAGGAGAAGAAGGAAAGGAAAAAGAAAGAGAAAAAGAAGAAGGAGCCAAAAGCGAATGGGGGCAAACGAGTGTCGTCTAGCGAAAATCCACACACTGCACTGTTATAGACATTTTTGTGCCTTACATCTCTAAGCATGAAATGTCCATAATCCAAGGGATCCAAAGTCCCTAAAAGTGTTGTTCCTGCCCCTAAAGGAACAAGGTCAACTAATTACAGCTTCTCCCAGAAGTTCTCCACCAGAAACTGCTCAGAAACAGTCAAATCAGGATCATTTCAGCTGCTCCACTAGCTACCTGCGTTGCATAGCACCCAAGTACACTAGCTAGGTGCGTTGCAACGCACCTAAAAGCACTACCAGGGTGCGCTGAGCGGGAAATGACAAATGGCAGTGTCATTCCGCGAGGTGGACAGACAATGGAAGTTTCCAGAATCTTCCTCAATGACACTTGCCTCACTGAGTTCGACCAAGGATGAGTAAGAGGCTCTCAGTCTCCAAGTGGAAGCAAGAACTGACAGAGAGAAGCCACAAGTCAAATCATGAGCTGACTCATCCTCTTTGCATACATCTATATATGGATCCCTCATCCCAGAGATCTAGAGGCTGGAATTTTGTACTTTGCAGAGAATTGCTGTTGGTTTTGAGATTGAGATTAGTGCATTGGGTGATTTATGCTTTGTTGGAGGTGAAGAAGGGATTACTTTGCTGGGAGGTTGATGCTGGATCGGGACTCACTTGGTTGTATCTCCTCCTGGATCTTCTTGTTATATCAATAAAACTATTTGAGTTTCTCCTACATGCTTGTGTATCAATGATGTTTTGTTATATTTGCATGTTTAGCTTAAATCTGATCCTAAGCTAGTTATGAATGTAAATCTATGTCTTTGTGTAGTTTTCCTCTTCTGTGATCTTGCAGGAACTTGGTGAAGCTAGGCAAGTAAGGGAGCAGGTAGCTGGAAACTGCCAAAGAGGAGAGCGATTGGATCAACATACTAGCACAAGATACAGGTTATTCATCCTATTCCTCTTCGTTTACATTTCATAAAGAAGAATACGAAAGTAGTTTTCCTTGTTTGTTGCTAAGGCACTGTCACACCTTAGTGGGATAGGGGCATTCTGAGTAGATACTTTTCCCAACAACAAAATGGAGACGCCACTGGGGATCGTGTCTAGTTAGTTTGTTTGTGTTTCTCTTGTTGTTTGTTTCATAAACATGGAAGTAGCAATCGAACTGCACTTGCCATTATCAAATGCAAAGTAGACACCTGCTACTCCAATCCACTCACTGGATTTGTTTATGATTTGAACAGCTGATTCACAAATGATCTGATGACCCTTTGTGATAGCTCTTAGTCCTCCTTTAAATCATCCCTCTGATTGTACCTTACTGATTGCTTTTACTCGGCCAAAAACCATAGATTAAACTGCAAACCGTGACTCAGAACCCGGATAGAAGTCTCGTTTCTGCCCCAGCGCAGGCTCTATGAAGAGGTTCTGCATTTCAACGCAGGTCCCGATAGGGCTACCTGTGCTGCAATTCAGTTTCTCTGTGCAACAGGTGCGCTGATCAGCCTTTGCCCTGTGCAGCTGAGGTTCTTTGCTTCATTTTGTCCAGTTTTATCTCTGATTTTTGCAGCCTATTATCAGTGTGTGTACCTGTCTGAAAACTCCTTTTATTTGCCTTAATTCCGCCTCCTTTGTACAAAAAGACTGTAGATGTTCTTTGTGTGTTTGTTACATCATTTACAGTTTTCCATTGAAAAGTAAAATAGTCATACTGTCATCCTTAGATTTAGATCTGTCGTAAGTGTCGATTCTGATCTTAGGAGAAAGTTTGTTTACTGTTGACAGTTGATTATACCTTTTACTTTTACCTTTGGTTTGAATTTGTCTCTTTCTAGTGTCGAAACGAGTGTTTATTTCAAAATCATAAAGTGTCGTAATCTTCTCTACCTTTTTGATTTCGAAAAGAAGCTTGTTTATGTTTTTCACTTGAAAGCAAATTCAGATTTGTACATCAACTTTCTTTTTAGGCATCAATATTAAGAAAGTGAAAACAAATACAAGCATATGTGCATTTGTATATTGATAGTTTGTATGGCTTGATTTAGGAAAAGTGCATTTACAGTGTGCTCTTTGCTCTTTGAGAAAATATTGTGTCTTTCTTTTCCCCTTGTAGCTAGGATTTTCATTGTTGAAAAGAGATAAAAGCTTGCTTATCGTCTTTAGATTGCATTTAGGAATTACATCTACATCTCGTGGTGATCCAAAATGGCAAACTTCTAAGAAAGATCAACTTAAAACAAATTGAATGAGTCTAACAACGCATTGGAACTTAACGCACAACATAGAGGTCTAGGCTAGAGACGTGTTCCGGCGTCGTAAAGCCTGGTAACTGTTGTCCTTACTGATGGTTGGGTGATTCCTCCACTGTGATACAATAAGTGCTAGTACGGATTGTGCTCCCATGTACCATCGAGTATATATTGGGAGACCCCTATAGGCTTAAAACCTTTTATCCATAGGAAGCCGTGTCGGCCGCCCTACTGATCGCAATGCACCGAACACAGCATTCGGGAAGATTGACTGCCGTACCGTAAAACGTATTCTGCAGTTTTGTGATTGGTTTGGCACACCCTCTACCTAGATCTCCAGAGCAGTCCCTTTCATTCCTTTTCAGACTCCTTAACGGAAAAGGTCCATCTGAGCACTTGTCACTTGAGTCTCATTAAAAATCTAAGGAGACTAGAGTCATCTTTTGTTTTTTCTCGACTCTTTAAAATTGAAAAAACAAGTTGTGTCCAAGCGTCGTAAAATTTATTTTAATAGAATATTTATACCCTTTTCCTACATTGATCTTAGGTTGAGAAAATGGAGTCTACCAACCAAGGAATTCCCCTTGGTGGAAATCCTAGTCCCTTCTCCTCTTGGGGAGATGTTGGTGCACCCCGTATGGCCACACTGTCGCTTCCAGGACTAACAATTGGCTTGTCAGTCTGGCTCTTCTCAACCAATGTCGTTCAGAATGCCACTATTCCTGAACAATCAAATCAGCAGTTAGACCAGTCCAGAGTTACCCACCAACCTTCTACTTCCTCTAATTCTTCCTCTCCTCCTTCCTCTTCGCTTGATGGGGCTGGCAAAGCCAAAAGTCAAGTTCCTAAGGAGAAGAAGGAAAAGAAGAAGAAAGAGAAGAAGAAGAAGGAGCCAAAAGCGAATGGGGGCAAATGAGTGTCGTCTAATGAAAATCCACACACTGCACTGACCAGGCCTAAATCGCCATGCGTCATTTGCAAGGGAGACCACTTTCACAGAGATTGTCCTTGCATCCCTCGGATACTAAGGGACTGGTCTCCCCTTTTGCACAATCCGGTGTCGTCAATCTCTAATGGCCATGTTGAAAGCACACCGTCAACTAGTGAAAGTGAAGCCCCAAGACAAAAAGGGAGAGCTAGATCTCCCTGTAAACTGTGCGAAGGCGATCACGCCATCCATCGTTGTCCCTTCTTAGACGAAGCTAAAAGAGTTTTGGATGATCGTCCGGTTTCACCGTTACGACTTCCTCCTGGATATAAAAAACTCTTGCCGAGTCCTTCATTAGTTGAGAATCCAGCTGGCCCACTCAAGTGGTCAGCTGAAGCGCTTGTCATTGAAGATGAACCAGCTGAATCCATACCCGACGAAAGTCAAAAGGTCGAGGCGGCAGTTGACCCGGTCTTGCCTTCAGAGGTTTTATCTTCGAATGACACAGTCACTGGAGAGAGCAAGGATGACACCGTCCAAATTCTCTTCATCAACACAGACTCCGAAAAAAACGGGGGCAACCTACCCATTCCTTTACCGCAGGAAGGAAGTTCGTTAGAGCTGTACCCGGCCGTCTACTCGGTCCCACCTCCAAGCAACCTAGTTGTCTCCTTCGACTGGAATCAACTAGGCAGACCCCGTTTACCAGCAAGCATACCATTTAGAATTATCGTCCAAATATATAGAATGGTCATGGCTGGTATCATCATAGATGAGGGGGCTTCTGTGAGTATCCTTTCCTCTACTGCTTGGAAAGCGCTTGGTTTGCCATCGCTCTTGCCTGAGATGAGAAATCTGACAGGCTTTGATAAAGGAACTAGTCGACCTTTAGGGATCCTCCCCAATCTGCCCATAACATTGAAAGGGAAGACAGTTCAAATGAACGTAATGGTCGTTCAAGGACCCTTGGATTATAACCTACTCCTTGGACGAGACTATATTTATTGCATGGGAGCCATCGTCTCCTCACTCTTTAGAGTAATGTGTTTTCCGCACGAAGGAAGAGTGGTCAAGCTTGTGGACCAGCTTTCATTTCCCGGATCACGCATCACAAATAGTAATATACCATCCCTAAATGGTCTCTTCACGCAAGAAATGTCTCAACCCACGGTCCGTCCTCCTGATGAGCGCGAGTAATTCGGAGGGATATGACTGGAACCCAGGGGGCATGCGTCCTGGTCTGCTTCGGCAGGAAAACTTCGGGTATAGGGTAGGTTTCCACGGGAGAATATGACTAGTCTGTAGCCCGTCCGTCAGTGGAAGAGGGGTTATTCTAGAATAAGATTCTCTTGTCAAAGTTATGTGTGTGGCGCTCGTTGTCACTCACCTTTGTTTATCTCCGTAGACATCGCCAAGGAAGTGTTTCATTTGTAACGCGAATGAGACAATATTTGGTAACCTGAAAGAGGTAGGCCTTTCCTGATAGAACAAATGTTTTGTCTGCAAATTGAGGGGTAACCTTGAAATCATATTTTATACCTGGGGGCATGCAAACCTTTTGGAGTGCAAGCAAGGGGCGGCTATTTATTTTTTAAATTTTTAGGTCCTCCCTTTAAACCCGTAGGCTAACCCTTTAAACTCGTAGGATTAGTCGTTTCCTAACTTGCAAAAAGAAAGGATGTGGGGAAAAAATCTAAATGTTGCCGTTTTATATGAGACTTTCTTATCATATGACTGGATTATCGAGCAGTTTTAGCACATAGTTCATGCTCGTTAAAAAATAAACATAAGACTGAGCAAGTGTTTCAATCCGTGTTTAAGCTCGTTAAAAAATGAACTATCTTCCGGTAAATAACCACCGTGAATGTAACATTATCAGCCATTAAAGCCTTGTTCGTGTTTTTCACCGTCACCTCCACTTTTCCATTGGTCGATCATTCACCTCCATTTGATTGTTTACCCATTTTGAGGAACAGCTGTGAAGAGTGATTTCACTAGCCATCCTTGTGACAGTGCTGTGATTGGAAAATTCCAACCCTTACCTGGAATTAGCTGCTACCCTCTTTATCACTCGTTCCTCAAAAGACGAGTCTTCTTTAAGCTCTTTTCATCTGACTCGTAAAATATGAAAAGATTGCCGAGTTTTGGCCTTCCAGCTCGTTAAAGCGACCGGAAGTGCTATCCCTCCTCTAGATTTTAATTTTTTTGGACCTGAGGGATTATTGCACAAAAAGATCGAGCGCTTGTGTTGTTCGGCTCGTTAAAACTATCGAAAATTCATCCCTTCTGTATTGTTTTATACTTTTTCGGACTTAAGGGATTAGATGACGAAAAAGGAATTCCGGAGTTAACTTTACGTACCTTTTCAGACTCTCTAAAAATGAAAAGGACCGAGTTATCTTTGTCGTTAAACTCGTTAAAAACATTAATAGCGACAAACTTGTCTTTAGACGAGAACGAGTTTCACTATCGCTAGGCTCGTTAAAACATAGTGATGGGTTTGCCCGAAGGGAAAATTATAGAACAAGCATATGTTATCCTCCTCAAGCTTGACAAAAATAAAGAGGTACTGGTCAGTAATGACTGGGGAAAAATTGGGAAGAAACTCAAAGAATCTTTATTGGTAGCAAGTCGCTCTTGAACATGACACTTCCACTTCGTGTCCGAGTTGGGTTGGGTTGTTTCATTCACCGGTCATATCACCATGGTCACGCCATACCATCCACATTTGGGGTAAATTCTACCAATCCATCACATAAGTGTCGCCGACATGTTCAAGAGAAGTCATCCAGAGAAGTCACCCGTATCTCATCCACTACCATACATTATACTTCATTCTTTCATGACCGCCATCCTGAACCATATACCATCAGATCGTTCTCACCTCCATCAAAATCATTTGCTCCGTTCCGTGTCATTGATGTGGGATTCATTAAGGCCCTCCTTTGACGGATCGCTTCTTGTCGACATCAGCTCATTATCCAAGAAGTTGATCTAGGAACACCCCATTCAGTACTTTGAAGCTTGCATGCCTCAATGGCAAGTTTCTCACTTCCGGCGACAGGTATACATCAATGACCTTCAACCGAAAGATTTTGCGTGGTGTTCGATGCCAAGTCCTTTATTCACACCACGTGAATTGTACTGCAGTACCTTGAGGGTCATCATCCTTATCGATGATTCCTCTCGCGCTTGTTAACAATTTACATCATTGACTGGTAATCAAGCGATGTCTTTCCATGTTCGACTTCAAAACATTTTTCACATGGATCGACTTGTACTTCGAGTGAAGATCGGACGAGATTGAAGACCCCGGATCTAGTTTCATCCATCCGGGCTGCGATATTTATTCAGGAAAAATAAAGACATTGACATGTACAGCATTTCAGCACAGATAATCATCCTACCAAAAGGATGATGACTCATCAAAATCATCAGTCTACCATCAGACGATTGTCTGTCCTGTGTACATAAAAATGAATTTATAAAGCTGAGCATGGGAATGCCCACCTCAGCTAGATCATGAAAATAGTATGAAAATAATGTATTGTATTGTATCTTATTACAGGTCTCCTCCCAGCATTGAAAGAACTTCGGATCCTCCTAATAAAGCATTTCACCCGATAAACAACCTCATACTTTAGGGGGCAACTGTTATAGACATTTTTGTGCCTTACAGCTCTAAGCATGAAATGTCCATAATCTAAGGGATCCAAAGTCCCTAAAAGTGTTGTTCCTGCCCCTAAAGGAACAAGGTCAACTAATGACAGCTTCTCCCAGAAGTTCTCCACCAGAAACTGCTCAGAAACAGTCAAATCAGGATCATTTCAGCTGCTCCACTAGCTACCTGCATTGCATAGCACCCAAGTACACTAGCTAGGTGCGTTGCAACGCACCTAAAAGCACTACCAGGGTGCGATGAGCGGGAAATGACAAATGGCAGTGTCATTCCGTGAGGTGGACAGACAATGGAAGCTTCCAGAATCTTCCTCAATGACACTTGCCTCATTGAGTTCGACCAAGGATGAGTAAGAGGCTCTCAGTCTCCAAGTGGAAGCAAGAACTGACAGAGAGAAGCCACAAGTCAAATCATAAGCTGACTCATCCTCTTTGCATACATCTATATATGGATCCCTCATCCCAGAGATCTAGAGGCTGGAATTTTGTACTTTGCAGAGAATTGCTGTTGGTTTTGAGATTGAGATCAGTGCATTGGGTGATTTATGCTTTGTTGGAGGTGAAGAAGGGATTACTTTGCTGGGAGGTTGATGCTGGATCAGGACTCACTTGGTTGTATCTCCTCCTGGATCTTCTTGTTTTATCAATAAAACTATTTGAGTTTCTCCTACATTCTTGTGTATCAATGATGTTTTGTTATATTTGCATGTTTAGCTTAAATCTGATCCTAAGCTAGTTATGAATGTAAATCTATGTCTTTGTGTAGTTTTCCTCTTCTGTGATCTTGCAGGAACTTGGTGAAGCTGGGCAAGTAAGGGAGCAGGTAGCTGGAAACTGCCAAAGAGGAGAGCGATTGGATCAACATACTAGCGCAAGATACAGGTTAGTTCATCCTATTCCTCTTCGTTTACATTTCATAAAGAAGAATACGAAAGTAGTTTTCCTTGTTTGTTGCTAAGGCACTGTCACACCTTAGTGGGATAGGGGCATTCTGAGTAGATACGTTTCCCAACAACATGCACCGACCATGCCTAAATCGCCATGTGTCATTTGCAAAGGAGACCACTATCACAGAGATTGTCCTTACATCCCTCGGATCTTAAGGGACTGGTCTCCTCGTTTGCACAACCCGGTGTCGTCAACCTCTGATGATCATGTTGAAAACACACCGTCAACTAGTGAAAGTGAAGCCCCAGGACGAAAAGGAAAATATAGATTTCCTTGTAAACTGTGTGAAGGCGATCATGCCGTCCACCGTTGTCCCTTCTTAGACAAAGCTAAAAGAGTTTTTGATGATCATCCGGTTTCACCGTTATGACTTCCTCCTAGATATAAAAAACTCTTGCCGAGTCCGTCACTAGTTGAAAATCCGGCTGGCCCACTCAGGTGGTCGGCCGAAGCATCTATCATTGAAGATAAAACATCTGAACCCATACCAGACGAAAGTCAAAAGGTCGAGGCGGCAGTTGACCCGGTCTTGCCTTCAGAGGTTCCATATTCAGATGATACAGTCACTGAAGAGAACAAGGATGACACCGTCCAAATTCTTTTCATAAGCACAGACTCCAACGAACATGGGGGCAATTTACCCGTTCCTTTACTACAGGAAGGAAGTTCGTCAGAGTCGTACCCGGCTGTCTATTCGGTCCCACCTCAAAGCAACCTAGTTGTCTCCTTCGACTGGAATCAACTAGGCAGACCCCGTTTACCAGCTAGTGTACCATTCCGAATCATTGTTCAAATATATAGAATGGTTATGGCTGGTACCATCATAGATGAGGGGGCTTCTGTGAGTATCCTTTCCTCAACTGCTTGGAAAGCGCTTGGTTCGCCATCGCTTTTGCCTGAGATGAGAAATCTAACAGGCTTTGACAAAGGAACCAGTTGACCGTTAGGGATCCTTCCCAATGTGCCCATAACATTGAGAGAGAAAACCGTTCACATGAACGTAATGGTAGTTCAAGGACCCTTGGATTACAATCTACTCCTTGGACGAGACTATATTTATTGCATGGGAGAAATTGTCTCCTCACTCTTTAGAGTAATGTGTTTTCCGCACGAAGGAAGAGTGGTCAAGCTCGTGGACCAGCTTTCATTTCCCGGATCACGCATAGCAAATAGTCATATACCATCCCTGAATGGTCTTTTCACGCAAGAAATGTCTCAATCTCCAGTCCGTCCTCTCGATGAGCACGAGTGATTCGGGGGACATGACTGAAACCCAGGGGGCATGCGTCCTGGTCTGCTTGGGTAGGAAAAATTCAGGTATAGAGTAGGTTTCCGCGAGAGAATATGACCTCCGTACTCCCATCCGTGATTGGAAGGGGGAGTTGGACTGGAACAAGATTCTCTTGTCAAAGTTATGTGAGTTGGCGAGCACCGCCGCTCACCTTTGTTTATCTCGATAGACATCGCCGGAGAAGTGTTTTGTTTGTGCTGTGAATAGAACAATCTTTGGGTAACCTGTAAGAGGTAGGCCTCTCTCACTAAAACAAATGTTTTAACGGAAAGAAGTAGGGGTAACCTTGAAACTCTGTTTTATACCTGGGGGCATGCAAACCTTTTGGAATGCAAGCGAAGAGCGACTATTTATTTGTTAAATTTTTAGGACCTCTAACCCTTTAAAATCGTAGGATTGGTTGTTTCCTAACTTGCATAAAGAAAGGATGTGGGGCAAAAATCAAAAAATTGCCATTTTATATGAGACATTCTTATCACACAACTGGATTAATAGAGCAGTTTTAGCAGATAGTTCAAGCTCGTTAAAAAATAAACATAAGACATGAGCAAACGTTTCCCCCCACGTTTAAGCTCGTTAAAAAATGAACTATTCCTCGGTAAATAACCATCGTGAATGTAGTACTTGAGCCGTTAAAGCCTTGGTCGTGTTTGCACCGTCACCTCCACTTTTTCATTGGCCGATCATTCACCTCCATTTGATTGTTTACCCATTTTGAGGAACAGCTGCGAAGAGTGATTTCACTAGCCATCCTTGTGATACTACCGTGATTGGAAAATTCCAAACCTTACCTGGAATCAGCTGCTACCCGTTTTATCACTCGTTCCTCAAAAGACGAGTCTCCTTTAAGCTCTTTTCAACTGACTCGTAAAATATGAAAAGATTGCCGAGCCATTGGCCTCTCCAGCTCGTTAAAGGGACAGGAAGTGCATCCCTCCTCTAGATTTTAATCTTTTTGGACCTGAGGGATTATTACACAAAAAGATCGAGTGCTTGTTTTGTTCGGCTCGTTAAAAGTATCGAAAATTCATCCCTTCTGTATTGTTTTATACTTTTTCGGACTTAAGGGATTAGATGACGAAAAAGGAATTTTGGAGTTACCTTTACGTTCCTTTTCAGACTCTCTAAAATTGAAAAGGACCGAGTTATCTTTGTCGTTAAACTCGTTAAAAAGATTAATAGCGACAAACTTGTCTATAGACGAGAACGAGTTTCACTATCGCTAGGCTCGTTAAAACATAGCGATGGGTTTGCCCGAAGGGAAAATTATAGAACAAGCATATGTTATCCTCCTCAAGCTTGACAAAAATAAAGAGGTACTAGTCAGCAATGACTGGGGAAAAATTGGGAAGAAAACTCAAAGAAACTTTGTTGGTAGCAAGTCGCTCTTGAACATGACACTTCCACTCCGTGTCCGAGTCGGGTTGGGTTGTTTCATTCACCGGTCACATCACCATGGTCATGCCATACCATCCACATTTGGGGTTAATGCTACCAATCCATCACATCAGTGTCGCTGATATGTTCAAGAGAAGTCATTCAGTGAATTCACCTGTGTCTCACCCACTACCATACATTATACTCCATTCTTTCATGACCGCCACCCTGAACCTTATATCACCAGATCGTTTTCACCTCCATTAAAATCATTTGCTCCGTTCCGTGTCATTGATGTGGGATTCATTAAGGCCCTCCTGTGATGGATCACTTCTTGTCGACATCAGCTCATTATCCAAGAAGTTGATCTAGGAACACCCCATTCAGTACTTTGAAGCTTGCATGCCTCAATGGCAAGTTTCTCACTTCCGGCGACAGGTTTACATCAATGGCCTTCGACTGAAAGATTTTGCGTGGTGTTCGACGCCAAGTCCTTTATTCACACCATGTGAATTGTACTGCAGTACCTTGAGGGTCATTATCATTATCGGTGATTCCTCTCGCGCTTGTTAACAGTTTACATCATTGACTGGTAATCAAGCGATGTCTTTCCATGTTCGACTTCAGAACATTTCTCACATGGATCGACTTGTACTTCGAGTGAAGATCAGATGAGATTGAAGACCCCGGATCTAGTTTCATCCATCCGGGCTGCGATATATATTCAGAGAAATAAAGACATTAAATGTACATCATTGCAGCACAGATAATCATCCTATCAAAAGGATGATGGCTCTACCAGAATCATCAGCCTACACTCAAACGATTGTCTGTCCTGTGTACATGAAAATGAATTTATAAAGCTGAGCATGGGAATGCCCGCCTCAGCTAGATCATGAAAATATTATGAAGATAATGTATTGTATTGTATCTTATTACAGGTCTCCTCCCAGCATTGAAAGAACTTCGGATCCTCACAATAAAGCATTTCACCCGACACCAAAAGGTTAACGGCCTCATACTTTAGGGGGCAATTGTTATAGACATTTTTGTGCCCTCCAACCCCAAGCATGGAATTTCCATAAACCAAGGGCTCCTAAGTCCCTAAAAGTGTTGTTCTAACCCCTAAAGGAACAAGGTCAACAGATTATAGCTTCTCCCAGAAGTTCTCCATGAGAAACTACTCAGAATTGGTCAAAACAGGATCATTGCAGCTGCTCCACTGGCTAAGTGCGTTGCATCTCACCTAAATACACTGTGAGGGTGCATTGCATTTCAAAAGTCCCTTCTGTGGGGTGCGATGGGCGAGAAATGACAAATGGCAGTGTCATTCCGCGAGGTGGAGAGGCAATGGAAGCTTCCAGAATCTTCTCCTGTGACACTTGCCTCACTGAATTCAACCAAGGATGAGTAAGAGCCCTCAGCCTCCAAGTGGAAGCAAGAACTGTCAGAGAGAAGACACTAATCAAATCACAAGCTAACTCATCCCCCTTATATATATCTATATATGGATCCCTCATCCCAAAGATCCAGGGGCTGCAATTTTGCATATTGTAAGGAATTGCTGTTGGTTTCTAGAGACAAACATCAGATTGTTGGGTGATCTAAGCTTTGTTTGAGGTGAAGAGGGGCTTCTTTGCTGGGAGGTTGATGCTGGGTCAGAACCACTGGTTGTAACTCCTCCTGGATCTTTTCTTGTTTATCAATAAAAACTATTTGAGTTTTCCTCCATGCTTTTGTATCATTGATGCTTGTTACATTTGTATGGTCAATTTACATCTGATCCTAGATTGTTTATGATTATAGATCCATGTCTTTGTATAGTGCTATGCTTCTGTGATCTTACAGGTACTTTGTGAAGCTGGGCGTGCAAGGGAGCAGGTAGCTGGGGACTATCAAAGAAGAGAGGGATCGAATCGAAGGATTAGCGCAAGACAGAGGTTGGTCTTTCTGTTCCTCTCTATCTATAATTCATAAAGGAAAAACAAAAGTAGTTTTTCTCTGTTTGTTTCTAAGGCAGCTGTCACACCTTAGTGGGATAGAGCAGTTCTAAATAGACACTTTTCCCTGTAACAACATCATCATGTTCATGTTCTTTCTAGTCCACCAGTTTCAGTAATTATTTCTTGCAAAAGCCATTAATTTGAGTCAACAATCATGCTTGGCCCATAAAATTCAAGTTTTAACAGTGATTTTGTGAGGAAATATGGTTTTTCCCTATTCTCAACATCAGCGAACATGTTTTAAAAATAGTTTCACTGATGGCACGACAGGCTTTGTTAATCACCCTTGGCCAGTGCAATTACATGCCTAGAAGTTGCGCCGACCGAGGGTGAAAAACATTTCATAAAACCCCCCTAAAAAATTATAAAAATGTCTAAGAAAGGATAAATGACATGAAAATGGAGCTTAGGGATTTGGCTCTTACCTGTAGCTAGTGGCTCGGTGAATGACCTCCCGGATCTCCCAAAATCTACTCCGAAACAATTAGGGCAAAAGTGAGTAAAAAGTCTTCACAACAAGGTAAAATGGTAAACGGTAAAAAAGTATTTACTTTTCTCCTTTTTATTCATTTTCTCATGAAAATATCAGGTTTTTGTAAATATGTTAACCTATTTTTCCTCAACAATTGGATGATACACTTTACCTTTTTGCACAGTAGTAGGTGATGGATGTTCAAAGATGATGATGAGTCACATTTCAGCTCTTTTCTCGAATCGTTAAGCTCATATGAAAAGATTGCCGAGTATTTCTCCCTTTTGACTTGTAAAAGAGAATAAAATGGGGGGTCCATTTTCAAGCTCTTTTCCAATCCCTTAAAAATGAAAAGATGGCCAAGCCCTTCTTGTTTCGAACTAGTTAATGGATGTGAAATGTAGTGTGCCTAGTATAAGATTACCCTTTTTCAGGCTAGGAGGCACTATTTATGAAAAAGGTACTCCTTGACTGAAATGGTCAAGTGGTTCTCTCAAGTATCGTTTTCTACCTTTTCGGGCTCGAGAGCCACAAATGTACGAAAAGGGACCATGTGGAGTTTTCTTTTCTGTGTCTTTTTTAAACTCTATAAACATGAAAAAGATACCAAGTTACACCTTTTTCAGACTCGTTAAAACGTTAAACAATATCGGATTCATTACCATGACGAACATGAGCTTCTCCTTCCTAGGGCTCATTAAACTTACTAGGTTGGATTCGTCCGAAGGATGAACTTACCGTACAAGCATATGCTATCCCCTTCAAGCTTGAAATTAAACAATAACTGGGGTACCTACCAGAAATGGTGGATGGAAATTGGAAATCCAATCAATTGTGTTGGCAGCTCACCCTTGAACATGACACTTTCTACTTCGTGTCGAGTTGGGATATCCTCCTATGTATCGTTGACCTTCCTAGGTTGGGAAATTCATTTTTTCCTTCCATTTGATCTCTTCCACATCATCATGACCACCGATCCTATGGATCCAAAAGCTGCCAAACTTCCAGTCATGTTGCCAATACGTTCAAGATTTTTCCTTCTGCAGTTACATTTACCTCTAATTCTTTGTATCATTCAAAATCATTTTGCATCCTTTTGTCTCGTGTCGATGATGAGGGATACACTATAGCCCTCCTTTGACACAGTTTCTTTCCGTCGACTTTAGCTCATTATCCAGGAAGTTGACCAAGAGATTCCCTTGCAGTACCTTAGAGCTTGCATGCCCTAAATGGCAAGTTCTTTGCACTCAATGATGAGTTCACATCATTGGCTTTCGATCGAGTGATTTCACAGGTGTTCGACTTCAGTTCCTCGATTCACATTCTGTGAATTGTGTTACTACTACCTTGAGGACCATTGTCATTATTGGTGGTTTCTCTCATGCTTGTTAACAATTTACATCATTGACTGGTAATCAAGCGACTTTCTTACATGTTCGACGTCAACACATCTATTCACATGTTAGGATTTGTACTTTTATCAGGTCATGTTGGAGCGCAAGACCCTGGACTCAGATCACAAAAGTCCAAGCTGCGAAGTGATGTGACATGGTTATGTTGATATACATGTCTCTTTTATATGGATGGCTGCGACCATGCCATGAGTTATAATATGTGATCCTTCTCATTTTTGGATGGCTGCGACCATATTTAGATCCATTTACATGATCATTCTTTGGATGGCTGCGTCCATGCCATGTTTCATTTATCATTTGATAGAGTTCTCAGTTATGTATATGTATCTGTACTTTCTTGCAGGTTCTCCGACAGCAGACTACGGTTCCCTGCACTGATTTATAAAGCGTTTCATCCCTCACTCTAGTTCGGGCTTCACGCTTTAGGGGGAATTTTTTACAGAGCATTTTGTCACTGCCCTTATACTCGCCATTCCTTGATCCTTGAGGACCCCCATAGTGAACCCTACATGATTTCCATTCATGAAGAAACCCCATTGTGTCCCTCTTCATGAGCAGATCAATTCCCTTTTGCACCATTTCCCATGAAACTTTTGTTTTACCCAGTTGACAAGACCAAAACTAATGGCCCTTGTCTTCCTCGTGCCGATATGCAGGGATTAGAATTATCCCTAGCACTGACCGGAGTGACTGAACTTTGTTCTAGTCACACTAGTCCTCTTATGGAAAGTTTTTTAAATAAAGAGCCAAAGTTTCCATCTCTAGAAGCTTCGTAACGGAAGTATAGTAAATGGTTTGGCTATATGGGGTCGAGAATGTCAGTTTGGGCTCTTTTCCCCTATAACTATGGAGCTACCTCAAGGGATAAGACCTTCTCCCATGAGAAGAGGATCCATCTCCCATCCATTCATCCTATATAAACCTCCCATTTTCCCAAGCACAAACTTGTGTTAATGTTGGTGTGCTAGTGCTAATTAAGTTTGGAGTAAAAAACAAGTTATTCATAGTTGTATCTCTCTAGTTGTGTGAGGGAGAAGTGTGTTTTTGTTTAGGGTGAAGCCTAAAGGGAAGAGCCTTAAAACTATTGTTGTTGAGGCCATCATGGAATGCTAGCAGAAGTGTGTGGGAACTTGGCTTTGTTAGAGGAGAACAACAACATCAAGACAATGGTCGTAATCTCTTCTTGATTCCATATATATATGCAACTATCAATTGATTTCCTACATGATTTGTCATATTACGTATTCATGGCTTAATGTTTCTTGACTCGTTAAGTAGGTTGAATTACAATTTGTTTATTATCACAGTTGTTGTTTGTTGTTTTTTACTTGTTTCAGGTGTTTGAAGAAGGAAGTGAGAGATAGTTGGAGCGAGAAAGAAAGGACGTCATCAAATGGGATAAGACTACTAAGAGGTAGGACCTCTTAATTTGTTCTAACCTAAGGAAATCTTCCATAGAATGTATCAGTTGTGGCTAGACTGATTATCAGGCTAGAGTAATTTGTTTGTGTCTGCACTTATAATTTTACTTCAACACAAAATCCTATGGGAGAGACTTATAGGATAAGATCTTACAGGAAGGTCAGCAGGATGTTAGGCATATGGAGATTGGGCACAGGTTGTAGCAGGGTGTTAGTATAGGTACAAGTGTAGGTGCAGGTGCACAGGGTAATAATTATTGTCTTATAACGGATGGATTGGTCAGATTCAAAGATAGGATATATATATGTCAGATAATAGTGAGATCAAGGAGGCGATCTTGAGAGAGTTTCATTTAAAACCATATTCATGCCACCCAAGTTATCAGAAGACATTGATTGTTGTTAAGAAATTTTATTATTAGTCGAATATGAAGAGGGATGTAGTAGAGTATCTAGCTATATTTTTTAATTGTCAGTGAGTGAAGGTAGAGTGTAAACATCCAGGTGGACTGCTACAACTAATCACGATTCCAGAATGTAAATGGGAGGTCATTTCCATGCAATTCATCACATGGTTGTTGAGGATAGTGAGACAACATGATTCCATCATGGTTGTTGTGGACAGGTTCACAAAGGTTGCACACTTCATTCCAGTGAAGTCTACATTCTCAGTTAGCGATGTGGCACAGGTATTCATCAGAGATGTGGTTAGAATGCATGGTGTTCCAAAGAAAATTGTTTCAGACAAGGCTACAAAGTTCACTTCCATGTTTTGGAAGGAGTCGTTTGCAAGTTTGCGCACAAAGTTGGCCTTCAGCACAACTTATCATCCACGGACAGATGGACAAATAGAGAGGGTCAACAGGATATTGGAGGACATGTTGAGGATATATGTGATGCATCATTAGTAGAATCGGGAGGAGTATCTTCCATTGGTTGAGTTTGCATACAACCTTGGTTATTAAGAGTAATTGAGGATGAGTCCTTTTAAGGCATTGTATGCGCGAAGTTGCAATAATTATATCAGATGGAGTGATCTGGTTAGCAGGGTGTTTATTGGACTAGACATGTTGGTGGACATGGAACAAGAAATGCAGGTGAGCATGAAGAACCTAAAGGCTTCATAGGATAGGCAAAAGAGTTATGTATATCAAAACAGGTTGTTCAAGGAGTTCTAGGTCGGGGAACAAGTGTACTTTCACATCAAACTGAAGAAGATATCTTTGTAGATTCGATCATGGACCAAGATGGCACCATGGTTTTGTGGACCCTAGTTCAGTATCATTAAGAGGATTGTGCTAGTAGCTTATCGACTTGCACTGCCTCCAACAGTGAAAGTCCGTGATGTTTTCCATGTGTCATTTCTTAAGAAGTATATTAAAGATGTTGATCATTTGATTGACTGGTTTGTATTGCAGGTGGAATCAGATGGAGAATTCCATCTAGAGACTCAATGTATATTGCAGAAAAAATTGCTTATGCTTTCGAACCAAGAAATCGAGAAAGTTAAAGTGTAGTGGAAGCACTTTGGGCTCGATGAAACTACATAGGTGATGGTGGATCAAATATGGGCTATGTATCCTTCCTTGTTTCCATTCAAAGCAAATAAGTCTTGAGATGGTGTTTTGGTATATTCTTTGATATGGTGTTTTGGTACATGTTTTGATATGGTGTTTTGGTATATGTTTTGATATGATGTCTTGGTATGTGTTTTGGTATATTTTTTGTTAAATTTCTATATGTACCTATGTATATGGGTCTAAATACCACCATGAGCTATGTTATAAAGCTACACTAAGCAATATTGGTGTCATGTCATTATGGTTATGTTTTCATGTTATTATAATATTATGTGGTTATGTTATCATGTTTCTATGATGTCATGTGGGTTGGAACTCAGCTGAGTGATCATTGTAAATACTGCATCAAGCTATGTTATAAATCTCCATGAGCAGTATGTCTTCTTTCTAGCAGTTTGTTGAGGTATATGTGTGATTGAACACCGAGGATGATGTCTGCCAAGGGGGAGGGTTCTGTAATAGCCCTAGTGAAAATTTCATGTCACAAAAGTTTAAAATAATAACCACAGTTGATGGGACACTTATTCCATGTTGAATGTTGGGAAAGACATCCTAGGGGGTGTTAATTTGGTTGTTTATGGCTAAGGAAATTGGCAAAGGTAATGGCTAAGGCTTTGGAAAGGAAAAATAGAATTTCTGGCAAATTTATTTATGAAAATAATGGAAATTAGAAGAAAAGGGAGGTGAAATGTCACAAGTTGCATGTGAGGAGGAAAATGAAGGAAAATAATGGAAAATGAAGAAAATGGATGCCTCATTCATAAAAGGGCTTCTAAGGATCAATTGATAACCTTTTGTCACTTGAGTTTTGAAGCTCTCTCATTATTCTCCCTCTCTCTCTCTATCACTCTTGGACACTCATATTTTCTTGGAGCACTTTGGAATTAGATAAAGAAAGGAAAAGAAGGTAAGAGGAAGTAATGATTAATAAGGGAAAGGTAGGATCAATAAAATACACCAGAAATCATTACAGGTATTGAATGCCATGTGTATTTCCCTTTCTATATTTGGCATGCATGGTATTGCACGTGGTTATTTTCTGTCATGGCATGGGTTTTTCTAGGTGTGGCAGTGTTCTTCAGCCTAGCCTTGCCATTTCTTGATAGCTTTGATGAGATGGGTTCTCATATTCGGTTGAGTTGGGATGGACAGATGGATTCAAAGCTAAGTGGGGTGGATCTCCGAAATGACAAACACATGGCCTAGTCGTCCCTCAACTAGACTATGGATCACGATAAAGAAACTAGCCTAGTAACCCTGGAGCCATATTGTGGGTTGTGGTAAAGTCAGGATCATGTGCCTCGGTGGGCCTAATAATCCTTTCGAGTGAATTGCAAGATATATGGTAACGCCAAGAAGTGGATTTCTCTCGTTGGGTCTAGTAGTCCCAGGATGGGATGTACAGTAAATCCTGGAGAGTGTGTCTTGGTGTAGGTCCTAGTTATCCCTAGATTGGACTGCGGATTACGGTAAAGCCTAAGAGACTAGGACACACTCAAATTCCTCACGGTGTAGGTGGAGAACTCTGGTGGCATCCATGCTTGTTTGGTGTTTTTTGGTGTGTTCTATTAGTCCCACATTCATGCTTCAAATATGGCACGAGGGTGACTGGATGAAGAGAGACTTGGCTCAACCAATCTATGGTCAAGTGGAATGTGGTAGTTCAATCTCCGATTGTTTTATTTCTTTCATTAATTAAGAATTAGTTCCCTTGGTTTCATGTGTAAATGTATTGATTTATATGTGGATTTTATGGTTGATATATTCATGGTAGTTTTGTTCTTACTATGTTGATTATATGTATGTTTTATGACAGTAGTTATGTATGGCTTTCAACATGTTTTTACTTGTAAATGAATGGATAATGTATCTATGACCTAATAGATGATAATGCAACAAATGAAATAATGGAACAATAGTTCATAGTGATTCTCAGATAAGTATGAGATCCCTATGTTTAATTTTGTTGTTTACACCTATAGGTTACATGTTGATGATATGTTTGATGAAATCCTTGTCATGGCTAGTAGAGGTTTGGTTAAGGTCTTATCAATGTAAACTTTGAAACGGCAACTGATACTATTACCCATTTCATAGAGATAGCAAAAAAGTGACCTGATTTTGAAAAGGGGTGATGCAGAACATACATGTTTTTTTAGAGCATAGTTTTTGGCACTTTAATTTTTTTTATGTACATTACATTTTAGAATGGTAGTGATTTTCATGCTGATTTGAAAAAGTGGGTATTGTGCATCAGACCCTTTTTTTAAAGACCTGTTTTTTGGCTTTAAATTTTCTAATGTATAAAATGTAAATAATTATTTTGTAAATTTGATCATTTTTGAAGTGGTCATTTTCTTCATATTTTCTTGTTTTTATTTTAATTTTAATTTTTTTGTAGTGAGGTTTTTATTGTTTTGCATTTTTAAATTAGAAGGTTGATATTTTGAATTTTCAATATTCTACATATTTATACATCCTTAATTAATTTTTCAATCCACATGAAATAATTGTCTCTAAAAAACAATATTTTTTAACAATGGACATAAAAATAACCATTTTTAACATAAATATAACTAAAAAACAACACGTTTTGATAATTTTTTGCTTTAATTGACGTGTCAAAATCACAATTTTTATACGAAAATTTTAACTACAGATGGTTAAATAATAATTTTTTTATGAATTTCATGTCAAAATAATAATAATAATCACTTTTTTTTTTTCAAAAAATAATGATTAACTTAAAAATCAATGCGAAAATCACATATTACAAATATTGAATGCATAACAACCCTAATTGAGTGTTTATTCTTCTCATAAAATGTCAAAGTCAAAACATTTTAAAGCTTGATTTCCAAGCATAACTTAAATTTAATCAACAATGTCATGTAATCCAAACTCTCCGTCCTCTAGAGTTTCATCATTGTCTTCTTCCACAATATTTTTTGTTTCCTTTTGCTCATTTTCCTCTTCTAATGGATCTTTGATGTCTGCAAATCTCCCAATGTATGTCTTTCCAGACATTCCTTGTAATGGTGGTTGGGGTTCCTTTGCATTTTTTGCCACACGTGTCACTAAAGTCCCCTTTCTTCAACCCAATTTCTTGCATTACATCTAGAATAAATTGAAGAGCATTAATTCTTTGCTGAATGAAATTGCACTGTACTGGATATTTTTCAATTGTAATGTAGTTTCTTCCTTTTTGAAGGCAACATGCTAGTGTTGTACCTAATTATCAAGCACAAAATAAATATGAACTAAATTAGTGTAATGACATATTAATTAAAAAATAACATATTGAAATTCAATTCCATATAGTAAAACTTACCTGAGCCAGAAAATAAATCCAGAACCCAATCTCCTCCATTTGAACATATGTCTATAAGATAGTTAATCAATAATTGTGGTTTTTGATAAATGTTAACTATCTCTCCTTTTGCTTCTTTGTCTTCATATGTTAGTTTTCTCACAACAGCATCATAAGTCAGTATTTTTCTATGACTCTTTCCATCTACCCGATCAAAATTCATAGACATATGGCTATCATCTTTTGCCCAACTATCAATATAAATGAACTCACAATCATTTATAAATTGTTGATCTTCATTGTTAAGAAGATTTGACATTTTCTTGTAACATGAAATAGTAAAAGTTCAATTAACTTGTACTTAATCAAATTTTCAACATTAATCAAATATACATTTTAAACGTCTTACGATGTAAGCTGCATCCTTGAATTTGTTTTCCCCTTGAAGCTTGACAATATCATTGCCAATTGTGTGTCTGAATGAAATGCTACAAATCTCCATAATGGTGATGACGTGACTTCTACAAATCCCGCAACCACTTTACTAAGAGCTTGATAAGTATAAGGGTCACTATCATAGTCAATGTTTGGAATATTGAAACCATGGGGAATATCTACAATGACTAGGGCATAATCCCTTTTAGGTATGAGTTTAGCAATGTCTTCATAGTCACCTTGTATTACTTGATATTGAATAGTGTCTAGCCCATTCCAAATGAAATGATTAAGAGTTGGATCAAGTTGAACATTCTTAATACGTTGCTTCCTCAATCTTTTGATCTTTATTTTTTCAATAAAGGTTTTGAAACTATCTGGTGCTCCATTATCATCCTTCCTCATCTTTTATAAAATAAACAAATATATGTGTAAGTTATAAATTAAAAATAGTACACAGGTGAATAAAAATGAATGTATAAATCAAGATACCTTTTTAAATGCAAGATAAAAAGCTTTTAATGTTGATGTAGAACTTGAATCTGGATAGTTGCATACAACATCATCCCAACTATCTTCATTCAACAATCTAACCATTTGTTCTTGAATTTTCATGTAAACTTTGTGACTACATAGATAAAGTAACAAAAAGTTAATATAATGATATGTATAACAAATACTACCAAGAACAACATGTTTTATTTAAAATATAATTATAATCTAGAAATAAATAAAAATAATTCAACAAACTTACTTTTGAAATTCTTCAGACATTTCCTCCAATGATAATTCCCCTGATCTCACACGAGATAATATTGTTTTGACAATTTTTGGATCCGAAGCGGGGATGGGGGTTTCGGGAGCGGGAGCGGATTCGATCGTGGGCTGATAGTAGGGTTTCAGGGAAGCAGGAACTCAGCGGAGCAATAGCAGACCGCAGCGGAATAAAGAGAGCAGGCGACCGGGTAAGAGCGGAGCTTTAAGGAAAGAAAGAAGAAGAAAAGAGGGGGGGAAGGACTGAGAGAAGTAATGGGAGAAAGGCAGGGGAGGGGAGAGATCCCCTCCTACAGAAATGCGATGTTAGGAACTACAGGGAATGAAGGCGGGCAAGGGAGGGAGCGGGAAATAAGCAGGGAGACACCAGTCTTGGGAAACAAATGGCAAGCAAGGATGATAAACAGGTGTCTTCCTAGGGCACAGAAAAAGCCAAGGTATGTGATCCCAAACAATAAACTGGAGAATTACCGCTGTTACATGAGAGACCACGCTTTAATTTGCAAGTTTATAGGATACTGGCCATCGGAAAAGGACCTCACGAGATGGATTCAGCAGAGATGGAGACCAAGAGGGCATATAGACCTCAAACTGGGGGCCAAGGGATTCTTTACAGTCATTTTTGCAAACCTAGAGGATAAGGAAAGAGTTTTTGAGGAGGGACCACACTTCATGAACAATGCGGGACTGTTTATACGATATTGGGAAGATAGATACAACCCTGATGAGGAGAAAATAATGGCAGCCCCGATATGGGTCAGATTGTTTGGGTTACCGGATGAATTTTGGGATCCAGAGATATTGGAAGGGATCGGAAATTCGATTGGAACTTTTGTGAAGGTGGCAGAGTCGACGAAAAGAGGAAAATACACTTCTTATGCAAGGATCTGCGTTTACATGAACATTGCAGAACCTTTACCGGAATCCATTGAGGTTGAATATCAGGACGAAATATGGCAGCAGCCCATAGACTACGAGCATATACCTTTCCGGTGCAGGAGATGCCACGTATATGGACATCTAGCAAGGGAGTGCCCACAAAATCGAACAGTGGAGTCAGAGAAGGCTAATAGGGAGGAACTAAGGAAAGGAGAGGGATCCGGAGGTGAAGAAAATGAATTCAGGGAGGTACAAAGAAGGAGGAAGCCAAATCTGGGGACAACAAATCCTCAATCAAAGGAAACAAACTCACCAATTGAAAGTAAAAATAAGTTCAAGATCCTTCAAGAGGAGGAAGAGGAGAACGAGGGAGAAAAACAGGAAAAAGAGGTCAATGAGACAACTCCAATGGAAATCATAAAGGAAGGAAAAAGAAAAAGCATGAGCCCAAGCAAAGAAACAGAAGGGGAAGAGGGAGAAAGACAAGAGAATATAGCTGAACAATCAATGACAGGTACGGATAATATAAAAGAAGTGGGCATAGAGGAAGAGAAGATAATGAAGAAATTACTCAATGAATGGAAAAAATTGGACGAAAGATTCATTCCGGAAAAAGAGAAACAACTGTATAAAGAAACTTTTCAAAGATATAAGGAAAAGAAGGGAGGATTCATAGAAAATAGATCAGATCAAGTGGGAAACCAGGGATCCCAAAGCTCGGAAGGGGACGGCAATGGCAAGGGTGGAAGAAAAAAAGGAAGACGAACGATAAATGAATCGATCCAAGCAGTGGGAGAGATTCTAGTAAATTCAGGGAGGGTGATACCTCTGTCAGAGGTATTTCAACAAACTCCTAAAAGTTTCAAATGATTGTTACAAGCTGGAATATTAGGGGACTAAATAGTAAAGGGAAACAGAGATATTTGAAAGAAAGGGTGAAGAAAGATAAACCAAGCATCATGATAATACAGGAAACAAAAATGGAATGGCAGCAGCTGGTAGAAATTATAAATAAACTGAAATTAGGATACGAGGTTATGGCCCTGGATGCAGTAGCAACAGCCGGGGGATTGGCTATACTGTGGAACCCGGAGGAGGTAATTTTTGAAAATTGGTTCAGTCTTCCTAGAATCCTATCAGGCCTTTTCAGATTAGTGGGGATGGGAGAAAGAATCCTTATCTCAGGTGTGTATGGGCCCCATATTTATAGAGAACGGAAAGAATTCCTGAAGAATATCCAAACCATGAGGAGCTTAATCCCGGATATTCCTTGGATAATAGGAAGGGACTTGAATATGATCCGGGATCTGGGAGAAAAGACAGGGGGAATAAGGAAAGAGGATCAGAACATGGAGGAGTTCAACGACCTGATTAGGGACCAGAGGTTAGTAGATATCCCTACAACTAATGGAATCCATACCTAGAACAATAGAAGAGAAGGACAGAATCAAATCGCTTCTATATTGGATAGGTTTCTGCTATCAGAGAAAATTTTGAATCGCGATGTGTTTATTGAAGCAAAAATCCTTCCTAGCCTTGGTTCTGATCACTGGCCTATAAGATTAGAGATAGATATCAAGAAGGTTAAGGGGAAGAAACCCTTCAGATTCGAATCTTTCTGGCTTAGAGACCCCCAATTCATAAAGAAGTTGGAGGACTGGTGGAATCAGAGTACTATCAGGGGTAAGGGGAAAATGCATACCATACAGTTGAAGCTCAAAGAGATTAAAAAGAGAATAAAAGAATGGAATAGGGAAGAATTTGGGAACATTATGGAAGCAAAGCAGAAATTAGAAGGAGAAATGGAAGAAATCCAACAAAAAATAATCCTGGAGGGAAGGAACGAAGAGAAGAGTATGGAGGAAGGAAGAATAATAAGCCAGCTGGAAGAGAGAAGGAAACAGGAGGAGATCCTGTGGAGACAAAAATCAAGGATAAAATGGTTAAGGGAAGGAGAAAGGAATACAAAATTCTTCCATCAAGCTATGATCCAAAACAGACAGAGAAATAGGATCCTTTCTATTAAAAATGCTGAAGGAGAAAGAGTAATAGAACAGGAGGATATAGAAAAGACTCTAGTTGACTACTATAAAGGGATCCTTATAGAAAACCAGAGGGATAGAGGAGAAGCAATAAATAATATATGTAAGGAAATACCAAGATTAGTAATAGAGGAGAAAAATAAAGCATTAATGCGGGCAGTAACCATGGAAGAGTTAAAAGAGGTGGTGATGAATATGAGCAGGAATAAGGCTCCAGGACCGGATGGGTATACAGTGGAATTCTTCCAGGCTAGTTGGCATTTTATAGGAAAGGAGACATTGGAGGCAGTTGAAGAATCACGAATGAAACAGCGAATATGGCCTGGAATAAACTCGACTTTTCTGACCCTGATCCCCAAAAGTAATAGCTCGGAGGAGCCACAGGGCTTTAGACCTATTGCCCTGTGTAATGTCATCTACAAGATTATATCCAGTCTGATAGCGAAAAGGTTGAAACCCCTCCTTCCCAACTTAATTGCGCCTGAGCAGACTGGCTTTGTGGAGGGTCGGCAAATCTTGGATGGTATAGTGGTATCTCAGGAGGTGATACATTCCCTAAAGATGAAAAAACAGAAAGGGATGCTAATGAAGTTGGATTTATCCAAGGCCTATGATCGACTGAACTGGGACTACCTCAGAGTGATTCTGGGAGCTTTTGGTTTTGAGAACAGGTGGATAGAATGGATATTCAGCATGATCTCTACTCCAAATTTCTCAATTTTGGTCAATGGTATACCTACAGGTACGTTTAATGCTACCAGGGGAATTAGGCAGGGGGACCCAATTTCCCCGTTCTTATTCATCTTGGCGGTGGAAGGCTTAAGTAGAAAACTCAAAAAGGAAGTAAGAGAAAAGAAAATCAAAGGAATCAGGTTGTGGGGGAACGATCTGACCATCACACATCAACAGTTTGTTGATGATGTGATGCTATTTGGAGAAGCGTCGCTCAAGGAGGTGAGAAATTTCAAGAGGGTCTTAGAGGTCTTCATGAGCGCATCAGGCATGGAGATTAACAAGGATAAATCCTGTACATTCATATTTAATACGCCAGATTCTATCAAAGTCCATTTAACTAGAATTCTAGGTTTCAGACAGGGAGAGTTACCTACTAAATATTTGGGTATCCAACTGGATATAAACCCTAATCGGATGAAGAATTGGCAGAGCATGTTGGAAAAAATCAAGAAAAGATTAACCAGTTGGTCCTTCAGATCGATGAACATCGCAAGCAGAATAGTCCTATTAAAATCGGTCTTATTATCTATACCTATATACCCCTTGTCTATTATGGCCGCCCCCAAAGGAGTTTTCTCCAAAATGAGGGAGATCTTGGGGAAATTTCTATGGGGGGGACCCAAGCAACAAAGGAAATGGACTCTGGTCTCATGGAAGAACATAATCAAGAGGAAAGAGGAAGGAGGCCTGGGAGTGAGAGATCTAGAAATTGTGAATAAGGTTCTAGGGGCGAAGCTATGGTGGAGATGGGTCCAGGGGGAACCGATGTGTGGAAAAAAATATGGAATCAAAAATATGACATGCCTGGCACAACTGAAGGGTATTTAAGAGTAGAGGAAACTCCAAGAGGATCGCAAATCTGGGAATTAGCAAGTAGAAATAAGAATATAGTTAAGAACCTTGCTTTTTGGGAAATCCGAGAGGGAAGCTCAGCAAGATTTTGGGAGGAAGGATGGCAACAGCGTGACAAACTGGGTAGGATCCAAATTCTCCATGAAGTCCAAGAAAAAGCGAAAAGGGCAGGAATGGAATATGTGAGGGACTATTGGAAAAGAGAAGAATTAAATGACATTTGGAGAGTCTGGAGAAGACCGGAGGAATGGGATGAGAATATAAATCAGGAGGCAGAGCAAGCGTATTCCAAAGAAATAGAACCGAGGAAGATCAAAATCAGAGCAGGTAAGGATATTCTCAGATGGGGTAAAGCAATGAAGGGCACTTTCACGGTAAAAGAAGCATACTACTGGGCAATGAAAGAGGAAAGAGAGGAGGGACCAATGGAATGGAAAAAGATTTGGGAAGGAAAATGGTGGCCAAAAATAACATTTTTCACATGGCTGGTGAGCAGAGGAAGGATCCTGACATGGGATAATATTCAGAAAAGAGGAATGAATGGACCCTCAAGATGTAGTCTCTGCAGCAAGGAAATAGAAACTCAGGAGCACTTATTGAACAAATGTTCATACGCTCAGAGCTTGTGGGAGGAAATTAGGATGCTCTTTGGTATGAAAAAAAGGGATCCAAACAACATCAGGAATACTCTAATTCAATGGGGAAAGGGGAATTATCAAAGCAAAGTTGTAAGAAGAATATGGAACTTGGCGGCAGGATTCGTAATATGGTCGATTTGGAAAGAGCGAAATCGAAGAGTCTTTAGGGATAAAAGTTGTCAAGAATCGAGAATCTGGGATGAAATATGTAGGTCAATTAAAGAAACTGTTCTGTCCGAAGTATGGGATGAAGAAGATTGGAAGATGAATCCAGAGGAGCAGAGAATAGTCTCAAAACTGAACATGGAATTTAAGATGGTCTACCCCAATACAGAGAGAAGGATCAGAACTGGCATGCAGAGCCCCAACTATTTCAGACTACCTGGGGATCAACGGATCAAATTAAACTTTGACGGGGCCTCAAAGGGTAACCCGGGACAAGCAGGTATGGGAGGTATCTTCAGAGATAGTAGAGGTAATACAAGGTGGGTGTTTGCCGAATGGGGAGGGGAAATGACGAACAACGAAGCAGAGTTGTGGGCAGTACATCAGGGTCTCCGGATAGCAGTTAGAAACGGTTACATGAACCTTGAAATCGAAGGAGATTCCCAAATTACGATAGAGATGTTAAGGAAATTAAGGGATGGTAGGAGATGGGATCAGGTAACGAACAGTTGGAGGATAGCAGGGATAGTCCAGGAGATTGAGGGGCTGCTGAGTAGGATTGAATACACAATCATTAACCACGTATTGAGAACGGGGAACCGCGCAGCTAATCTATTGGCCAATTGGGGAAGTGGGGGTTCGAACAGGACAGTGGATGGCAGCTAGACATCATTAAAGGATGATCCAAGCTGGATCGAGTTAAATAACATACTAAATCAGGACTATAATGAAGCGATCGCACAATAAAGAAACAATTAAATGCCTCTGGGTTATGGGGAGGAGGAGAAAGGACGGGTTAATCAATGCTCGGACAGAGCGTATGTAGGATCAAGCATACGAAGATCAAGTCATGAAGGTCGGGATAAATCAAACCACGGGAAAGGTGAGCATCTCAAGGAGAGAGGTGGGAAAGGTACCAAGAAGGGGAGGTGGAACTGTCAGAGAGACAGAGACCACTAGCCCTCATGATAGGGAGAAGAGGACAGCTGGAAGAACAAATGAAAAGGATAGTAATGAGGAGGACAGGAAGCAACAATGCTTCAAGAAGAAAAGGTGGCAAAGCAGGGATAATATAGGATCAGCATGCAATAGAATTACGCAAAGAGAGAAACCAGGAGCGAACCAAAGCCAAGTGAGGGGGAGAATTGGGAAACCGCAGCGGATGAAGGATAGCCGGAGAAAGCAAAAGAGGGCAAGGAAAATGGTAGAGAATCAAGAAAGGGGAGCAGGAAGGTGGACGAGAAGCAAAGTGGCAGTTCCAGAAGAGAAAGGAAAGAGTATAGCAGAGGAAGCTCCACAGAAGATCTTTCTAACAATCCCGGACGAGTCGGAGGAAGAATTTGATATCAGGAATTACATTATAGAAGAGGGGTCAGGACGAGCAAAGGCTGGAAAGGAAAGTAAGTCGGAGGGGAACCAGACCATGACGAGAAACCGAGAAGACGAGGAAGATGACCAGGAAGAAGAAGAAGAGGAGGAGTATGGTAGAAGGGTAAGGGGCAGAGGAATGTGTGGTCGGGGAAACCAAAGAGGAAAAGGAGGGATTGGAGAACGAGGCGGAAGAGGGAGTACGGGCGGAAGAAGGGGATCAGACGAGGGAGAAGCCAGTGAGGCGAGAGGCAGAAAAGGAGGTAAGAGGGATATGAGAAAGAAGCTACAGGAAGCAGAGGAGGCCTACCACCACAATACTAACCCGAACATCAGAAGGATAATTGACCACTTAGAGGAAGAAGTCATGCAGGAGACTTCAGATCCCGAAATGGAAGATTTGGAGCGGCTCCTCCCAGACTCGGGGCATACGAGGGGGAGAATGTCCCTTTATAAACAATCACTACATGTTTACTAGGGAATGAAACGATTACTGGCCAAAGAAATGGAACAGCTGGCCATGGAAATGGCCGAACTGTCCCAAGGAATCCCCACCCTGAAAAAGGAACTGAAGAATATTCAGATCACCCTGCTCATGCAAGATAGGAAAATGGAGGAGATTCAGCAGATGCTGCAAACGGGAGGAATGGGAGTCAAGATAGAGAAGAAGTCAGAGCCTGGTGCAATGAACCAGTAGAAGAAGGAGCGGTTGCAGGGAGGTTTTTATATAAATCTCCATTTTGATTTTTGTAATGTTAAATGTTACTGATTCTGAGAAAAAACAGTTTGACTAGAGGAAGAATAGAGGTATATTTAGCTTGGATAGATAGATTGATAATATACTTTTTTTGGATGGCTTTTAAAAACTTCAGATGGTCAAGAAACCCGGTTTCCCTTAAGGCCGGGTTGAGACCTGCATATATATGTACTGTTTTTAATTTTTGGTAATGGAAAATCAGAGTAACGCCTCAGCTTACAAAAAAAAATATTGTTTTGACAATTTTTTCATCTTTCACTCCTTGCATCGCCCTCTAAGGTGTGATAGTCATATCGTCTGGAAGCTGCTTCATTTCAGGAGCTGATCTACTATTGCTACATATAAATGGCTTAGAATTTTTGATCCTCTAGTTTTTAATGGTAATGTCTTCCCACATGCTAAAAATATCATCAATCAACTTTCAAACATCTCTAGTTCTAAATGCCAATTTGAAAATGTTATCAACACCTCTGAATAAATCACTATTTTTGTTGCCTTTTCCACCTTTTGAATTGGTTTTCTCTTCAATTTGATAGCCTATTTCCATACAACATTCATTTTGGAAATCTGCAGTAACATTTATCCTATCCCCACCACTTTTTTCTTCAAATTCACTATGAATAAATCTAACCATTTGGATGAAAGTCATAAACATCCTATATTCATTATCTGAATTATGATCCCATGCCACTAACTTTGCTTATGTATCTGATAAGCCAACGTAAATGATACATTTCATTATTTCAAAACATGATTTATTAGAATATTCCTCCATCAATTGTCTTTGAGCTTCTATAGAATGGTTCCCGCCAAGCACATAATAATTGTATTCAAAACATTTTGACTTATCAAATGCTTCTTTGTTGGGAACTTGAAGTGGATCAACAAGAAGCACATAACTAACCACATGAGCATATGGATTGTACCTCATCAATGTCTTCAAGTTGTGAACATGCAGAATGATGTGGCTTTCTAACTTGATATTGACATTGTCCTTCACTTGCCTTAAAGGTTTGCCTGACATTAAGCTAAAATGTACGACCACCATCAATTAAGTTTCTCTTTGTAAAATTCTCTGGAATGGCATTTTTTTTTTTTATAATGCCATCCTCTAAATCAGCTGCTGGTGTAATGATTTCTCTGCTTTCTTTTGAAGTTTTACTAGGCTCTTGACTGCTGGTAATGACTGCTTCAAAATCTTCAACTTTACTTTTCTTTGTCATAACATTCCCAACAGATTTATTCTTGGGCATTGTTACTTTTGGTCTTTTACGGCTCTTCTCAGTTCCAATGTCATCTTCAGTAATGGCAACATATGCTTCACTGTCAGTTTCAACCTCATCGTCCTCAAAAGTAACTTGTTTACCCTTGCTAGATTTATCCACCAAAGGCCTTTTTTCTGATTTTTTGGGTGTAGTTTTGTAGCATCATCAATTACTACATTTTTCTTGTTTTCCATATCTTCTTCTGACACTGAGTAAATACTGCTGACAACTTTCATGATATCATGCTCTATGAAATGAATGCTTGAAAACCTAATTGAACAAATTTCAACAAAATTCTTCCAAACGAAATATCATATGTCAATAAAAAACAAAGTTAAAAAAATATAGCAAGACACTTTCAAGAATGAAAAATACAAATAAAAATAACAATACTTACGATGTTTTGTGTCATATCATTTACAATTTTTTTACAAAACTTTATAGATACCTCTCTCGTATCATACAATGAATATGATAGTCGGTATTTAATCCTTTCATGTGACTTGGGAGCTTTTGGAAGTATGTAAACAACTTCAGTGTCCGGTACCGAACATATATCTATGACTCTTCCCATCACCTCAAAAATTCCATTATCATTCGGTATATCAATATATAGATATATATTCACATTTGTGCTTTCTCTTTCTTTCACATACCAGATTCTTGATGGGAATTTCACCTCTTTTGAATTCTTCCAATCTGAAATCATCTTCTTATCACTTGAGGCACTTGAAAGATTTGTAGCCATGAGCTTAGGTGGAGTTCGTTCACCAATGTTTCTTGAAGATGCACCTTTAAGAGTCTTTGGTCCAGAAAGATTCACAAAAATTTCTATGATGCCATTTTCTTGAAAATAGAAACACATAAATCAGTAAATAACAAAAACATATTAACTTAAATTAACAACGAAAATATATCATAAATTTTTTATTTGTATAATCATAATTGCCTAGCTACCCCTAACGAATCAGTAGGCGGTCAGTGCTAGTTGGGTCGGTGGGTAGGCGAGAGGTCAGGTGAGGGACGGTGAGGCGAGGTGGGCAGCTGGGCGAGTGAGGGCAGGTGGGGTCAGCGGGTAGGTCGGGTGGGTGTGGGCGAGAGGGGTGCATGGGTGTGGACAGGCGGGGCGTGGGTTGGGGCGAGCGTGCGAGGGGGGCCGGGCAGGGTGGGCTGGCCCCCAACCTCCCCATCCTCACCCGCACCCGGTCCCCTTGACCCGCCAACCTTCTGATCCGCACCTGCACCTAGCCCCCTTCCACCCCCATGTGCCCATGCCGACCCTCTTCCCTCACACCCACCTGCCTCTCCCGCACCCCTCTTGCCCCCCCTCACACACTCCCTCACCCCCTCACACAAACCCGTCTCCCCCCCACCCCTCTCGCCCCCCCACCTACCCGACCCCTCCCAAACCCCCTCACACTTCCCACCACCTCACACACCCCCTCACACACTAGGCACTTCCGCGCACCCTCGCCCCCCTGACATCCCCACACAGCCCCGCCCACGGCCTCCACCTCCTTGCCCACCCTTCCACCCGCCTTCGCTCTCCCTTGCCCTCCCCTTCTCTACTCGCCCCCTCACCCACACGCCCTCCTCGCCCCCGCCCGCCAACACCGGCCCCCTCACCCACATGTCCCCCCCCAACCCCACTCTCCCTCTCTCCCCCCCCCAACCCCATTCTAAAAGGGTATGCATTAACATTCTAATGTAGAAAAAGTAAATCATGAATAAAACATTCCAAAATTAACTATGTATATATTATATGAAAGTAGTGAAAATAATAAAATTCTTACATTTTATTATTTTTTTAGTCAAAACCTTCATAGATCTATCTTGATTCTATATCTAATAAAAATGTAGAAGAATAAAAAATCATGTAAACATTTTTTAAACTTTATGCTCAAAATCATATTTACATCTTGATATCTACTAAACCCAAACATCTAATATTTTCAAATTTAAAACAATTTATTTTAATATTTCATTTAATAAATGTCTGATTTTTTTAATAAGTAAAAAAAAATATATGTAATGAATAAAAAAAATTGAAAATAAAAAAAAAATTGACCGAAAGTAATTATAATATACTGCCAAAGATTTTAAATAAAAATATATCACCCAGTCAGACACGAAACAAAATGAACCGTGCACATTAAAAATCTTCGAAAACTTAACCATGAAAGAAGTGAATAAAATTGTTTGTAAATAGAAGGTGTATAACAGAAGTTTCCATTAATTCAAAATCAGTAACAACCATCGTGAGCGACAACCCTACACCGCCCTCCCCTTCACCCTCCGCCCCCTCACCTGCACGCCCTCACCCCCACCCACCCTCTCACCCACGCTCCCCCTCCCTCCCCCTCAACCCCCCTCCCCCCCCCCCCCCCCCCCCCACGGCTCTCCCCCTCACCCAAGATCCCCCATCCTCCCCCACACCTAGCTCCCTCCTCCTCACCCTCACCCTCCCTCACCCCCCCATTGCTCCCCCTCACCCCCTTCCTCACCCCCCCTGCACCCTTCCCCTCACCCACGCTTCGCTCCCCTCTCCCAACCCCTCACCCCACCCACGCCCTCCCCCCTACCTCATCACCTCCCTTCCCCCCCCCTGCCGTGCCCTCCCCCTTTACCACCCTCCCCCCCCACGCTCTCTCCCCTCCCTCTACCTCCCCCACCCCGTTCCCTCTCCCCCTCCCCCTCCCTCCCTCCCACTCCCCCTCGTGCCCTCTCCCCTCCCTCATCCCGCCTTCCCCCTCCCCCGCCCCCCGCACTCCCCACCCTCCCTTACCCTCCCCGCCCTCCCTCCCTCTCGCGGCCCGCCCCCCAGCCTGACTGCCGACTGGAAAATTCCCGGAATTTCCCGTCTGCCAGTCAGGCGTAGGGGTGGGTGGCCGCCGATCAGGTGGGGCGGCGGGCCGCCGGGGTGGCACAGGCCTCGGGAATCAGCTGGCCACCAGTCGGGCGGGGGGGGGGGGGGGCGTAGACCGCCGCAGTGGCGTGGGCGGCGGTCGGGCGATTCCGAGAATCGCTCGGCCGCCGGTCAGGCAGGGGGTTGGGCCGCCGGGGTGGCGTGGCCGAGGCCTGTGCCACCCCAACGGCCTGCCCCCTTGCTCGACTGGCAGCCAGGCGATTCCAGGAATCATCTAGCTATCGGTCGGGAGGGGGGGGGGCATGGGAGGGAGGGAGGGAGGCAGGGTGGGGAGGGGCAGGGGAGAGAATCGCTTGGCCACCAGTCGGGCAGGGCGGCTGGCCACCAGGGTGGCACTGACTGAGGGTGGGCTATGGGAGGGAGGGAGGCAGGGAGGGTGAGGAGCGGGAGGAGAGAGGGCATGGGGTAGGGGAGGCGGGGGGGAGGCGGCGGGGGTGGGGGGGATGAGGGAGGGGAGAGGGCGTGGGGGGGGGGTGGGCACGGGGCGGGGGACGGAGGGAGGGGGAGGGCACCGGGGGGGGGGGCGGTGGGGAAGGGGGGACGGAGGGAGGGGGAGGGCATGGGGGGGGGGGCAGAGAGGGAGGGGGAAGGTGGGGGTGCGGAGGGGGAGGGGGAGGTGCCGCGTGGGTGAGGGATGGGGAGGGGGAGGCGTGGGGGGGAGCATGGGGAGGAGGAGGGTGCCAAGGGGGGAGGCGGAGGGCGCGGGGCAGGGGGAGGGAGGGAGGGAGGGGGGTGTAAGGTGGGAAGGGGAGGGGGGGAGGTGGAGGTGGTGGTGAGGGAGGGGGCGAGGTGGAGGGCGTGAGGGGTAGGGTGTGCGGGTGAAGGGGTGGGGATGGTGGGTTAGGCGGAGGACACATGGGTGGGAAGGAGGAGAGGGGGAGGGCATGCAGAGGGCGGGTGAGGGGGAGGGCGTGCAGGTCAGGTGGTGGGGAGAGCATGGGTGGGGAGGGTGCATGAGGGGGAGGGCGTGCGGGTGAGGGGGCATGGGTGGAGGGGTCGATGTGGGGTGCGGTCAGGGGGGTGTGGGGGGATGAGGGTGAGGGGGAAGGCGAGTGGGTGTGGGTGAGGGGATAGGGACGACGTGAGCACGTGGAGGTGGAAGGGGGTGGTGCGGCTGGGGATGGGAGGGTTAACGAATCATGTGGGGATGTGGGGGTGAGAGGTCTGGGTTGTTGGTGGTAGGGGATGAGGGTGGCATTGAGGGGGCAGAATGTGGAGGGGGTGTTACCGAGAAAAGTGTCTATTTAGAACTTCTCTATCCCACTAAGGTGTGACAACTGCCTTAGAAACAAACAGAGAAAACTACTTTTGTATTTCCTTTATGAATTAAAGATAGAGGGGGATAGAAAGAACCGACCTTGTGTCTTGCGCTAATCCTTTGATCCAATCGCTCTCTTCTTTGACAGCTTCCAGCTATCTGCCCCCTTACCTGTCCAGCTTCACCAAGTTCCTGTAAGATCACAGAAGAAGAAAACTATACAAAGGCATGGATCTATATTCATAAACAGCTTAGGATTAGATTTAAGCTAACCATACAAATGTAACAAGCATCAATGATACACAAGCATGTAGGAAAAACTCAACTAGTTTTTATTGATATACAAGAAGATCCAGGAGGAGTTACAACCGATGATTCCTGACCCAACATCAACCTCCCAGCAAAGAAGCCCCTCTTCACCTCCAACAAAGCATAAATCACCCAATACTCTGATATCTATCTCAAAACCAACAGCAATTCCTTGCAATGTACAAAATTCCAGCCTCTGGATCTCTGGGATGAGGGATCCATATATAGATGTATGCAAGGAGGATGAGTCAGCCTGTGATTTGATTAGTGTCTTCTCTCTGTCAGTTCTTGCTTCCACTTGGAGACTGAAAGCCTCTTACTCATCCTTGGTCGAATTCAGTGAGGCAAGTGTCATAGGAGAAGATTCTGGAAGCTTCCATTGTCTTTCCACCTCGCGGAATGGCACTGCCATTTGTCATTTCTCGCTCAACGCACCCTCATAGTGCATTTAGGTGCATTGCAACACACCTAGCTAGTGTGTTTAGGTGCTATGCAACGCAGCTAGACAGTGGAGCAGTTGAAATGATCCTGTTTTGACTTATTCTGAGCAGTTTCTAGTGGAGAACTTATGGGAGAAGCTGTAATTTGTTGACCTTGTTCCTTTAGGGGTTGGAACAACACTTTTAGGGACTTAGGAGCCCTTGGTTTATGGACATTTCATGCTTGGAGCTGCAAGGCACAAAAATGTCTATAACAGTTGCCCCCTAAAGTATGAGGCCGTTAATCGGGTGAAATGCTTTATTATGAGGATCCGAAGTTCTTTCAATGCTGGGAGGAGACCTGTAATAAGATACAATTCAATTCTTTATCTTCATACTGTTTTTCATGATCTAGCTGAGGTGGGCATTCCCATGCTCAGCTTTATAAATTCATTTTCATGTACATAGGACAGACAATCGTTTGAGTGTAGACTGATGATTTTGATAGAGCCATCATCCTTTTGGTAGGATGATCATCTGTGCTGCAATGATGTACATTTAATGTCTTTATTTCTCTGAATATATATCGCAGCCCGGATGGATGAAACTAGATCCGGGGTCTTCAATCTCATCCGATCTTCACTCAAAGTACAAGTCGATCCATGTGAGAAATGGTTTGAAGTCGAACAAGGAAAGACATCGCTTGATTACCAGTCAATGATGTAAAATGTTAACAAGCGTGAGAGGAATCACCGATAATGATAATGACCCTCAAGGTACTATAGTACAATTCACGTGGTGTGAATAAAGGACTTGGCGTCGAACACCATGCAAAATCTTTCGGTCGAAGGCCATTGATGTAAACCTGTCGCCAGAAGTGAGAAACTTGCCATTAAGGCATGCAAGCTTCAAAGTACTGAATGGGGTGTTCCTAGACCAACTTCTTGGATAATGAGCTGATGTCGACAAGAAGTGATCCGTCAAAGGAGGGCCTTAATGAATCCCACATCAATGACACGGAACGGAGAAAATGATTTTGATGGAGGTGAAAACGATTTGATGATATATGGTTCAGGGTGGCAGTCATGAAAGTATGGAGTATAATGTATGGTAGTGGGTGGGACACAGGTGACTTCTCTGGATGACTTCTCTTGAACATGTCGGCGACACTTATGTGATGGATTGGTAGCATTAACCCCAAATGTGGATGGTATGGCGTGACCATGGTGATGTGACCGGTGAATGAAACAACCCAACCCGACTCGGACACGGAGTGGAAGTGTCATGTTCAAGAGCGACTTGCTACCAATAAATATTCTTTGAGTTTTTTTCCCAATTTTTCCCCAGTCATTGCTGACCAGTACCTCTTTATTTTTGTCAAGATTGAGGAGGATAACATATGCTTGTTCTATAATTTTCCCTTTGGGCAAACCCATCGCTATGTTTTAACGAGCCAAGCGATAGTGAAACTCGTTCTCGTCTAAAGACAAGTTTGTCGCTATTAATCTTTTTAACGAGTTTAACGACAAAGATAACTCAGTCCTTTTCATTTTTAAAGAGTCTGAAAAGGTACGTAAAGGTAACTCCAAAATTCCTTTTTCGTCATCTAATCCCTTAAGTCCGAAAAAGTATAAAGCAATACAGAAGGGATGAATTTTCGATAGTTTTAACGAGCCGAACAAGACAAGCGCTCGATCTTTTTGTGCAATAATCCCTCAGGTCTAAAAAGATTAAAATCTAGATGAGGGATAGCACTTCCTGTCCCTTTAACGAGCTGGAGAGGCCAATGGCTCGGCAATATTTTCATATTTTCCGAGTCAGTTGAAAAGAGCTTAAAGGAGACTCGTCTTTTGAGGAACGAGTGATAAAATGGGTAGTAGTTGATTCCAGGTAAGGTTTGGAATTTTCCAATCACGGCAGTGTCACAAGGATGGCTAGTGAAATCACTCTTCGCAGCTGTTCCTCAAAATGGGTAAACAATCAAATGGACGTGAATGATCGGCCAATGTAAAAGTGGAGGTGACGGTGCAAACACGACCAAGGCTTTAATGGCTGAAGTACTACATTCACGGTGGTTATTTACCGGGGAATAGTTCATTTTTTAATGAGCTTAAACGTGGGTGGAAACATTTGCTCGGTCCAGGTTTATTTTTTAATGAGCTTGAACCTCGCGGTAACACTACTCGATTAATCCAGTCGTGTGATAAGAATGTCTCATAAAAATGGCAACTTTTAGAGTTTTGCCCCACATCCTTTCTTTATGCAAGTTAGAAAACGACTAATCCAAAAAACAGATAAATAATCGCTCTTTGCTTGCACTCCAAAAGGTTTGCATGCCCCCAGGCATAAAACAAAGTTTCAAGGTTACCACTTCTTTAGTCCGTTAAAACATTTGTTTTACCGAGAGAGGCCTACCTCTTACAGGTTACCCAAATATTGTTCTATTCGCGGCGCAAACAAAACACTTCTTCGACGATGTCTATTGAGATAAAAAAAGGTGAGTGGTGGCGCTCGCCAACTCTCATAACTTTGACAAGAGAATCCTGTACTAGAATAACCCCCTCTTCCACTCATGGACGGGGGTACAGACTAGGCATATTCTCCCACGGAAACCTACTCTATACCCGAAGTTTTCCTGCCGAAGCAGACCAGGATGCATGCCCCCTGGGTTTCAGTCATATCCCTCTGAATTACTCGCGCTCATCGGGAGGACGGACTGGAGATTGAGACATTTCTTGCGTGAAAAGACCATTCAGGGATGGTATGTGACTATTTTCTCTGTATGATCCGGGGAATGAAAGCTGGTCCACGAGCTTGACCACTCTTCCTTCATGCGGAAAACACATTACTCTAAAGAGTGAGGAGACAATGGCTCCCATGCAATAAATATAGTCTCGTCCAAGGAGTAGATTGTAATCTAGGGGTCCTTGAACTACCATTATGTTCAGGTGAACGGTTTTCCCTCTCAATGTTATGGGCACATCGGGAAGGATCCCTAAAGGTCGACTGGTTCCTTTATCAAAGCCTGTCAGATTTCTCATCTCAAGCAAAAGCGATGGCGAACCAAGCACTTTCCAAGAAGTTGAGGAAAGGATACTCGCAGAAGCCCCCTCATCTATGATGGTACCAGCCATAACCATTCTATATATTTGGATGATAATTCGAAATGGTATGTTTGCTGGTAAACGGGGTCTGCCTAGTTGATTCCAGTCGAGGGAGACAACTAGGTTGCTTGGAGGTGGGACCGAATAGACGGCCGGGTACGACTCTGACGAACTTCCTTCCTGCAGTAAAGGAATGGGTATATTGCCCCCATGTTCGTTGGAGTCTGTGCTTATGAAAAGAATTTGGACGGTGTCATCCTTGTTCTCTTCAGTGAGTGTATCATCTGAAGATGAAACCTCTGAAGGCAAGACCGGGTCAACTGCCACCTCGACCTTTTGACTTTCATCTGGTATGGATCCAGATGGTTTATCTTCAATGATAGGTGCTTCAGCCGACCACGTGGGCAGGCCAGTCAGATTTTCAACTAGCGACGGACTCAGCAAGAGTTTTTTATATCCAGGAGGAAATCGTAACGGTGAAACCGCACGATCATCCAAAACTCTTTTAGCTTCGTCTAAGAAGGGACAACGGTGGACGACATGATCGCCTTCACACAGTTTACAAGGAAATCTATATTTTCCTTTTTGTCCTGGGACTTCACTTTCACTAGTCGACGGTGTGCTTTCAACATGATTATCAGAGGTTGACGACATCGGGTTGTGAAATCTAGGAGACCAGTCCCTTAATATCCGAGGGATGCAAGGACAATCTTTGTGAAAGTGGTCTCCTTTGCAAATGACACATGGCGATTTAGGCCTGGTCAGTGCAGTGTGTGGATTTTCGTTAGACGACACTCGTTTTCCCCCATTCGCCTTTGGCTCCTTCTTCTTCTTCTCTTTCTTCTTCTTTTCCTTCTTCTCCTTAGGAATTTGACTTTTGGCTTTACCAGCCCCATCAAGCGAAGAGGAAGGAGGAGAGGAAGAATTAGAGGAAGTAGAAGGCTGGTGGGCAACTCTGGACTCGTCTAATTGCTGATTCGATTGTTCAGGAATAGTGGTGTTCTGAACGACAGAGGTTGAGAAGAGCCATACAGGCAAACCAATTGTCAGTCCTGGAAGCGACAATGTGGCCATATGGGGTGCACCAACATCTCCCCAAGAGGAGAAGGGACTAGGATTTCCTCCAAGGGGAATTCCTTGGTTGGTAGACTCCATTTTCTCAACCCAAGATCAACGTAGGAAAGGGGTAATGAATATTCTGTTTAAAATAATTTTTTAGACGCTTTGACACAACTTGTTTTTTCAGTTTTTAAGAGTCGAGAAAAAACAAAAGATGACTCTAGTCTCCTTCGATTTTTAATGAGCCTGAAGTGACAAGTGCTCAGATGGACCTTTTCCGTTAAGGAGTATGAAAAGGAACGAAAGGGACTGCTCTGGAGATCTAGGTAGAGGGAGTACCAAACCAATCGCAAAACTGCAGAATACTTTTTACGGTACGGTAGTCAATCTTCCCGAATGCTGTGTTCAGTGCATTGCGAACAATAGGGTGGCAGACACGGCTTCCTATGGATAAAGGATTTAAGCCTATAGGGGTCTCCCAAAATATACTCGACGGTACGTGGGAGCACAAGTCCGTACTGGCACTTATCATCTCAAAGTGGAGGAATCACCCAACCATCAGTGAGGACAACAGTTACCAGGCTTTACGACGCCGGAATATGTCTCTAGCCTAGACATCTAAATGTTGTACGTTAAGTTCCAAAGCATTGTTAGATTCATTGAATTTAATTTAAGTTGATCTCTCTTATGAAGTTTTCCTTTCGGGTTCACCACGAGATGTAGATGTAATTCCTAAAATGCAATCTAAAGATGATAAACAAACTTTTATCTCTTTTCTGCAATGAAAATCCTAGCTACTAGGGGAAAAGAAAGACACAATCTTTTCACAAAGAGCACACTGTAAATGCACTTTCCTAAATCAAGCCAAACAGACTGTCAATATGCAAATGCACATGTGCATGTATTTGTTTTCGACTTTCTTAATATTGATGCTAAAAAGAAAGTTGATGTACAAATCTGAATTTGCTTTCAAGCGACAAACACAAACAAGCTTCTTTTCGAAATCAAAATATAAAGACGATTACGACACCTTACGATTTTGAAATAAATACTCGTCTTTGACACTAGAAAGTCACAAATTCAGACCAAAGGCAATAGTACAAGTATAATCGACCATCAACAGCAATCAAACTTTCTCCTATGATCGAAATCGCACTTGTGACAGATCTAAATCAAAGGACGACAATACGACTATTTTACTTTTGCAATGGAAAACTATAAACGACTCAACAAACACACAAAAACATCTACAATTCTTTTGTACAAAGGAGGCGGAATAACTGTAAGGAAAAGGGGTTTTTGAATAGACACATATACTGATCACAGGCTGCAAAAATCAGAGACAAAACTGGAAAGAATGAAGCACAAGAACCTCAGCTGCACAGGGCTAGTCTGATCAGTGCACCTGTAACACAGAGAAACTGGATTGCAGCACAGGTTGCCCTTTCGGGAAGTGCGCTGAAATGCAGGAACTCTTAACAGTACCTGCCTGGGCCAGAAACGAGGATCTGTCCGGGTTCTGGGTCACAGTTTGCAGTTTAATCTTTGGTTTTTGGCCGAGTAAAAGCAATCAGTAATGCACAATCAGGGGGTAGATCTAAGGAGGGTCTAAGAGCTATCATAAGGGCAATCAGATCATTTGTGAATCAGTTGTTCAAATCATAAACAAATCCAGTGAATGGATTGAAGCAGCAGATGTCTACTTTGCATTTGTTGTGGCAAATGCAGTTCAAATGCTACTTATAAGTTTATGAAACAAACAACAACAAGATACAGAAACAAACTAATTAGACATTCTCCCCAGTGGAGTCGCCATTTTGTTACCGGGAAAAGTGTCTATTTAGAACTGCTCTATCCCACTAAGGTGTGACAACTGCCTTAGAAACAAACAGAGAAAACTACTTTTGTATTTCCTTTATGAATTAAAGATAGAGGGGGATAGAAAGAATCGACCTGTGTCTTGCGCTAATCCTTTGATCCAATCCCTCTCTTCTTTGACAGCTTCCAGCTACCTCCTCCCTTACTTGTCCAGCTTCACCAAGTTCCTGTAAGATCACAGAAGAAGAAAACTATACAAAGACATGGATCTATATTCATAAACAGCTTAGGATCAGATTTAAGCTAACCATACAAATGTAACAAGCAACAATGATACACAAGCAGGTAGAAAAAACTCAAATAGTTTTTATTGATATACAAGAAGATCCAGGAGGAGTTACAACCGATGATTCCTGACCCAACATCAACCCCCCAGCAAAGAAGCCCCTATTCACCTCCAACAAAGCATAAATCACCCAATACTCTGATATCTATCTCAAAACCAACAGCAATTCCTTGCAATGTACAAAATTCCAGCCTCTGGATCTCTGGGATGAGGGATCCATATATAGATTTATGCAAGGAGGATGAGTCAGCCTGTGATTTGATTAGTGTCTTCTCTCTGTCAGTTCTTGCTTCCACTTGGAGACTGAAAGCCTCTTACTCATCCTTGGTCGAATTCAGTGAGGCAAGTGTCATAGGAGAAGATTCTGGAAGCTTCCATTGTCTTTCCACCTCGCGGAATGGCACAGCCATTTGTCATTTCTCGCTCAACGCACCCTCATAGTGCATTTAGGTGCGTTGCAATGCACCTATCTAGTGTGTTTAGGTGCTATGCAACGCAGCTAGCCAGTGGAGCAGCTGAAATGATCCTGTTTTGACTTATTCTGAGCAGTTTCTGGTGGAGAACTTCTGGGAGAAGCTGTAATTTGTTGACCTTGTTCCTTTAGGGGTTGGAACAAAACTTTTAGGGACTTAGGAGCCCTTGGTTTATGGACATTTCATGCTTGGAGCTGCAAGGCACAAAAATGTCTATAACAGGGGGGGTTAAGGGGGCAGGGGTGCGGGGTGTGGGTGAAGGGAGTGAGGGTGTCGGGAGGGGCGGTGGGAAGTAGGGGGCGAGTCGGGCTGCGGCGCCCACCTTGGCAGTTCGCCCGCCTGCTACAGGGGTTGGGCGATTCTTAGAATCGCCTGACCCTACGACAGGCGGGCGAGCCACCGGGCCACCCCCACACCCCCTACCACCCCCGCACACCCTCACACCTCGCTCGCTCGTTCGACCTCCCCGCCCACCCCGTGACACCACAGCGGCCCACCCACGGCTATTGGGAAATTGAGTTTGATCGGGCCCACCATGCTCACGACGGACGTAATTGTTATTTTGGCTCAGAAAAATTATTAATTTAAAAAAAAATAAAAAATAAAAATAATAAAAAATAAAAATAAAATAAAATAAATAAATAAAGTGAAAATTTTCAAGGAAAAAATTTAGCTTACCTTTCAATTGCGAAAATTCTTCATTGAATATGTTGTTGATAGCAATGTAGCTGCTCAACAAATTCACAATTCTTTCAATGATTTTCAGAAAACCTCGATGTGATGTGAGTAATAGTGATAATGAAATTTTATTATATAAGTGAAATTATGGAGATGTTTTACCGTACGGTTAATGTAGGATAATTTGTTTTAAAATATTAGAAAGCGAATATTGTAGAATTTTTTTACAATGGGTTGACTGTGGGATTAATTTGTTTTAGAATATATTATAAAAATTTAAAAAAAAAAATTCAATTGTTTAGTAAATATTATATACTTTAACTATTAAAATAATTAATGTAGAAGTAGTAGTTTACAATTTTAATTTTAATGATTTATTTCATTTAAAATTTAGTTTACATTTTTCAATAAATTGTAGAGTAAAATAATGAAGGTAAATAATTCTAACAAACTTTTTGGAAGGAAATATTTTCGCGAAAAATTTTGGAGGGAAATATTTTCGCGAAAATTTTTGGAGGGAAATATTTTCGCTAAAATTTTTGGAGGGAAATATTTTCGTGAAACTTTTTGAAGGGAAACTTTCATTCTTTAAGCTATATAATATCTATAAGAGACTCTCCATTTGTATCATTCAACATATTCTATTTGAAAGTGATGGATTGTTATGATAGTGAAGTTTCTTTTTATATACCATCAACATCTTTATCGCGTAACAACTCTATTCATATTGATGAATATAGCAGGAATTCGTCCACTATGAATAGAAAGTCAATTCTTCCACTTAGTCCTGATTCTAAGGACTATGAGAGTAGCACTGATGAAAGAGGGGATGGAGAATTTCAAATAAATAAAGAGTCACAGATTCCACGTAGTCCTACTTCTAAGGACTATGAAAACAGTAGTGATGAAGAGCATGATGGTGAAGTTCAAAAGAATGGAGTGTCACAATGTCCACTTAGTCCTAATTCTGAGGACTATGAGAGCAGCAATTTTGAAGAGCATGATGGTGAAGTTCAAAAGAATGGAGTGTCACAGTGTCCACTTAGTCTTAATTCTGAGGACTATGAGAGCAGCAATTTTGAAGAGCGTGATGGCAAATTTCAAAAGAATGGAGTGTCACGGTGTCCACTTAGTCCTAATTCTAAGGACTATGAGAGCAGCAGTGATGAAGTGCGTGATAACGAATTTCAAAAGAATGGAGTGTCAAAGTGTCCACTTAGTCCTAATTTTAAGGACTATGAGAGCAGTATTGATGAAGAGCATGATGATGAATTCAAAAGTATGGAGTGTCACAGTGTCCAGTTAGTCCTAATTCTAAGGACTATGAGAGTAGTAGTGATGAAGAGCAGGATGATGAATTTCAAAAGATTGGAGTGTCACGGTGTCCACTTAGTCCTAATTCTAAGGACTATGAGAGCAATAATTATGAAGAGCATGATGATGAATTTCAAAATAATGGAGTGTCATTGTGTCCTCTTAGTCCTAATTCTAAGGGCTATGAGAGTAGCAATGATGAAGGACAAGATGATGCACTTAGTCCTAATTCTAATGAGTATAAAGGTAGCAGTGACAAAGGACAGGATGTAGCATCTTCAATAAGTAATCAGTCACATTTTTGACGTAGTCCTAATTCTATGGACTATGAGAGTAGCACTGACAAGGCACATGAGGAAGAATATCCATTAAACATCGAGTCAGATTTTCCATTCTGTCTGAATTCTAAGGACTACGATAGTAGCACTGAAGAAGGGGAAGATGAAGAATATCCTCCAAGTCAATATTTGAAAAGCAGAGCTGATCATAGTGTGGATAACATTCCTCTTAATGATGATGAAAATCCTTATACAAATGATGATCCAATGATGGAGATATTGCTAAGAAATATTGTATCGAGGAGTAGGAGCAGACCTTTTCATATCAATGCAAGTTGTTCTAGTTATACAAGGGGTAGAGCAGAATATCTGACGAGAAGAAGTTCTATTAGTGCTCTCATTTCAAGTGAATGTTGCCAAAAATATTGCTTGAAACATATGGATTTCAAATTTGCATTAGAAAGCAGGAAGAGATATTTGTCAATGAATAAAAGCATGCAAAATTCAAATTTAGTTTGATGCATGCAATCTACATTTTTAGGTTATGATTATCATATTGGGACTTTATTTATCTGTAGAAGAGCTTTCAAAATGTTTCATTCGATTGGGAATTTTCGTCTCTCGAGAATTAAAGAAAATTTGGAAAAGGATCCCACATTTTATTTAGAAGTACATCATAAAAGACAGTTTGGGCCATCATCAAATACTGGAATGTCATGGATGAAAGATTTCTTTTCAAAGCATGGAGATTGTATGCCAAATAGAGAGACAATAAATATTCCAGGTAATTTTTCAAGATGAGAAATCTACAACTTACACAAAGAATATGCAGAAGGTTCTGAGGGACATGGTCAGTTAATTACATATCAATATTTTGTGAAAGAATGGAAGAAAGAATTCAACAATGTCCGTATTCCTAAGAAGAGAAGGATGGGGATTTGCGGTACATGTGCTTCTCTTAAATAAAAAAGGGACAAATGTGAAGGGTCAGAAAGAGGTAAGCATTCATAACTTTAACTTTTAAAATTGTATAGTCATCAACTATGAAAACATATTTCTTAATGAATTTCTTTTATGTTGTGTAGATCTAATTGTCAAAGAACTTCAGGATCATCACGAACAACAAATAAATGAAATGAAGAAGTTGTACAAGCACCGAAAGAAGTGTTATGATAATCCAAATAAATATTTGGGTTTGATAATTGATGGTATGGACCAGAAGAAAACACTTTTACCACATTTTGTTCGCACACCCAAAAATTTACAGGGGGGAAATTTTATTCAGCTTCACTTGGTCGGTTGTATGATATTCAATGGGAAAATGTTGCCAAGGGTGTACTTCACAGCTCCAAATATTCATAATGATGAAAATTTGACCATAACCATAATTCATCATGTGATTTATCATTGGTCTGGTAATCTTCCTGAAGTTTTGTATCTACAATTGTACAACACTTGCCGTGAAAACAAAAATCAGGTTGTTTTTGGATAGCTAAACATGCTTGTTGAATTGAGATTTTTTCAAAAGGTAAAGGTTGGTTTCCTTCTTGTTGGGCACACTCATGACCATATTGATCAAATTTTCAGTCATTTTTCATTCATATTGAGGAGGCAGCAAGTTGGGAGCTTGCCATCACTAATTGAATGTCATAAGGAATCATACATGTTAGAGCCTACTTTTGATGTGTTGGAAGAAATTGTTGACATGCGAAGGTTTATTCTAGGATCATATGGTGAGGGGAAATGCATTGAACAACTTAATGACATTAGCTTCCAACATCAATTTCGTATCAAAAAAATTGATGGGAAAACACTAATATGGGGCAAGAAGTATTCAACCACTGCAAAATGGGCACATCATCAGGTTTGAAATTTTTGAAGTTCATTCCAAATCATCCAATATTTGCATCAAAAATATTATTATTACAATCAGTTAGTGAAGTTCATAATGCACATAGACAAAATAGAGATATAAATTATTCTAATTTCCTGGAAGAAATTAAAAAATGTATTAGATATACATATGAGTACTTTGACATTGCTGATGCAGTTTGGTGGGAGTCATTTTTCAATAATCAAAGTGATATCATTTCAACAACAACAAATGAAGATATACCTTTGAAAAATCCATTTATTTGGCCACAAAATGTGTCGAATGAACATGAGGAAATAAACATTGTTGAACAACAACAATCTCAAGGTATTATTAACTCTTCATAGGTAGAGGAAAGAGAGATGTATATTGTTCCAGAAGATCTTGTGCACAATGTGAGGCCATGGAATACCTTTACAAGGGTTCAGTACAAGATATTAAGGAGGGTTGCATGATTACAGTGCTAGCAGATGGAGATCCCAATGGCTATCCATTCTGGGTTGCTAAAGTTATAAAGGTCGTTACAGAAAATGAGGATGTTACAAGTGTTGAAGTACATTGGTATGCCACATATACACACCCATTTAATGGTGTGTATAAGCCATAGATGGTAGTTGACAAAAAAATGGCGGAAAGAGAAAAAGAAAGGGTACAAATATAAATCGCCGCCGCACAGACATATTAAAATTGGAGGATGTTGACATACTTGTTTATGACTTCAATTTAACAAAGAGAGGAACTCTTCGCTTCAAGATGATAGAGATTCTGAAAAGGTTATTACCAGAAGGAATAGTGTTGAGATGGGAATCTGCTGAAACCAGTCGTAGATCTAGAAGAATTGAAACCTGAAGTGTTGGGCATGCATGTGGACTCAGATGGAGCACTAGTTGATGAAAAAGAAGAATATGAAACATCTTCATCAACATCCAGTCACTCTTCTAAAGATGTGAATTCTGATGGTGTGCAAGAAAATATGAGCGATTTTGAATAATTGTTTAAGATAGTTTATATAACTGATGTATGCATCGTATCTTGAAATAAAATTAATGATTTCCATATGGTGTTAAATGAGAAGTTATGAGGCATTTTTATGTTGTTGGATTATATGTCTTAATTATGATAATTTTTATTGTTTAAAATATCTACAATTCAATATTAAATTAGAGATATAATGTATGTTTTATTTAATATACAAATAATGACTTTTGGATTCATTTTATCATGTAATTCGTTCATAATGTCATGGTTTTTTAATTTTATAGTTGAAAAAGGTTCAATTTCTTTTGTATCTAGCATGTTATGGTTGAAAACATGTTGAATTTATACTTAGGAGAGAAAAATTATATTCTACCAAAAAAATTAATGTGTTTTTTTCCTCATAAACAACTTTGTATGGCACATAAAAATTTGGTTTTATTAGCATTTTTTAAAAAGTTTGAAAATTGACCCTAAAAAAAAAATCATTGTTCCAGTATCATCACTTTTGTTTTGAAGCTATATTTTGCATGAAAATTTCATAGTAAATTTCATAGTCACTGCCATTTTTAAAACATGTTAAAAAATTGACCCCTAAAAAATAAAATCATCATTCCAATATACACACTTTCATTTTAGCATTGTTTTTGATGTTTTTTTCGAGGTTTTTTGGCCAAAGTTCCCGTTTTGAGTTTATAGTTCCTATTTCAAAGTTTACATAGTTTCTTGTTTAACTTATTTCTTTTGCATCATTGTTTCCCTAGTTTTTTTACGGCTCCTAAGTTATCATTCCATTTTGGGGAGTGATCTGGGATTTGGGCTTGAAAAAGTGGCTCAAATCCTAGGGACGTTGGCACAGAACTAGAAACATGAGTCTTTGGATGTTGGCACAAAAGCCCATGAGAGAAACTCTAGCTTTTTGCATGATGTCATGCATATAGCATGAGAACCTATGAGACTTAAGATGGTCAAAACTTCAGTAAGGCCCAATGGCAAGCTGTTTGAAGTGTTGGATTGGTTCCTGACGGTCCTGAAGTTGATGTTGAATGTATGTGTGTTATGTTTCCACCGATTCCACTTCTTTAAGGTCACATAGGAGGTCAAATCCAATGATAGTAGCCTCTCGTCGCATGTTTATCCCAATTGGCTAGTTACTTAGGTAGGTGTGGGAGGAGGGTGTTACATAAATAGGGAAACAAAATATTCTCATATGAACAACCTCTCGCTTTCATCTAGCGAATGCTTCTTCAACATTTATATCTTCCAAAATTTGATGAGGGATTCTATTTTGAATGTATACAGTTGTTAATTATGCTACTCCCCAAAATAACATCGGAAAATGATAATCATGCATCACATCCTTGAAATCTTCTTCAATGGACCCTTTCTTTCTTTTTTCCACAAAATTTTGTTGAGGATTATAGAGAACAATCAACTCCCTCCTAATCCTAGCCTTCTTACAGTAGGTAACAAGTTACTTTGAGGTGTATTCTCCTCCATTCTTAGATCTCAAAATCTTGATCTTCTTACCTGTCAATTTTTCCACTTCGTCTTTGAATTCTTAAAACAAGTTACAAAAATCTTGAGACAATTCTTCCTTTCTATCTCTTGAGACAACCCTGATTCTTCTTGAGCACAAGACATCCATATTTCTTCAAAATAGGGAACATACATACTACTACTTATACCTACTAGAAATCCATCCCATGTTCTATGTAGTACATTGGGTGTTGTGGTCATAAGTTTTTTCTCAGAGACAACTTCATCAATGGCTTGAAGTTTGTCCCTTATTTGTGAGATTTTTACAAAATATGAAGATACGATGTTGTAATTTTTCATCCTTAAATCAATAATATATTTATTTAGACTCATGACTTGACCAATGTTGTTGACAGTAAATAGTTTGGTTAAGGCATTGTACATTTTTTTTGAAGATTCAAGGTTTGCAATATAGGGAATCAAATGATCTTTAATTTAATCCACAATAACACTCATGGTAGTAATGTCACCTTCATTAAAATTATCCTTTACTACAATATTTGTTGGTTTCAAAAAATTTACCCTTCATAGTATCCAAGACTTTGTTCTTTGCAAGAATAATATCAATCCTAGTCTTCCAAGCTCTAAAGTTTGAGGCTCTTTCTATCTTGTTCTCTGATTTCATAGAAAAATACATGGATGTAAATCAACAAGAATGAATTCAAAAATAGTGAGCTCAATGTAGGTTTTCTTCAAAAGTGATTTCAATGTTCCTTCCTTCACAAAATATCTTATACCATGTTGAATTTTCAAGTGCAATAAATATTAGCACAATATTTCTAAAAAATTCTAGTTACTTCTGTTGATCTCCGTTTAATTTTTCCAATATATCATTAAGCAATTATGCTTGAAAAATTCAACCATACAAGAATAGTATAACATTAGAGATCACAATGCACAAAGAGAGCAGAAGATTTTACCCTGGGAAAACCCACCAAGAGGAAAATCCCAACAACCTTTTCATTAGAGAAATTCTTATGTCAACAAGAGACACACCTAGACCTTCTAGTCATCAACTAGGTCAAACTGAACTTCAAAAAATCTATGGTCAAACCTAGTCAAGTCCTCCAATTTGATCTTGCACTTCGCTCTATTGATTTTCCCTAGAGTTTTGACACTCCTGCAACTACCAAAAGCTCAAAATTTCAATCCCTACAATAGAAACTACTCAAAAAAGTGTGAATTATAGAGAGAGAGAGAGTCCTTCCACACATGTGATATAGAGAAGAGAGGGAGAGATGAATTACATCATTCTTTTTGTCCTCCTTGCCCTTCTTTTCTTTCCCTAGGATTCCTAGAAATTGTCTTTCTTGAGAGAGTGTGAATTGGTGCCTTGAGGAGGAGGATGACCTACCTTTATACAGTTAACTAAGTGGTGGAATGTGTGTGAATATGCTTGGGAAAGATTGACTTGGAGTGAGTCCAACTGGACAAACTAGGAGCCAAAATTTTCAAATTTAAGAATTCAAATTTTCTTCTTTTAAAAGTCTAAATGGGATTTGACTAAAAATATATATTTGAAAAAAAAATGAATATTTGGAAAAACATGTTTATGATTTTACTAAGCCCAATGTTTTGGAATTCAAAGTGAGTCCATAATTAGAGATTCATAGTTTAATAGCTCCAAAAAAACTATGTCTAAAAGCATATAAATAATAAATTGTGATCCTCTAATGATGGACACACTTTGAACTTTGAAATGTTGGGCTTAATAAAAACATAAACATGTGTTTCCAGATAATCTTTTTCTTTTAAATAATTGAACCTGTATGGATTCTCTCTTTCACATTAAAAATATATTTTTCTTTTGACTCTATAATTTAAAATATTCTTTAAAATAATCTATATAAATACATCAATAGCCAAATATACATTATGAAGATCGATCATCGTTACAAAATTCAACACATGCATGTCCATTTATGTTAGAGGTTTCCCATGGTTGGCCATGGTCAACCATGGTTCATTGTTTACCATGGTTGAGAACTTAACCATGTTTTATGATGCTTAGATATTTTAAACCATGCTTGAACATGATCGAAGAATTGAACATGTTTGTCAAATTAACTATGGTTACTACACTCGACCATGTTGTCTAAGTTTAACCATGATTAACTATGATTGTCCATGAATTTCCATGGTTGCCCATGGTTGACCATGGTTAACCAAATTTTATGGTTAACCATGGTCAAACATGGTTAAATATTCAACCATGTATAATTCATCAACCATGTATGCCCATGGTTCACCATGGTTGACCATGTTTGAATATGGGTGACCGTGGTTATCTAAGTCAAACTATGGTTGATTATGGTTGACCACTTAACTAACATTGACCATGGTTATTAATAGCCAGCCATGTTCTCTAAGGGAAAACCATGGTTGACTATAGTTTACCACTTGACCATAGTTGACCACTTAACCTTATTTTACTAGTTGACCTTGGTTGAGCACTTGACCATGGTTAAGCATAATTTTCCATGGTTAACAACTTAACGATGCTTGGCCACTTAACCTTGGTTGACCACTTGACCCTAGATGACCATGGTTTATGATGATTGACAACTTGACCATGGTTGACCATGACTGACCATTTGACCATGATTTACCAGTTGACCACTTTAGGCTTAAACACCTAAAGTCTTCTTGGAATAAGATAATTAATTATTAAACAATTTATTATTTATAATGATAATGATGCTACGATAAGTATTAATATATCATTTATACTTGTTAATGTGGCAAATGAATTAGATATCTCACATGTGGTGGTGAATTCCATACTAACCAAGGGAAGAATGAAAGAAAAAATTAGATGAAATGTGCATCTCTTGTGCTAAACCCCTTGAAACAACTACAATTTTTTCAAAGGAATATATTATAAAATGGTTAGTAAATGGAACTAATAAGAATGACGACTAAGAAAATGTGATACATCAACAAAGAGCTAATTTAAATGAAGTTGGAGATGAATTCTCAAATGTCTAAGTGAATCATCAAGTAACCATATCACCATTGTAGGACTTCAATGAAAAATGGTTAAGTGAAATACAAAAAAATAGTTTAAGGCTAGATAATTTCAACAGCATATAGACTAATGGAGCAATTAGGTTTTCTTCTAAAGAAGAAACATTAGAAGGTAACTTCATCAACTAGAGAGAGAGAGGCATTATTTTTCAGCATTGTATGTAATATTTCCCTTGTTGAGTCTTCCTGCACTTTTTTCTTGGTCATCAATCATTTAACTTTTGTTTTAGAGTTTGTCTAAAAATGAAGGTTGTTTCTGATTGTATTCTCCTTGTCTTTCTACGTATTTTAATTTTCATGGTCCATGGGAGCCCCATCCTAATCCATTTGAACAAATGAATTTTTATTTCTTGGACATTTATAAAATTATTATTCATAAAAAACTTGCAAGAAATCATATATATTATGATCTCAAGAATTTGACTTAAAGCATGGGATTTCTAGTGTTTGTTTCCCCTTGATCCTATTGATATCAGTTAAAATATCATGTTAATTTCTCTATCCATTTGATATATTTTCTTTCATCTTCCTCGATCATATGGTGTGATTTATTTACATCTATGCTAGAAACAAACATCTTGATTCCACTTTTATTTATTGATAGTCATACAATGTAAGTGCCATTGTGAATATAATCTACATGTGTGTATAGTATTTACTTTGTGTATCAATATAAGTTCTATTTATTTCTTAAAAGAGAATTACTACCTCTATAAAAACAAGAAGGGAAGCTTTTCCTTTAAATGGTATCTTTGTGATGTTAGATAGTCTCACGATCAACACAAAATTTAATAAACGATAAATAGTGTGTAACAGTAATGCTTATAAGCTTTGCAATTGTAATCCAAAATAAAAAATTTGAAAAAACTAAAGTTATACATTTATGAAAACTCTAAATTTAGATTGATATCCGCAACTAGGGTGGTGGAAACTTGATATCCCCCTGTGTGAAAATGGGTCCAATTCCCTCCTTTGCTAGTTGGTCCTCCTAACCTTTCACCATTTCACTCACTCTTATTTCACATATTAAATATACATCCCATCAAAATGAATGGTACATTTGGTCAATCCTCACTACAACCATGCTAAAAAATTGGTGAATCATGTACAAATTTTTGGCTCAAGGTTGTAATAGCCCTGGTTAAAAATCCACGTAAAAATATATAAGGCCACAGTCATGGGACATATATTCCAAGCTGAATGGTGTGGAAAAGAATCCAAGTGGGTGTTCATTTCGATTTTTATGGCTAAGGAAATTTGCAAAGGAAATGGCAAAGGCATTAAAAAGGTAAAAAGGCATTTTTTGCACAATTTATTTATAAAAATAAAGGAAATTAGGAGAAAGGGGAGGTGAAAGGTCACAGGTTGCATGTGAGGAAAATGAAGGAAAATAATGGAAAATGAAGAAAATAGAGACCTCATTAATAAAAAGTCTTCTGAGGATCAGTTGGTAGGCTTGGTCAGTTTAGTTTTGGAGCTCTCTCTCATTATTCTCTCTCTCTCTCATATACTTGGATACTTAGATTTTTCTTGGAGCATTCTTGGATGGTGTGGCATACTTGGATTTTGGAGCAAGAAGGTAGAGGAAGAGCAGGAAAGTGTAAGAGGACGTCAGGATCAACAACTACAGTGGATTTGGCTTGCAGGTACTGAGTTGCATGTATGTTTTCCTCGCTAGTTTTGACATGCATGGACTATGCATGTGGATTTTTGGTCATGTTATGTCACTGGCATGGAGTATTACCTAGATTGACAGTGGATTTCCTAGCCTTTTCGTTCCTAGATAACCATGGAGATTGTGGGTTTATTTCCTTATTTTTTCTATTGGTTCTCATGTTTCCTTAACTTGGGTTGCGTTACTAGCCCTGGAAGCCTTGATTGGACAAATGCTCTAGAAACCCAGTGATAGTTGTAGGTTGAGTTGCTAGTTCTGGAAGCCTTGGTTGGAAAAAAACTCTTTGGAAGTCCTAGAAGGCTTGGATAGAGACCAATCTGATGATGGTTTTGTGATGTCCAGCCGTGAGGTGGAATCACTATTGATGGGTTGACGTGGATGGCCTCTAGAAGCCATGGATGGTTTTGGATTTATATGTTCTATGGGATCCCACATTCATGATTGGAATATGGAATGGGGGTGAATGGCTGAAGAGAGATTTGGCTCAGCCATTCTATGGTTGGATGGAACTTGGTAGTCCCATACCAGGTTGGCCTGTGCATCATTAATATGAGGTTATTTCTCCTTGTACTTATATGAATATTATACTGGTTTATATCTGGATTATATGGCTATTATATCCTTGGTATTTATGTTGTTATTATGTTGGTTATGAATATGTATTACGACAGTGGCTATGAATGGCTCTAATCCAAATGGATCCTAGAAAACCCTCTAAGTCTTCTAAAGATCAAAATTATCGCATGAGAAGAACTTTTAGAAAATTTGAATAACACTATCGAGAGGCAAAAACATAAAGAAAACAATGAAATGAAGCCTATCGGAGGTGAAGGGAGCAATGCACATGAGCCGTCAGTTTTGGCGGATCAACAGTCCAGATTCGATTGGCAAATCGTAATCAGTGGAGGCTATCAGTGGAGACCACATGAAATATATGACAACGGTTAGTGTGGTCAACAAGGACCATCAATGAAGCACGTATATCGACGACCCAAGTTGAATTGCAATATCACATCGACAAACCACAGAGGAGCACTTACAAACAGCCTAGGCGTTTGTGCGATATGTGATTGTGATCAATTGCATCGCAACATCACATCGGATTATTACAATGGAGTGGGGCTGATATAAACATAACTCGCAATAGCTGGACCTGATGGAGATATAGGTGATATTTCATATATTTTGAGATCTGGAAAATGACATTTTCCTTTGTATTTGCGTTTTTCGTTAAATAAATGAAATACGAAGGAAATGTGCCCATGCGATGAAACCAAACCTAAAAGGGTTTATGAATGAAAATATATAATATTTCAAGTCCGTCTAAAGCCATTTTACAGGGTTTTTCAATGTTTTCATGTATTTTTAAAATACAAAGGGAAATCATGAAACAAGTGGGATTTCAGGCAGGCCGTAGGCGGTAAGTGGTTTTGGTCGGGCTTCGCCTGAGCCAGTACACTAGCTGCCATGTGGCCAGGCCCTAGAGAGAGAAAACTACCCTTTTTGGGCGATTAACTCTCGTACGCATGAGCCGCCCAAAATGCACCTCAGCCGTTGGATATAGATCCCCAGATCAACGATGGAGATGCGATAATCAATTAAAAGGTGGACCCGATAGAAGTATAGGGCAGATTTATGGATATTTGAAGTTCGATGAATAGTGTTTTGGCAAATTTTTCCTGTGTTTGAATGTATTTCTCTGTGTAAACAAAGAAAGGCTATTTCAGGAATTCCAAAGGCTCGATGGTCCATTCCATTACAAAATATGTGGCCACCATCCCTAATGGTGTTTAGCAGTGATTGCTAATGCTCAGACAGGGATTTGAGTGGACATAAGCTGGGAAGCCAGAGAGCCCGAGAAGGAGAAACAAAAGGACAACACTGATTGGCTTTAAAGCCACAGACTGACAAAAATAGAGACAAGCAGTGCTGAGACAGAGAGAAAACAGAGACAGAGAGTCTGTGAGGAGAGTTTGTGAGGGGAGCCTGTGTACTCAGAAAGACTTGGGGGATCCAAGTAAAGCCTTGTTGTTTTATATCTATTGTGTGAGACTCAAATTGAGCTCATTTTTGTAAACACTATGCTTCTAAAGACATAATAGAGAGGTCACCACTGAAGGAAGGACCAGGAGACGTAGCCCAGGAGTGTTGGGTGAACTCCTTATTAAACTTGTTGTGTTTATGTGTATTTGTCTATTATGTTCTTTAACTGCTTCATTGTATATGTATTTCGCAATCTTATCGATCCATTGCACAAAGTAACATAGGCAAATCCATGCACATGAGTCTGTAATACCTTAATAATTGTCTAAGACCTCATTATCAGATCAAGTGGTATCAGAGATTTAGGTTTGTTAAGGTTAGACAAGCTTGTGCTGGATTGTTGAATGCTAACTAGGTCAAAGCTCAAATTAGGAGAAGGAGAACTAGTTGAGGCTAATCCAGAAATTGGAAGAGTCTATCCTAGGAGGAAAATGGCAGAAGAAATTCCCTTGGAATCAGACTCTCAGTTCATGGACAGTTTCATGACCATGAGAGCCATGGTTGAAGAAATGTATCGGGAATTAAAGAAGGATCGAGGTGCAAGCACCTCAACACCCGAACGAAGCAAAGGAGTAGAGTAACCTATTATATTTGCCCATTTAGAAGGCAAAGGGAAAGGGGAAGAACCTCCTCCATCAACTCCTCCTTCTAGCCCTAAAAAGAAAAAGAAGAAAACATCTTTGATTAAATTAGATGTAAAATTTTATTTTCCAATCTATGATGGAGAATTAAATGCAGAAAATCTAGATAACTAGATTAGATAGATTGATGTGTATTGTAGTGTGTAAAACATTGATTCAGAAAGGAGTAAAATTCATCTAGCTAGCCTATGGCTTGGAGGAACTGCCCTAGTGTGGTGGGAAGGCAGGACCCAAGCTGATTTGAAGAAGCATGGTAAAATTATTTCTAACTGGAGTGAATTTGTTTCCGCCCTTAAAAAATAGTTCTATCCACTAGCTTATATGCAGCAAGAAATGATGAGTTGGCAAAATCTTAACCAGCTAAAGGGGAAAAGTGTACAAAGCTATACCTAGGAATTTAGAAAAAGAGATTTAATGCTAGGCATTTCTCTAGACTCACCTGAAACTTCGTTGAAGTATATAGGTGGTCTACATAGTTATTTGAGGCACACCATTCTCATGTTTGACCCCACTAGCATAGATGAGGTATCTATTCAGGCTACACATCTAGAGGCTAGAGGCAAGAATGTGAACCCAGAGATTGGGGGATCATCAAAACCCACTACAAGAAAAAACAAGGAAAAGAAGAAGCTGAGATGGAAAGAGAGGAAGGCAAACATTGTACAGAAATACAAACCTTCATGCACTCACTGCAAGAAGGGTGGACATGATGATGAACATTGCTGGTCTTTGCATCCAGAGTTGAAACCCAAGAAGTTCGATGGCAAGAAGAAGAAGATTGTTGCTGCTATTCAGAAAGATTTGGGGTCAGACTCAGGTGATGAAACAACAGTCATAGCTACAGGTATAAAAGGTAAAAATTCTGAAGCATCTACTAGTAATTCTGCACAATCTATTGATAATGAAGAAAATGAGAGGAAAAGACATGAGATTTTTCATATTAGAGTTATTTCCAAGCACCAAAATATTGATACTTTATTTGATAGTAGTTCACAAGTAAACTTGATTTCTGAAGCAATTGTAAAGAAGTTGGGATTACTAACCACACCTCACAAGAAGCCATATCCATTAGGTTGGGTATGTGATAAAGCAAAGCTACAAGTGACTAGACAATGTAAACTTAGGTTTGCATTTGGGTCAACATTTGTAGATGAGGTTGAGTTAGATATAGTTCCCTTGGATATATGTGGTATTGTTTTAGGAAGTCCTTACTTGTATGATAGAAAAGCCATTTTCTATAGAGTTGAAAATAAGTATAAATCATAAAAGATGGAATGGAATATATTGTAAGAGCTCATCAACTCAAAAATAATTATACTCTCATAAACTTAGGGCAGATGAAAATAATTGTAAATTCATGCAAACAATTTTTACTAATGGTTGTAAAGGAAAAGAACCCTGATAAAACCAATGTATTTGAGGGTTGTGATGCTAAACAGAAAGCTGATTTAGAAAAATTTGTTTCAGAATATGATATCCTATTTCAAGAACCTAAAGTTCTACCACCCAAAAGGGAATTGTACAGGATATTCATTTGCAGCAAGATGATCCATTGCCTAACATTGGAATGTACAGGTTATCCACTTTAGAGAATGCAGAGATCAAGACGCAGGTATAGGAGCTGCTTGAGAAAGTGTTCATAAGACCAAGAACATCACCATGTAGATCTCCAATCATGTTGGTGAGAAAGAAAGATGGTTCGTGGAGGATGTGCATTGATTACAAAGCATTGAATAAAATAACGATCAAGAATCGTTATCCTCTTCCTCACATTAATGATCTATTAGATCAACTGAAAGAGGCAGTTTACTTTTCCAAGTTGGACTTGCATAGTGGCTATCATCAGGTCAGAGTAGCAGAACAAGATGCATGGAAGACTGCTTTTAAAACAAAGCAAGGGTTGTATGAATGTCTAGTTATGCCTTTTGGCTTAACTAATGCTCTTGACACTTTCATGAGAGTTATGAATGATGTACTCAGACATTTTATTGATGATTTTGTAATTGTATATTTAGATGACATTCTTGTTTTCAGTAAAACATGGGAAAAACATTTGAAGCATGTAAAGCAGACTCTAGATGTTTTGAAAAAAGAAAATCTCTATGTGAAGTTATCAAAATGTGAATTTGGCAAAACATCTCTAAATTAGTTGGGTCATATTGTAGGGAGTGGTGAATTGAAGATAGATCCCTCTAAGGTTGAAGTCATTGTGAACTAGCCTAAACCCAAATCTGCTACAGAAGTTAGGAGTTTCCTAGGAGCAGCACAATATTGGAGAATGTTTATTGCTAACTTTTCCTTGATTGCAGCTCCCTTACATGATTTTGCAAGATTAAACAAGGTGTTTCAGTGGGGAGGCAAATAGTAGGAAGCCTTCGACACCTTGAAAGAAAAAATTAGTATAGCACCAATACTAGCATTGCCAGATCTTCAAAGACCATGTGAGATTGAAACAGATGCCAGTGACTATGCCATGGGAGCAGTGTTGATACAACACGGTAAACCCATATGTTATCATTCTGAGACATTTAATTCTGCAGTAGTTAATTATCCCACATACGATAAAGAATTGTATGCATTAGTGAAGAGTGTGAAAAAGTGGAAACATTGACTATTGGGCAAAGAAACAATTATACATACTGATCATCAACCACTTCAATATTTTCACTCACAAACTAAATTGCAGCAATCAAGGCACTATAGGTGGATGGGTTTTCTACAACAGTTTCATCTAGTCATCGGATATAAGAAGGGCATACATAATAAAGTTGCAGATATGTTGTCCAGAACAATCATAAATGCATCCACTATACTTAAGCATAATTCAATATTGCATGAAAGCTACATTGAACAATATGCTCAAGATGTAGATGTTAAAGATGTATATGCAACTTTAAGTCAGGGCAAACAAGTAGAAGAATTGGATTATCATGTTAAGGACCAAATCTTGTATCATTTGGGAAGGTTATGCAATCCTCAAACTGAAAGAGTTAACATAATCCGAGAAGCACATACTTCTCTAATATCAGGTCAGTTTGGTGTAAGTAAAACAGTTGCACAGCTGCAAAGATTCTGTTATTGGCCAAGAATGCATGAAACAATTTCTAGATATATTAAAGGGTGTACCATGTGTGCTAAAAGCAAGCCCAGCAACAGAGAACTAGGCTTATACACTCCACTTCCAGTTCCTTCTCATCCTTGGGAAAGTGTTTCCACGGAATTTGTTGGGGGATTGCCAAAATCTAGAAAAGGTCATGATTATTTATATGTTATTGTGGACAGGTTTAGTAAAATGTGTATTTTAATACCTTGCAACAAGCAGATTATAGCTGAACAAACAGCGGAGTTGTTTTTTCATCATGTATGGGTTCATTTTGGGTTACACACTTCTATTGTATCTGATCGAGATTCCTGATTTATTGGGAAGTTTTGATCAAGTCTGTGGGAACTGATGGACACTAGACTCAAGAAGAGCACAACATTTCATCCACAAACAAATGGCCAAATAGAGGTGGTCAACAGGATAGTGATCTAGTTTCTCAGGGGCTATTGTAGCAAGCATCCCAAACTTTGGGATGAACATTTGTGTTATGTGCAACATGCTTACAACCGTGCTAAACACTCTTCTACACAAAAATCTCCTTTTGAGACTTGTTTTGGTTTTATACCAAGATCTCCCTTGGATTTTGTCTTTAGTAAAGACATAGAAGTTGATGGACACAATGATGTGGACAAAGCAACCAAGTTCATTGAACAGATCCAAGAAATTCACCAGGCAGTGTAGGAACAACTGGAAAAGAGCTAGGCCAAGTACAAGGCAAGGCATGATAAGCATCGAATTGAGCATAGCTTCCAAGTTGGTGATCAAGTCTGGCTATACATCAGCAAAGACAGAATGCAAGGTGAAGGAAAGAGGATAAAGCCAATAAGGTGTGGGCCTTTCAAGATACTTGAGAAAATTCGTGAGAACGATTTTTGCCTTGATTTACCAGCTTATATGCATATCTATTCAGTCATTAATGCAGAGAACTTGAGACTATATGAACCTTCATTGATTGAAGATCCCAAAGAGAAAAGTCAGTTGCCTTCTATTGATGATCTGTTTCCTGAATATCTCAATGAGTTGTAGGAAGATACAGTTCTAGACAGGAAGTTGAGAACTACATGCAAAGGGGATGTTGAGTACCTATGAATCAGACTCAAGGGTTCAAAACCAAGCAGTGCAAGACAGATAGGGATTGGACAAGTGAGGAAGCTGTATCCTCACTTGATTGATGCTTAAAAACCAACTTTTGGTGGTCCAAAAGCTTTTTCAGTGGCTAGGCGTGATCCAAATGGATCCTAGAAAACCCTCTAAGTCTTCTAAATATTAAAACTATCACATGAGAAGAACTTTTAGAAAAGTCGGATAACACTATCAGGAGGAAAAAAACATAAAGAAAACAGTGAAATGAAGCCTATCAGAGATCAATGGAGCAATGCACAGGAGCCATCAGATCTGGCCGATCAACGGTCCAGATCCGATTTGCAAATCACAATAAGTGGTGGCAAGCAGAGGCTATGGTCAGAGACCACATGGAATATGCAACAACAATCAGTGAGGTCAATGAGGACTGTCGATCAAGTGCGCAGATCGACAGCCCAAGTTGAATCGCAATATCGCGTTGGCAAACCACATAGGAGTGATTACAAACAGCCTAGGGGTATGTGAAATATGAAATTGTGATCAATCGCATCGCAACATCGCATCAGAGAAATACAATGGAGTGGACACGATATAAACATAACTTGCGATAGCCAAACTCGACTGAGATATAGGTGATATTTCATATATTTTGAGATCTGGAAAATGACATTTTCCTTTGTATTTGCATTTTTCATTAAATAAATGAAATACGAAGGAAATGTGTTGATGCGATGAAACTGAACCTGAAAGGGTTTATGAATGAAAATATATAATATTTCAAGTCCGTCTAAAGCCATTTTACGGGGTTTTTCAATTTTTTCATGTATTTCTAAAATACAAATGGAAATCACGAAACAAGCGGGATTTCAGGCAGGCCGTAGGTGGTAAGTGGTTTTGGCTGGGCTCCGCCTGAGCCCATAGACTGGCTACCATGTGGCCAAGCCCCAAAGAGAGAAAACCACCCTTTTTGGGCAGCTAACTCTGGTATGCATGAGCCGCCCAAAATGAACCTCAACCGTTGGATCTAGATCTCTCAGATCAACGGTGGAGATGCGATAAGAAATTAAAAGACGGACCCGATAGAAGTATAGGGTAGATTTATGGATATTTGAAGTTTGATGAATAGTTTTTTGGCGTATTTTTCCCATGTTTGAATTTATTTCTCTATGTAAACATAGAACGGCTATTTCGGTAATTTCAAAGGCCCATGGTCCATTCCGTTACAGAACAGGTGGCCACCATCCCTGAAGGTGTTTAGGAATGATTGATAACACTCAGAGGGGGATCTGAGTGGACAGAGGCCTGGACGCTAGAGAGCCTGAGAAGGAGAAATTAAAAAACAGCACTGATTGGCTTTAAAGCCACAAACTGACAGAAACAGAGATAAGCAGTGTTGAGACAGAGAGCAAACAGAGACAGAGAATCAGTGAGGAGAGTCTATGTATTCAGAAAGACTTGGGGGATCCAAGTAAAGCCTTGTTGTTTTGTATATGTTGTGTGAGACTCAAATTGAGCTCATTTTTGTAAAAACTCTGCTTCTGAAGACATAATAGAGAGGTCACCACTGAAGACAGGACCAGGAGACGTAGCCCAGGAGTGTTGGGTGAACTCCTTATTAAACTTGTTGTGTTTATGTGTGTTTTTCTATTATGTTCTTTAAATGCTTCATTGTTTATGTATTTTGCAATCTTATCGATCCATTGCACAAAGTAACATAGGAAGATCCATGTACATGGGTCTGTGTAATACCTTAATAATTGTCTAAGATCTCATTATCAAATCAGGCTCCCATCACGTTTTTACTTGTATATGAATGAATAATGTATCTATGGCCTAATGGGTAAAACTGTAACTAAAGTGACAAGGAAACAATGCCTCATAGTGAATATAATACAGGTGTGAGTCCCCTATGCTCAGATATGTTATTTACACTTGTAGATTGCAATGATGCCAAGTGTTTGACAAAATTTTAGTCCTGGTGTTATTTTTTGGTTTATTACTCTTGTCATCATGTGTTTAATGGATTCTGGAAGTTAAAAAAAGTTCTGGGCAGTGGATGGAATTCTAGGCTTGAAAAGTGCCTTAAATTCCCTAGACTCTGGCACAAGTCTATTGGAAATAGTGCCTAGACGCAGGCCATGCTTGTGTGAGCATCAAGAGCCTCTTGGACATTGGTAGACCCATTGAAGGAAAGAGTCCAAAGGTCAAGTGGTCCAAAATCTTAGTGGGACGCAGCAAGGTTGGATTGGTTCCCGAGTGTCCTAATGCTAATGTTGAATGTTTGTATGGTGTGTTTCTATTGGTTGCAATTACTTAATGTGACTTAGGAGGTCAAACCATATCATAGTGGCCTCTCATCACATGTTTACCCTGGCTGGCTGGTTGCTTGGGTAGATGCGGGAGGAGGGTGTTACAGAGTGGTATTAGAGCATGGTTCACCCCTCAGACTGGATGGGTTATGTGTTGGTCATTAATTCATGTTGGTTGCATATGTGTTGCTTATGCTTTCAGTCCATGTGCTTCTTGCATTTGCATGGTGTTGATCATGGTTGCAGTGATGTCACCATGTGAAGGTTGATGGTGTTTTTGTGGATGTGTCTTCATGAGTGTATGGTTGTATATGCAATTGTTATGAATGTCAGTGTCTATATGTTGTTATATATGAATTTTCATGGTTATGGTTATGCATGTATGGTAGGTCAGACATGCATTTTGAAGTCATTGTATGCAATTAGGTCATCATGGTGATATTAGTATGTTATGATGCTAATGTGTTGGCTAAGATAGAGCAGGAGATGCAAATCATTAAAGTGAAGTTGCAACAATGGACTTCGGGGTAAGAGCAGGTCATCAGAATTGTATGTTTGATATCTAGGTATGTTAGTTAATGGATTGTTATATGCATTATGGTTATGTTTATTTCTTTCATTCTATTGCTGTTATGGTTAAATCCATGAACATGCTAGTTGATTAGTGTAGTTATATGCACGTGTCAGATATTCATGAATGGTAGTAACCTCTGGTTGTATGCATTACTATTGTTGTTTTATGTTAGATAACTTGATGATTATGTTATATGTTGTTGATGATTATGTTATAGGTTAACTTGTTGTTGTTATATGACCATTAGTTTGATGATTAGGTTATATGTTGTTGATGAGCATGATATATAACATGTTTTTGTTATATGCTAGTAACTTTATGATTGGGGTTATTACATTAAGATCTTGATGTTACATGTATCATACTAAGTTGGATTGGTCTATGCAAATGGTCAGGGTTATGAAATTTAGGTATGAGTTAATACCATGTGATATTATGTCGTACCAATATAGACTGGTTGGGAAAATGTGATTATTATGTATGAACGAGAATTGTTTATTAGTTTACGACATGAAAATGTTAGCTAGTTATTATTATGGATATCATGACCTTATTTATGGTTGAGTTGATATGTTGTAAGGTTGTATCATTCTAATCTATCTTGATTGTGCAGACAAGATAACCTCCCCTGAGATACATTAAGGTATGAGTTTTCTTATGTCATATATTTTGTGCTTGACTCTTGATTTTGTCATCTATTTGGTGTTTGAGTGTTTGGTGTCTATTATGTCGTCTATTTTATTTATTCAACATGGTATGTTTGCAAGTTGGTTGAATTTTTTATGAATTTCATAATATGAGTATGTGTTCAAATGACCTTGTTTTAAGTTGGTCATACTAACACATATGTCTTAAGACAATTGATATGTACTTGAGTGTAGTAGGTGATAGTTGTAGCATTATGTCTAATGGATATGAGTTGACTATAGATTATGACATGATTATTAGTTGATTGATAGAAATGATTTTCTTGATATTTGGAACATGTGTTTGACATCTGTGATAGGTTGCACGGAGACATGCTTGGTATTAGCATGACAAGGTAATAGTTGATGTGTTTATATAACTAATAGTTGGGTGATGTGGCAGTGCATAGTAAGCCTCGATTCCAACAAAGTAGAAAAGTAGAAGAAAGGAATTGGGCAATAATTCCTTTGGATATGTTTGGAAACTCTAATTCCAAATGAATGAGTGCTTTGCATACAAGAAGTCTTATTAACCTTGGGTTTGTCCAACTGTTATAGACATTTTTGTGCCTTACAGCTATAAGCATGAAATGTCCATAATCTAAGGGATCCAAAGTCCCTAAACATGTTGTTCCTACCCCTAGAGGAACAAGGTTAACAAACCACAGCAATTCACAGAAGTTCTCCACCAGAAACTGCTCAAAAACAAGTCAATTCAGGATCAATTAAGAGGCTCCACTAGCTGTCTGCGCTGAAATGCAGAGATTACATTGGCTAGGTGCACTGCAACGCAGGTAGAAGCACTACTAGGGTGCGCTGAGCGGGAAGTGACAAATGGAAAGTTCATTCAACGAGGTGGAAAGACCCTGGAAGCTCCCAAAATCTTCTCCAATGACACTTGCCTCAATGAATTCGACTAGTGATGAGTAAGAGGCTCTTAGTCTCCAAGTGGAAGCAAGAACTGACAGAGGGAGAGGACACTAGTCAGATCTCAAGCTGACTCATCCTCTCTCCAAACATCTATATATGGATCTCTCCTCCATGAGATCCAGGAGGATGGAATTTTGTTATTGCAAAGAATTGCTGTTGGTTTGAGATTGGAATCATTGGGTGCTTAATGCTTTGAAGGGAGGTGAAGATAGGAATTTCATTTGCTGGGAAGGAGATGCTGGATTGGAACTCTCTTGGTTGTATCTCCTCCTGAACCTTGTTATTCACCAATAAAGCTATCTTGGTTTCTCCTATATGCTGATGTGTCTTTGATGTATGATTGCATTAGTGTATTTGGTTTATTTCTAATCCTGGACTAGTTATGAATATGAATCTATGTCTTTGTGTAGTGTTCCCTTCTTGTGATCTTGCAGGAACCTGTTGAAGCTGGGCGAGCGAGAAGGAAAGTGGCTGGGAACTCTCAAAGAGAAGAGAAACTGGATCGAGGGACAAACGGAAGACACCGGTTAGTCCATCCATCTCTCTTCATTCTTAATTCATAAAGGAAGAATACTAGAATAGCTGTGCCTGTTTGTTGCTAAGGCACTGTCACACCTTAGGTGGATAGGATCGTCCTGCATAGGCATTTTTCCCCACAACAAATTGGCGACTCCGTTGGGGAAATCTGTTTAGTCATTTTATTTGTGTCTCTATCATTGTTTGTTTCATAGACTCAACAACAACAATCGAACTGCATCTGCTATTCTCAGATGCAAAGTAGGCAGCTGCTGCTTTGATCCAATCACTGGATTTGTCTATGATCTGAACAATGGACTCACAAATGATTTGATGATCCTTTGTGATAGATCTTAGTCCTCCTTCAAAGCATCCCTTTGATTGTACCTTGCTTGTTGCTTTGATTTGGCCTGAAACTGTAGATTAAATAGCAAACTGTAACCCAGAACCCAGAAACAACTCTCGTTTCTGCTTCAGCGCAGACTCTGTGAAGAGGTTCTGCATTTCAACGCAGGTCCCGTGAAGGTTACCTGCGCTGAATGTCAAAACCTCTGTGTTGGGAGTGCGCTGATCCAGTTAGGCCTTGTGCAGCTGGGGTTCTCTGCTCTGTTTTGCCTTGTTTTGATCTCTGATTTTTTGCAGCCTGTAACCAGCATAGGTACCTGTCTGATAACCCCTTTTCTCTGCTTAAATTCCGCCTCCTGTTGTACAAAAAGACTGTGAGTGTTTTTATGTTTTTGTGGCGTCATTTACAGTTTTCCTTTGCAAGAGTGAAATAGTCATCCTGTAGCCCTTGATTCAGATCTGTTGATTGTGATCTTAGGAGAGAGTTCATTGGCTGTTGACAGATTGATTATACGTTTACTTTTGCTTTTGGTTTGAGTTTGTCTCTTTTAAGTGTCGAAACAAGTGTTCATTTCGAAAGTCGTAAAGTGTTGTATTCTCTTCTACCCTTTCTGATTTCGAAAAAGTAAACTTGTTTGTATTTGTCATTTAAAAGCAAATTCAAAGTTGTACAAAAAGCTTTCTTTTTAGGCATCAATATTAAGAGAGCGGAAAACAAACACCTGCATTGTGCATTTCCATCTTGATAGTTTGCATGCCTGATTTAGGAAAAGTGCATTTAGAGTGTGCTGATTGCTCTTTGAGAAAAGATGGTGTCTTTCTTTTCCCTTTGTAGCTAGGATTTTCATTGTTGAAAAAGAGATAAAATTTTCTTATCATCTTTAGACTGCATTTAGGAATTGTATCATACATCTCGTGGTGAACCTCAAAAGGCAAACTTCTAAAAAGATCAACCTAAAATAAATTGAATGAACTTAACAACGCTTTGTAACTTAACGTACAACATAGAGGTCTAGGCTAGAGACGTGTTCCGGCATCGTAAAGCCTGGTGACTGTCGATCTCGCTGATGGTGGGTGATTCCTCCTGAGGGACGATAGCGACAGTACGGATTGTGCTCCCACGTACCGTCGAGTATATATTGGGAGACCCCTATAGGCATAAAACCTTTATCCTTAGGAAGCCGTGTCGGCCGCCCTACTGATCGCAATGCACTGAACACAGCATTCAGGAAGATTGACCGCCCGTACCTTAAAAAGTATTCTGCGGTTTTGTGAAAAGTTTGGCACACCCTCTACCTAGAACTCCAGAGCAGTTCCTTTTGGCCTTTTTTAGACTCTATAACGGAAAAATTCCATCCGATCATTTGTCACTTCGGGCTCGTTAAAACATCAAAGGAGACTAGAGTCATCTTTAGCTTTTTCTTGACTCTTTAAAATTGAAAAAGCAAGTTGTGTCTAAAGCGTCGTTAAAATTTATTTTAAACGGAACAATCACCCCTTTTTCCTGCGTTGATCTTTAGGTTGAGAAAATGGAGCACACCAACCAAGGAATTCCCCTTGGTGGAAATCCTAGTCCCTTCTCCTCTCGGGGAGATGTTGGTGCGCCCCATATGGCCACATTGTCACTTCCAGGACTGACAATTGGCTTGCCGGTCTGGCTCTTCTCAACCAATGTCGTTCAGAACACCACTATTCCTGAACAGTCGAATCAACAGTTAGACCAGACCAGAGTTACCCACCAGCCTTCTACTTCATCTAATTCTTCCTCTCCTTCCTCTTCGCTTGACAGAACTGGTAAAACAAAAAACCAAGTTCCTAAGGAGAAGAAGGAAAAGAAGAAGAAAGAGAAGATGAAGAAGGAGCCAAAAGCGGCTGGGGGCAAACAAGTGTCGTCTGACAGAAATCCACACACAGCACTGACTAGGCCTAAATCGCCATGTGTCATATGCAAGGGAGACCACTTCCACAGAGATTGTCCCTGCATCCCTCGGATACTAAGGGACTGGTCTCCCCGTTTGCACAATTCGGTGGCGTCAACCTCTGATAGCCATGTTGACAGCACACCGTCAACTAGTGAAAGTGAAGCCACAGGACAGAGAGGGAAAGCTAGATTTCCCTACAAACTATGTGAAGGCGACCATGCCATCCATCGTTGTCCCTTCTTAGACGAGGCTAAAAGAGTTTTGGAAGATCGCCCGGTTTTACCAGTGCAACTTCCTCCTGGATATCAAAAGCTCCTGCCAAGTCCTTCACCAGTTGAGAACCCGGCTGACCTGCTCAGGTGGTCAGCCGAAGCACCTATCATTGAGGATGAACCGTCCAAATCCATACCTGACGAAAGTCAAAAGGTCGAGGCAGCAGTTGACCCGGTCTTGCCTTCGGAGGTTCTATCTTCGAATGATACCATCACAGAAGAGAATAAAGACGACACCGTCCAAATTCTCTTCATCAACATAGACTCCAAAGAACAAGGGGGAAATTTTCCCATTCCTTTATCGCAGGAAGGAACTTCGTCAGAGTCTGTTGACACCTAATCCGAAATGGATGGGTGAACTGGACAGTCATCAGGAAGATGAACTGATCCGTTTTATTTATGTATAGAAATATGAGTTAGCTAATGAATAATAATATCAGTTTTCTCTCCCGCTCATTCTGGAGTTACCCTGGCCTGACATGGTATCAGAGCTTAGGTCCCAGTTCCTAAAATAGCTGTAACTCCTGCCTCTGCCAGCGCTCTGTCCTCTGCGTGATTCCCTGCACCTCATTGAATCTCTGCGCATCCGTTTTCTGCTGCCTCATGACCCCTCTGTCCTGAGACTGAGTGCCTCTGTCATGAAGACTGCGCACTATACATCCGTTGAAGCGTTTGAACACTATCTTCGGGTTACATGCATCTGAACGTTTTTTTTTTGCTCAGCCGAGAGATAACAAAGAAGGTGAACATACAGTCCCTGCTCCTGGTCGAAATTCCAAATTAATGAACATTTTTTAATAGAATTAAAGCTGAATCAACAGTCCAGCGCTTCGTTACAGAGCAGAGCATGCGGTGTGGATAACAGTCGAGCGGTAACAGTTACATAATAGAGCATGTGGCGTGGAAAGCAAACGATTTCAACACCCCTTTGGTGAGCCAGCGGAAGTGGCGCAGCGGAAGTTTGGTGAGCCCTTGGCTTCTTAAAGCTCCAACAATCATCCTCTGTGCGGTTCGGGCAGAAGTAGGAGGTCTTGGAAAGAGAGGTTCCAAATCTTTATCAGAAAGTAAGACTGTCATTCTCATCCAATGCACGGATATTATATTGACTATGAATGATTCGTAGTGCTTCACAAGCAGAAGCAGGTTTCCTAAAAACTGCTAACGCAATGGTGTCATTTATTCAACGAATAACAACCCCATGAACTGTAAATGCTTTAAACATATCCTCCAACTTCCTTGTTGAAACTTTTGGAGAAAAGATATATCCTTCGTCGACTCCTACTCGTCGACTCCTACATGTAAAAGCCCCCAATTCTGAAGTATTCCCACGCTGGTTATCTGAAAGAGCTTTTAAATATTATTGTTTGTTGGCGCATTTAAATAGGCAGCATCACCTCCAGATATGCGCAGTTTGATTCAGTATTGCGCAGTTTGTTTAAGCATATGACTTTAACCTGATTCTTTCTCACTATGAGTCTCGAAAGTTTGAGAATGACAAGAGAAATGATGTTGTGCTCTCGATGATGGCAGTTTTGAGTATTGTATGGTAAGTAGTTTTCAAAGCAGTCAGAGTGTTTATATTAGTCAGAGTGTTTTATATCAAAGCATCTGTAGTATTGCATGATATATATTGAAGTTATCCTTGAGATTTTTTTTCTCAAAACATAGTAATATTACTGATATAAGAAATACTGATATAAGAAATGCTGATGCAAATGTTAGAAGAAAATAAAGTGCATAAGGCTGTGGCATAAGGATTTTTTTTTTTCAGCAGAAATTTGTTCTATCAACAGAAGTTTTTTTAGCAGAGATATTTTTTACAGAATGCATTCAATCATTTCTATGGTAGGAATAGTTCTCACTGGCAAGGAGAACTATTCTGAATGGTCTCGGATGGTAAAACACACCCTCATCTACAATGAGTTGTGGAAGGGAGTGTGTGTCGGAGAAGAAGACAAAGACCCTGTGTAGCCTACATCAGACAAAGAACTCGCCATTTGGGAAAACAATAACAGCAAAGCCTATGCATTGATTGCAGCATCTGTAAACGAAGAAGTAAGTCGTCATATTTCATCCTATTCCACTGCCTTTGAAGCTCTACAAAAGCTGAAAGAACTCTATGATACACATTCTGCACTTGAAGTTGTTCAGCTCATGATTAAACTCTTCACTCTTGAACTGAAAAATAATGATCCTCTTGCTCTTGCATCTGAAATAAAGTCTATAATGCATGATATTAAATCCACTAAGGTTGAGCTGGATATCTCTCTTATTGCCTTTCTCAAAGCACTCTATCCTACCTACTCTAATTATCTTGAGTCTTTACAAGCAAATGGAAATCTTAAAGATATAACCTTTGACTCTCTTGTGAAAAAGTTTGCTGAAAGAGAGAAAGCCTTTGGAAAGAAAACAGTCCCTGAATCTTCTGAAGAGACTGTTTGCCTTACTCATAAAGAAAAGCATCCTGCTCAAGATTCTACAAGAGGAAGAGGTGGACGAAGAGGAAGAGGAAGATATTTCAGAGGCAGGGGGGGTAGACATCCTCAAGCAGAAAAGGCAGATCTGCATTGCATTCGCTGCAAACGAAATGGATCACATGATGCTTCTACATGCAAGCTACCATGGGACAAGGTTGAGCAAAGAAGAAACCAACAGAAAGGTAAAACTGACGACACAGACAAAGGTAAAGCACCTGAATCCGCTCACTATATTGAGGCACAATGTAACATTGGAGTAAATGAAGACTTGTTTAATGCTTCACTTGCTTCTTCGAAAAATGACTGGTTGCTTGATTCAGGAGCAACCTGTCATATGACTCATAGGAAAGATTTTTTTGAAGATTTCACTGACAATGTTGATGGAGCAGTATACTTTGCAGATCAGTCAAAAATCAAGCCATCAGGGCTTGGCACAATCAGGCTTAAACTTCCTGGTCTTCCAGACTTTCTTCTGGATCATGTTCTATATCTCCCACAACTCAAGAGAAACTTGCTGTCTCTGGTCCACATCCGCCAGCAAGGTCACTCCATTCATATGTTTGATGGAAAGCTTGAGGTAAGAAAGGCATCTGACCATTCACTTGTCATGAGGGGTATAGAAGAAGAAAGACTTCTTAAACTGCAAGGAACCTCTGCTCATGCACAACATTTTTCATATATTTCTCATCATGAAGAAGGTACACTTCCATCAAGTTTATTATGGCATGCTAGATTTGGACATTTAAACTATGATAGTTTCTGCTTGTTGAAGAAAAATGGTGTTGCTGGTTTGCCTACAATTCCTAGAAAACATAAGCAATGTGATGCTTGCATTCTAGGAAAGCATAGCAAACAGTCTTTTCATGATTCACATTCAAGAGCACATAGGAAGCTTGAACTCATTCATTCAGATTTATGTGGTCCAATGCCTGTTTCTTCTGCAAATGGAAATAAATATATCATGACATTTATTGATGATTACACCAGAATGTGTTGGGTTTATTTATTGAAGAACAAATCTGATGCTTTTCAAACATTCAAGAATTTTCATAAATGGATTGAAAATGATGCACAATCTCATATTGGGTCTATTCGCACTGATAATGGAAAAAAATATACATCAAATGAATTTGAACACTATCTTCGCCAACATGGGATTAAACATCAAACAACTGTGCCTTATAATCCTCAACAGAATGGTGTAGCTGAAAGAATGAACAGAACAATTTTGAATATGGTACAATCCATGCTTTTCTTCAAAAATGTAAAGACAATGTTTTGGGCTGATGCTGTTCTATGTGCTACATATATAAAGAATAGATGTCCATCTAGTGCTATAAGAAACAAGACTCCTTATGAATTGTGGTATGGACATGTTCCTTCGGTAAAACATCTTAGGATTTTTGGTTCCACCTGTTATGCTTTAATACCAAAGGTACATAGAAACAAACTTGGTGCGAGAAGTCGTAAGTGTATCTTCCTGGGGTATTCAAACACATCTAAAGCATACCGCCTCTATGATGAAGTAAATAAAAAGTTTGTTTTATCTAGAGATGTCATTTTTCTTGAATCATCCAAATCTGACAGTGTTGTTGAGCGGCAACTTGATCGCTTGGATAGATTCACAAAACCAAAATCATTTCAAGAGTTTGATAATCAGATTCCACATCTTGAAGGGGGGATTCCTATACTAGATCAACATGTGGAATCTTCTTCTGAAGAACAATCTCCCCTGCATGACACTCCAACAAAGGATGATGCTTTAAGTGATGTAATTGATAGAATTGGGAGACTCAATCTTGATTCAGACCCAACTCAATCAACAGAGCAGCTTGGACCATCTCAGAAAGGTCCCCCAAAGCGGCTGACAAAGACACTTGAAAGTGTTCATCCTGATGAAATTGGAAAAACAGGAACCAGAAATACAAACCGACAAGATGGAGGTGATGTAGATAACTCTAATTCACCTGTTGATATGGATGTTACTTATGATTGTGAATTGAACTTGTCTACAGATTTTGAACCAACTTCCTTCAAAGAAGCTTCTTCTCATGATGAATGGAAAGAAGCGATGCAGAAGGAGTATGATGCCCTCATAAATAATGGCACTTGGAAGCTGGTTGATCCTCCATTTGGAACCAAACCAATTGGCTGCAAGTGGGTCTACAAGAACAAGTACAAAGCTGATGGCTCACTTGACAAGCACAAAGCTATTCTTGTGGCAAAAGGTTTTGCACAGAAGGAAGCGGTCGATTATGAGGAAACTTTTTCCCCCACAGCAAAATGGGCAACCATCCGGACACTCTTTGCACTAGCTGCTCAGAACGGTTGGAAAGTCCATCAAATGGATGTAAAAACTGCATTCTTGAATGGAGATCTAAAAGAGAATGTTTTTATGTCCCAGCCTGAAGGATTTGCTGTGAAAGGACATGAACACAAAGTATGCAAACTTGTGAAGTCCTTGTATGGCCTCAAACAAGCACCACGAGCCTGGTATGAAAAACTAACTGAGCATCTTCTGAAACTCAACTTCAATCATTTTGATCTTGATGATGCAACTTTATTTGTCAAGAAAGTTGGCAAAACAGTTGTATATCTTGTGGTATATGTAGATGATCTTTTAATGACAGGGAACAATGAAAGCTATATTGCATCCATAAAGAAAGAATTAGGAAAATTTTCTGAAATGACTGATTTGGGCTATGTTCATTACTATCTTGGCATTGAAGTAACCCAACATCCAAAGTCCATATTTCTTTCTCAAAAGAAATACATTGGAGATTTGTTAAACAGATTTGGCATGACAGAGTGCAATCCCCTTTGTACTCCAATGGAACAAAACTTGAAGCTCACATCTATTGAAGGAAAGGAATTTGAGGATGCACCAAAGTATAGACAGCTTGTAGGAAGTCTCATCTACCTCACTACTACCAGACCAGACATTTCATTTGCTGTTGGAATCCTCTCCAGGTTTATGCAAAAGCCTTGTGAGGGACATTGGTCTGCTGCAAAAAGAGTTCTAAGGTACTTGAAGGGAACTCAAGACCTTGGAATCAAGTATACACAGGTGGACGACTTCAACTTGATTGGATACTCTGATTCAGACTTCGATGGAGACAAAGAAACTGGGGTATCTACTTCAGGATATGCTATGAGTCTTGGATCAGGAGCTGTCTCCTGGAGATCACGCAAACAATCAGTACCAGCAGATTCCACAACAGAAGCAGAATATGTGGCAGCAGCTGAAGCAACGAAAGAAATTGTGTGGCTCAGGAAAATTCTTGAAGATTTGCAGGTAAAACAAATACAATCAACTCCACTCATGATTGATAACACATCTGCAATAAAGTTGGCCAAGAACCCAAAGTTCCATGATCGTACTAAGCACATCAATACTAAATATCATCTGATCCAACATCATGTTGAGGCCAAAACAATCCATCTCCATCATTGTTCCACAAACGAGCAAATTGCAGACATCTTCACCAAAGTGCTTGGAAGAGAAAAGCTTGAAAGATTCAGAACGATGCTTGGACTCACCAACATCCCTTCAGATTAAGGGGGGGAATGTTGACACCTAATCCGAAACGGATGGGTGAACTGGACAGTCATCAGGAAGATGAACTGATCCGTTTTATTTATGTATATAAATATGAGTTAGCTAATGAATAATAATATCAGTTTTCTCTCCCGCTCATTCTGGAGTTACCCTGGCCTGACAGAGTCATACCCGGCCATATATTCGGTCCCACCACCAAGCAACCTAGTTGTATCCTTCGATTGGAACCAACTAGGCAGACCCCGGTTTCCAGCAAGCATACCATTCAGAATTATCGTTCAAATATACAGAATGGTAATGGCTAGCACCATCATTGATGAGGGGGCATCTGTGAGTATCCTTTCCTCTATTTCTTGGAAAGCGCTTGGTTCACCAACGCTTTTGCCTGAAATGAGAAATCTGACAGGCTTTGATAAAGGAACCAGTCGACCTTTAGGGATCCTCCCCAATGTGCCTATCACATTGAAAGGGAAGACCGTTCAAATGAACATGATGGTCGTTCAAGGACCCTTGGATTATAACCTACTCCTTGGACGAGACTATATATATTGCATGGGAGCCATCGTCTCCTCACTCTTTAGAGTAATGTGTTTTCCGCACGAAGGAAGAGTGGTCAAGCTCGTGGACCAACTTTCATTTCCCGGATCACGCGTTGCAAATAGTCATATACCATCCCTAAATGGTCTCTTCACGCAAGAAATGTCTCAACCCACGGTCCGTCCTCCCGATGAGCGCGAGTAATTCGGAAGGATATGACTGGAACCCAGGGGGCATGCGTCCTGGTCTGCTTCGACAGGAAAACTTTGGGTATAAGGTAGGTTTCCGCGGGAGAATATGACTAGTCTGTACCCCGCCCATGCTGGAAGAGGGTTATTCTAGAATAAGATTCTTTTGTCAAAGTTATGTGAGTTGACAGACAGAGTCTCTCACCTTTGTCTATTTCGGTAGACATTGCCGAAGAAGTGTTTTGTTCGCTACATTGATGAAACAATCTTTGGGTAACCTGAAAGAGGTAGGCCTTTCCTGGTAAAAAAAATGTTTTATCTGCAAATTGAGGGGTAACCTTGAAATCGTACTTTATACCTAGGGGCATGCAAACCTTTTGGAGTGCAAGCAAGGGGCGACTATTTAATTTTTTTAAATTTTTAGGTCCTCCCTTTAGTCGTTTCCGAGCTTGCATAACGAAAGGATGTGGGGCATAGCTTTGGTAAGGCGCAAGCTCCATAAAAATTGGCATATTACATGAGACATTCTTATCATATGACTAGATTTATCGAGCAGTTTTAGCACACAGTTCATGCTTGTTAAAAAATAAACGCAAGATCAAGCAGTTTTAGCACACAGTTCATGCTCGTTAAAAAATAAACGCAAGATCCGAGCAGTTTTAGCACACAGTTCATGCTCGTTAAAAAATAAACGCAAGATCTGAGCAGTTTTAGCACATAGTTCATGCTCGTTAAAAAATAAACATAAGACTGAGCAGTGTTTTTCCATGTTTAAGCTCGTTAAAAAATGAACTATCTTCTGGTAAATAACCACCGTGAATGTAACATTATCAGCCATTAAAGCCTTGGTTGTGTTTGCACCGTCACCTCCACTTTTCCATTGGCTGATCGTTCACCTCCATATGATTGTTTACCTATTTTGAGGAACAGCTGCGAAGAGTGATTTCACTAGCCATCCTTGTGACACTGCCGTGATTGGAAAATTCCAACCCGTACCTGGAATCAACTGCTAACCCGTTTTATCACTCGTTCCTCAAAAGACGAGTCTTCTTTAAGCTCTTTTCATCTGACTCGTAAAATATGAAAAGATTGCCGAGTTTCGGCCTTCCAGCTCATTAAAGTGACCGGAAGAGCTATCCCTCCTCTAGATTTTAATCTTTTTGGACCTGAGGGATTATTGCACAAAAAGATCGAGCACTTGTTTTGTTCGGCTCGTTAAAACTATCGAAAACTCATCCCTTCTGTATTGTTTTATACTTTTTCGGACTTAAGGGATTAGATGACGAAAAAGGACTTTCGGAGTTGACTTTACGTACCCTTTCAGACTCTCTAAAAATGAAAAGGACAGAGTTATCTTTGTCGTTAGACTCGTTAAAAGCATTAAATAGCGACAAACTTGTCTTTAGACGAGAACGAGTTTCACTATCGCTAGGCTCATTAAAACATAGCGATGGGCTTGCCCGAAGGGCAAGTTATAGAACAAGCATATGTTATCCTCCTCAAGCTTGACAAAAATAAAGAGGTATTGGTCAGCAATGACTGGGGAAAAATTGGGAGAAACTCAAGAAAACTTTGATGTTAGCAAGTCGCTCTTGAACATGACACTTTTCCTCCATACCACAGTCGGGTTGGGTTGTTTCATTCACCGGTCACATCACCATGGTCTCGCCATACCATCCATATTTGGGGTAATGCTACCGATCCATCGCATAAGTGTCGCCATATGTTCAAGAGAAGTTGTTCAGAGAAGTCAACCGTGTCCCATCCACTACCATACATTATACTCTTTCATGACCGCCACCCTGAATCATATGTCATCAGATCGTTTTCACCTCCATCAAAATCATTAGTTCCGTTCCGTGTCACTGATGTGGGATACATTAAGGCCCTCCTTTGACGGATCGCTTCTTGTCGACATCAGCTCATTATCCAAGAAGTTGATCTAGGAACAACCCCTCCAGTACTTTGAAGCTTGCATGCCTCAATGGCAAGTTTCTCACTTCCGGTGACAGGTATACATCAATGACCTTCGACCGAAAGATTTTGCGTGGTGTTCGACGCCAAGTCCTTTATTCACACCACGTGAATTGTACTGCAGTACCTTGAGGGTCATTATCATTATCGGTGATTCCTCTCGCGCTTGTTAACGGTTTACCTCATTGACCGGTAATCAAGCGATGTCTTTCCATGTTCGACTTCAGAACATTTCTCACATGGATCGACTTGTACTTAGAGTGAAGATCGAACGAGTTTGAAGACCCCGGATCTAGTTTCATCCATCCGGGCTGCGATATATATTCAGGAAAGATAAATACATTGACATGTACATCATTGCAGCAGATAATCATCCTACCCAAAGGATGATAATTTCATCAAAATTATCAGTCTACCATCAGACGATTGTCTATTCTATGTACAGAAAAATGAATTTATAAAGCTGAGCATGGGAATGCCCGCCTCAGCTAGATCATGAAAGCAGTATGAATAATAACGTATTGTATTGTATCTTATTATAGGTCTCCTCCCAGCATTGGATGAACTTCGGATCCTCCTAATAAAGCATTTCACCCGATAAACGGCCTCATACTTTAGGGGGCAACTGTTATAGACATTTTTGTGCCTTACAACTATAAGCATGAAATGCCCATAATCTAAGGGATCCAAAGTCCCTAAACATGTTGTTCCTACCCCTAGAGGAACAAGGCTAACAAACCACAGCAATTCACAGAAGTTCTCCACCAGAAACTGCTCAAAAACAAGTCAATTCAGGTTCAATTAAGAGGCTCCACTAGCTGTCTGCGCTGAAATGCAGAGATTACACTGGCTAGGTGCACTGCAACGCAGGTAGAAGCACTACTAGGGTGCGCTGAGCGGGAAGTGACAAATGGAAAGTTCATTCAACGAGGTGGAAAGACCCTGGAAGCTCCCAGAATCTTCTCCAATGACACTTGCCTCAATGAATTCGACTAGTGATGAGTAAGAGGCTCTTAGTCTCCAAGTGGAAGCAAGAACTGACAGAGGGAGAGGACACTAGTCAGATCTCAAGCTGACTCATCCTCTCTCCAAACATCTATATATGGATCTCTCCTCCATGAGATCCAGGAGGCTGGAATTTTGTTATTGCAAAGAATTGCTGTTGGTTTGAGATTGGAATCATTGGGTGCTTAATGCTTTGAAGGGAGGTGAAGATAGGAATTTGATTTGCTGGGAAGGAGATGCTGGATTGGAACTCTCTTGGTTGTATCTCCTACTGAAACTTGTTATTCACCAATAAAGCTATCTTGGTTTCTCCTATATGCTGATGTGTCTTTGATGTATGATTGCATTAGTGTATTTGGTTTATTTCTAATCCTGGACTAGTTATGAATATGAATCTATGTCTTTGTGTAGTGTTCCCTTCTTGTGATCTTGCAGGAACCTGTTGAAGCTGGGCGAGCGAGAAGGAAAGTGGCTGGGAACTCTCAAAGAGAAGAGAAACCGGATCGAGGGACAAACGGAAGACACCGGTTAGTCCATCCATCTCTCTTCATTCTTAATTCATAAAGGAAGAATACTAAAATAGCTGTGTCTGTTTGTTGCTAAGGCACTGTCACACCTTAGGTGGATAGGATCATCCTGCATAGGCATTTTTCCCCACAACACCAACATTATGTGGATATGCTCTATAGTCATGAACATGTATTTGATAGGTATATCAGGTAGTTTCTAGTTATGGATGGATTCGTCAAGGGAATTGGATTCCCTTGAGAGATGGCATGGACATGTTCAGTTACAAGGAAATATTCCTAGCACAACGTAACTAGTATGTTGTTATGTCTATTTATGCACTAACAATTATGTGTTCATGGAAATATGATACAGAGGATTGCATGGCAAAGGGATTTCCATGAAACATTAAAGAAGGATTGGGCTGAGATTTCACTTGGAGATACTAGGAAACATGGAGATAGAGTCATGGTGTCTATTGCTAGTCTTGTGCTTTTGGTATTTTGTGATTTGTTGATCTTGATTTGTGAAATCTTTTATGTCTAGTGCAAGGCCTTTCCACTTCGTTGTAGTTTCGTGTTGTTATTGGTTTTCATGGTCTTCTTCTTATTTGTTTCTTTCCTTTCATTTTATGTTTTGAGTCTTTGGAATTGGTTTGGGAAAGAGGAAAGTTAGTGGAGATCTAGGAGATTTCTGTGGAACCCAATAAGTAATGTGAGACCTAGACAAAGCATGGTGCATGTGTAAGGGAAATTGAAGGTAAGAATATGAAAATTGGTTGGATTGGTTGGGTATTTTATGGTAAATGCATGGTGGCAGTAAAAACATGAGAAAGGTCGCCAAAAAGGGTAAATTAAAAGCACTTGAGATGTAAGATTCCTTGGCTATGTTGGGAACAATTGTTCTCAATGTTGTGCATGATGTGCATGGATAAAGGGAGTTCTCTTAACCTTAACCTTATGCTATATGGTAATTATGTTGTGATCATGATTATGCCAATGTTTATATGTACATATGTATGTATGTATGTTGTTGACTGACTAGATCACTAATATTTTATATTGATGTTTATATTTATGTATGTATGTACATATCATGTCTAACAGGGTCATCATGGATCATGATTATTAATTCTAATATTTATATGTATATATATGTATGTATGTATTCTGTTGTCTGACAGGGTCATTAGGAATCATTCTTGCAGAGCGCAGAGCAATGATTTCTTACGTAGGTGAATGGCATGAAGAGGTTCCTTGTTTATGAGGAATCAAGGGGGAAGAGTAATCATGACAAATATACGAGGTCAGTATCATGTCGATATGAATTGATATTGTATTCTTGTGTTATGCCTATGTTTATGTATGATAGGTAACTCGAGGGATACATCAGCTGAATCAAAGCAGTGAGATCTGTTGAATGCTAGGATAAGCATGGATGGCAGAGAGACACTGGAAGTAAGGTTGATTGGTAGATACAGTGTGGTTTTGGATGTGTAGTGCTACTGTTGTGCATATGTTGTATATGTTGTACATGTTTCATCTGTGATGTTGTTCGCATGCGGTGTTGTGTATATATAATGTGTTTATGTGTTGTTTATACAATTCTATATGTAGGATGGTACAGATATTGTTGTGTGAATATTGCATATGCAGTGTTGGGTATAGATGGTGCTATGTACATGTTGAATATGTGGTGTTATGTACATATTGTATTGTGCGCATGACGGATATGTGGTGTTATGTGCATATGGTGTTGTGTGCATGTTGGATATGCGGTGTTGTGTACATAGGATGCTACGTACATGTTGTATGTGCAATGCTATGTACATATGGTGTTGTGTGCATGTTGTACATATGGTGTTATATACATATGGTGTTGTGTGCATGATTGTACAAGTGGTACCATGAGCATGTGGTGACGTGTACATGTTGTACATGTGGTTCTGTGTGTAAGTGGTGTTCTGTACATGTAGTGCATATGGCATTGTGTACATGTGGTGTCGAGTACATGTCATGCATGTGGTTCTATGTACGTTTGGCATTGTGTACATGTTGTACAAGTGGTACAATGTACCTGTCGCATTGTGTACACATTTTGCAAGTGGTGCCACGTACATGTGATGTTGTGCATATGTTGTGGAAGTGGTGCTTTGTACATGTGGTACCATGTACATGTTTTACATATGGTACAAGTGTACATGTGGTATTGTGCACATGTCATACATGTTGTGTTGCAAGCATGCATTACTATGTACGTGCATTGTGTACTTTGTGTATCTATATATATTGTGTGGGGTTGTACATGAGGTATAGATGTATGTATTGTGTTGTACGTTGGGTGTAGGTGTATGTATTGTGTGGTGGTGTACACTGGGTATAGACGCATGTATTGTTTTGTGTTGTATACTGTGTGTAGGTGTATGTGTTGTGTGCCAGGTGTAGATGCATGTATTGCATGGTGTTGTATGTCATGTGTGGTTATATGTGTGTGATGCACACTATGTGTATGTGCACATGGTTTAGGAGAAGGCACTGGGTGTTTTTCAAGTGTGGAAACCAATCTGGAGTGCATATGGAATAAGGACAAAGGTAGAAGATAATGATTGATTAAAGTATAAGTATCATTATTTTATTTCAGTTTTACTATGCATGTGATTTATGATTTTGGTTTATGATGATTACATATGATCTATGACTCTAGTTTATGATGATTACATATGATCTATGACTCTAGTTTATGATGGGTGACTAGATTTCCTGAGGGACTGTGTAGAAGATAAGGGAAGGGCGAGGATGGAATTGTTTTAGTCATTATAATTTCCAGATAAAAATAGTTGCACATTGGGAATGTGCCTTTGAAATGAGCTAGTAACTGTTCATTGAGAGGACAAGTGGCATGAGATTATAGCACTAGACATTGGATGCAGATTTGCCTTTGTAGTGGATTCTAGACTTCCTAGGAAGGGGGTGAATCTTGGTACTACTTTGAGGGTGGAGGTGTGAGCCTCTGGATTCCCTTGTTATGGATATAGGCATCGTATCCTTATATTTTTTGGTCAAGAAAATGTGCATATGTGTGTATGTGTGTATTATTGTAAATATTGTATCGATTTGGATTTATAAAGCTCCATAGATAGTATGATTATTTGGTGGTTGAAGAAAATGTGCTTAAGTATATGTGGTTGTTATTATAAATACTGTAATGAGTTGTGTTATAAAGCTTCGGTAAATGGTATTATTGTCATGTTTCAGCAATGGTCATTGTAAATACTATAATGAGATGTGTTATAAAGCTCCATGGGTATTATGGTTTGTTTTCAACAACCTTGTTGGTTATAGGTGTCATTGAACACCGAGGACATTGTTCCCCCAAGGGGGGAGGGTCCTATAACAACCCTGGTTAAAAATCCATGTAAAAACATATAAGGCCATAGTCATGAGACACATATTTCAAGTTGAACGGCGGGGAAAAACATCTTATTGGGTGTTAATTTCGGTTATTATGGCTAAGGAAATTGGCAAAGGCAATGGAAAAAGGCATTAAAATGGAAAAAATACATTCTTGGCACATTTATTTATGAAAATAAAGGAAATTAGGAGAAAAGGGAGGTGAAAAGTCACAGGTTACATGTGAGGAAGAAAATGAAGGAAAATAATGGAAAATGAAGGAAATAGGGGCCTCATTAATAAAAAGGATTTTGGGGATCATATGGTAGGCTTGGTTAGTGTAAGCTTGGTCAGTTCAATTTTGGAGCTCTCTCTCATTATTCTCTCTCTCTCATACTCTTGGATACTTAGAGTTTTCTTGGAGCACTCTTGGAGGGTGTGGCATACTTTGATTTTTGGAGTAAGAAGGGAGAGAAAGAGAAGTGCAAGAGGACATAAGGATCAATAGATACAGTGAATTTGGCTTTCAAGTACTGAGTTACATGTATGTTTTCCTCTGGCATGCATGACATATGCATGTGAATTTTTGGTCATGATCTGTCACTGTCATGGAGGATTGCATCAATTTACAGTGGATTACCTAGACTTTCCATTCCTGGATAGCCATTAAGATTGTGGGTTTATTGCATTGTTTTTTCTGTTGGTTCTCATGTTTCCTTAGCTTGGGTTGAGTTACTAATCCTGGAAGACTTGGTTGGAAAAATGCTTTGGAAGACCTATGACAGCTTTCGGTTGAAGTACTAGTCCTAGAATCCTTGGTTGGAAAAAATGCTCTACAAGCCGTAAAAGGCTTAGATAGAGACCAATCTGATGATGGTTTTGTGATTTACGACCATGAGGTGGAATCATTGTTGATGGGTTGAAGTGCATGGCCTCTGGAAGCCATAGATGGCTTTGGATTGATGTGTTCTATGAGATCCCACATTCATGCTTGGAATATGGCATGGGGGTGAATGGTTGAATAGAGATTTAGCTCAACCATTCTATGATAGGGTGGAATGTGGTAGTCCCATATCATGTTGGCATTTGCATCATTAATATGAGGTTATTTCTCCTTCTACTTCTATGAGTATTATATTGGTTTATATGTGGATTCTATGGCTATTGTATCCTTGGTATTTCTGTTGTTATTATGTTGGTTATGAATATGTATTATGACAGTGGAAATGAAGGATCCCATCATTTTTTTACTTGTATATAAATGAACAATGTATCTATGGCCTAATGGATTAAACTATAGCTAAAGTGGCATGGAAACAATGCCTCATAGTGAATCTCATATAAGTATGAGACTATTATGCATAGATCTGTTATTACACATGTAGATTGCATTGATGCCAAGTTTTTGATAGAATGTTAGTCCCTATTGAGGATGGTTAGGCCTAGACCTAGAGTTAGTTTTTCATTTATTAGTCTTTTCGTCATGTGTGTAAAGGGTTCTTGAAGTTAAAACAAGTTCTAGGCAGTGGCCGAAATTCTAGGCTTGAAAAGTGCCTTAAATTCCCTGGACTCTGGCATAGATTTACTGGAAATAACCTTTGGACGCAAGCATGTAGGCTTGTGGGAGTGCCCAGAGCCTCCTAGATGCTAGAAGGCCCATATCATGAGAGTGTCCAGAGGTCAAGTGGTACAAAATGTTAGTGGGACCATGGGGATGACTGGCAGCAAGGTTGGATTGGTTCCTCAAGGTCCTAATGTTGATGTTGAATGTTTGTATGGTGTGTTTCCATCAATTCCACTTCCTTAACATGACTTAGGAGGCTGAATCATATCATAATGGCCTCTCATCACATGTTTACCCTAGCTGGATAGTTTCTTGGGTAGATGTGGGAGGCGGGTGTTACAAAGCCATATATAAAAAGGTGGGCCTAGCCCACATACAATATATGCACACCTAGGGGGTCGAAGCTCTAGATCCTCTAATATTAAAATGTGTCCATATCCCTACTTTACTTGGCGTTATGACCTCTCACCACTGCCCTTGTTGATATTGCACACCATAAAAGTAGTTGTCATTAAGAGCCAACAATGTTGTAATCCTCCTCATCTCATCTATTAAAGTACTTATCTCTCCCAGGTTATGTACTCCAACCAACTCTACATCAATCCACTGCCACAAATCCACCATTTTCATCTAAAGTTCATAATCTCTTATCTCCCCCCCGAACAAGTTCTCTATATATCTCATTATTGAAATCCCTACCTCTTATTCATGAGAAGATATGAAATGCCCCAATAATTCAGTATCTCTAACCATTGATTGTGACATTGTCAAAGGCCTCAACACTATCACAAAAACACTCCCCACAAACTCCTACCCCAAACCCAATATCTTCATATCATCACAATAAGTGCATCAGTAACGCACCATTATATAACACACAAATAAACTGGAGTTAAAAAAAAAATCACATGACTAACCATGTGTACTCCATTAGTCAATAGGAAGGAGGATCCTTTTACGATATCCTTCGAAATCTATCGTAGCATATGGAAAAGGAAGCCCCACTATTGATATCCTCTACTAACACTCCAAGAAGTTTCGAGTAAAAATAGTCGATACACTAACTAGCACAAGCACCTCCCCCTACTTATGCATCATTGACTATTTTAAGCCTCTAAAATTGACATGTAGGAAAGGTTGTGAGGAGGGAACTCACTCATAAAAAAAACATCACAAGATATACCTAAATGCAAAGTTTCCTCCACCTCAAACAAGGTACTAGGTCAACTATAATGTTATGACCTTTCTCATAAAAAATTCCTAGGAAAATAATAGATCATGAAGCACCTACTCAACAATATTCATCTAACCCCCTATGCTTTGATGACTAATTATTGAGCCTTATATTCATGCTACCATGGCTGCCACTACTTGGGTCAACAAGTCACAAATGGTCAAGATGTGTAGAGGACCTCCCTCTCAACCCTATAGATATATATAGTGTTGGCTAAAAAATGATCCACCAATACCAATATGCATGTATCTAATATTAGACGAGGGTCCCTCCTCTCCCCCTGAATTGGGAGCCTTGTTAAGAAATAAATATCAGTAAAGGTGCTCAAGGAAATTGGCTTCTCCTAGAGTACATTTTTTTCTTTGTGTGGTCTCCAAAACCACACAATCTCTAATAGTAATCCCTCATAGGGGTGAATATAGAGAACTCAAAGTATTTGAGAAACATAAAACTTGCCACCCTATGACACACTGCAAGATTTGTATCCACCTCAATGCAAAAATACTCATAATATCTCTCTCTACAACTTACAATCACATTTACTTGATTATAATGGAAAAACTACAAATACAATAAACAAATTATGATTAAGACATAACAAAATAAAAAGCACCAACATGACATACACCAATGCATATGATAAATATTTACACACCGCTAATCCAATGTATTGTTCATTTAAATCACCCTAGTGCACTAGGTTTAAGGAAACACAATGATATTCACATCGATGCCTCCTTAAATACAATATGAATTACAAATGTGACACAACCATTTCTATACATTTTGTCTTATAAAACACCATTAATGGGTTGTTAGCTTAGGCAGTGGTGCATTGATACATGCTAATATTAGTGTGTATTTTAAAACTTGGTGCAAAAGGTTTGTTTTATGCTCATTCTAATGTGTTTTGTTTTATAATGCATCATTAAAAAGGCATCTACTGATACACACCACTGGGGTATGTATTGCTAATTCACAATAAGGATTGGAGATGGGTTAGTGAGAGCCAAGCCCATGAATTTTACTACATAGTCTAAAAAAAATTGAAAAATGACCAAATTTAACGCAAATTGCAAATTTTAATCAAGTGAAATTAAAAATAAGGAGGTAATGAAAATTTTCTTAGAATATTCCCACCCAAGAAGTTTTTTTATTCCTTGTAGAGAAAAAATAAAATTTGCAATATTTTCCAAATTTTCAAAATGAATTGAATTCGCCATTGAAGTTATGAAATTGAGAAAGCAATGCTTTAGAGAACTGAAAACAGGGTGACCATATAAGGAAAGTTATCATCAGTGCTTATGTGAGTACTTGGAAGCTCATAAATAAATGTGATAATGAAATTCAATTTGGTAATTTTTTTTTATGTTTCCCTTTAATGGTGCACTTGACATAGGGATGTACTAGGGTGTTTATGTCATCAAAGTGCACTAGTTTATTTGTTTATTTTCTGTAATACCTAAGCTACAATGGATTATAGATACACATTGATGTTGGGTATATTTCCATGTGTATTGATGAATTATTTTAGGTTTCTTAATTAAATATTTCAGTAAAAAAAATTAACCTGATTGATCACATACTTAACATGTGCATTAGTGCATTTATTTTCATGTAGATCATTTATGTGCAGTTTATTATTTTCTTAAATAAGAAAACATTATATTTTGTTATTACATAATAATATAATTATTGATGCTCATTAATATATCAACATTGGTGCATTAGATATTGGAGCGCATTAGTTCATCATGGCAAGTGAGGCACACTAAACGGAAAACCTCCACAGAACCTTAGGCCACCTACCTCCACTACAAACATATAAGTGATAAAGTTTTCAAGGATTTTCCTGTAAAAAACTCTACTACGAGGTGTTCTGTTTACAGTGTTGCCTCATGAAATAGCTTTGATACCACTTGTGGTGATCCTTAACCCTTAAACTTGAAACATTAACTACATATAAAGAGAATATAAATGTAGAAAAGTAGATAGAATAGACATGTAAGATGAAATGTGCAAAATATATCTTGTATTACTAATTATCAAAAGGATGAAAGCAATTTTCACTTGCACTTAAGGTGGGGTGAAATTTTACTGAGTAGAGCTCCAATTACAACAATATTAAACAAAAAAATTATACAACTCATTAGCTCTTTCAATATATTCTCAATAAGAGTGATGTTCCGAAAATGAATCCACAAGTTCCATTTTTAAAAGTCTACATTTCGAGTCACAAACTAGACTCATCATTGGGATAGGTTTTTCAAGAGAAGAAAAAAGATGGAAGAATAAATATAAATATAAATAATAAAAGGAGAGGAGAATAGATGAGTCGGTCTACAAAAAATTAACAAGGAAATTAAAATTAAAACAATAACAAGAAACAAAATAAAAGAAGTAATAAAAAAAGGTAAAAATAATAAAAGATAATCATAGTAATAATAATAATAAATAAATAAATAAATAAGAATAATAACTAAAAACTAAATAGATAAAATAAATATATAATATAATATAATATAATATAATATAATAATAATAATAAAAACAAAAATAATATAATAAAAATAAAATAAATAAATATGAAATTATAAAATAAAACAAAACTAAACTAAATAAAACAAAAGTAATAAAATAAAATAAAGAGTAAATAGATCAAATAAATGAATTGAAAATCACTACAAGGAAAAGAGAAGGAAGAGCAATGGAAGGGTAAGGAAAAACAAATAAAAGGGAGATAATAAAAATAAGAAAAGAGGGAAAAGAAGGAGAAGAAGGAGGGGGAAGGAGTGGAATGAAAATAAAGAAGGAGAAATATAGGAGGAAAGAAAGAGAAGGAAAAGTTAGATGTGCGAAAGTAAAGGAATCCAAATATTACTGACCTCGGCACACCTATCCCTACTAAACTTGTTGGGATGTTTAATGATATCCAATGTTTCTCTAAACTTGTGCTTGAAATAATGACCTTCCTTAGTGATAATTTAAGTGTCTCTAAGGCACAAGAAAAACCCTAACTATTTGTGATTCCAACGTTAATGATTACCTAGTGGGACACAATTAATTAACAACACAATTTTACACTAAATAACTATCCACAAATAGTAATTGGCCTTGTTAAAAGAAGATGGTTGCATACATTATTTGAAAAACTCATAAGTAACTTGAAGTAGGGAGATCTGTGTAGGACCCCAACAATGTTTGTAACACAAATAAATTCCATTGAGATGCTTGAACTTTGCAAACAATGGACTTCGAAGTATAGATATTTCCTTTCTCAACAAATAAACATTGGGTAGGGAAGTTAGTAACACCCTAACAATTGTTAAAACTAAAATAGATTCCATTGAGATCCTCGTCGAAATTGGTGATAGAATTGCAACTGATCAAGAAATTTAATTTAAATCAAGAGACACAATTCTACTCTACTACTCTGTGTAAACTAATTCACAATTTAGGGCTACATTCGAAAACATAAATCAATCACATACACAAGTACACATATTTATCTAGGGGAAACTAACCAGTAAAATCCACTTAAGCTTGCTTGCATTAATCAGATGAATATAGAATGCATTACAATTGCGTGTTCGCTTTGATTTCAACCTGAAAGTGAATAACTTTTCTCTTTGCTCAATGAGAAACCCTAACTCAGACTTGGTCAATTTTTTCCTTTGCTTGAGCCCCTACTTACTTACATAAATCTTGAGGACAATAGCTATTATTTTTAATGTATTTTTCTCCAATTGATTGTGCAATTCCCAAGGTTAGATCTCTGACTACATGCAACACCTATAAACCCAAGACTATCCTACAACTGATGTTACACTTCCTTTGGAATCTCCACCACATCTAGGGAACTAAAATTATCTACATACACTAGCTATTCTTAGTCAATTGATGAGTTAATTTGATGATCATTGAGTTAGATTTTTATCCCACTCCACAACTGACCTCCAACTAGTCCTGTCAATAGTTAGAACTAGTTTAACTGAATACAACTGGAAATAATTCAACTGGATTGCTGCAAATTAGAAATCAAGCATGGATAATTGAACTCTAAGCCTTGTAACTCGATTTAACTAAGCTAACTAAGTGACAAGAGCCATGTCACCTTAGTTAACTACCTCCAAGTTGTCTCCTGATGTGGAAATTCGAATTTTCTCAATTTGAACAAGGCAAAGTCAATCTGAGACTTTCTTTCTACACTTATCAACACTCCCTCTTAGCAAGAAAGGGATTATCAACCACCCCTATCCAACATCTATGGAATTAGTACTTCCCTCTTGACAAAGCCTTTGCCAAATATGTCATCATCTTGTTCCCATGTCAGAATGTAATGTATCTGCACACAATCCTGTAAACGATTATACTAGATATCTATATGCTTGAATCGATCATGAAATATTGGATTCTCATAGAGCTTAATGCAACTCTGATTATCAAAATATATCATAGTTGGATCGATCTCCTAACCAAACAATCCAACAAGTATCTTTCTCATCTAGATTTCCTCACATTTTTCTTGACTTGTAGCCATGTATTCATATTTCACTGAGTTGAGCACCACAAAACTCTACCTTCCATTGTACTAGGACATTGTTGTGGACCCAACACTAAAAACTCCACAGGATGTACTCTTTTGATCAGATGGAATTACTTCCTAATCTACATCTACTAATCCACATAAATTCACTCCCTCTGTCCATATGTACCATAATCCATACTAGGAAGTTCCTCTGAGGTACCATAAAACATGCTTAGCTTCCTTCCAATACAATTTGGTCAGCCTAGCCATAGCTTGGCTTAGTTGGTCAACTGCATAGCACATATATGGTCATGTGTTCACAAGATACATTAGTTAACCCACTAGCTACCAGTAAATGGCAGCATTAACCTTGTCACATGAAGTGGCATTCTACTTCCTCCAGTTGGTCACCAAAGTTGTCTCCATGGGATTAAAACTCTCCATTTGGAATATTTGCAGTATCGCCATGTAATACTTTCCTTGTTACACAAAAAATTCCCTATCACATTTCCATACTTCTAGCCCGAGGAAGTAGTGCATGAAACCCATGTCCTTCATCTCAAATTCCCTTGCAAGGTCCTCCTTACAAGAGTTGATTAGTTGCTCATCACCTGTTAATATTAAATCATCGACATATAAACAATTGATAAGTAATTTACCTTCTACTAATGTATGATAAAGGTTCACATCTGCTTCACTTTTGGTGAATCCCAATCCATTGAGATAACTATTAATAGAAGTGTGCCAAGATCGTGGTGCCTATTTAAGACTTTACAACGCTCACCTAGGTCTGCACACATGAGACTCCTGATCAAATGTCTCAAATACTTATGGTTTCTCTATTTACACTTCCTCCTCAATAACACCATTTAGAAATGTTGTTTTTACATACATTTGGTGGATCTTCCATGCCATATGCACAACCAGTGCAATAAATTATCTAATGGATGAATACCTTGCTACGAGAGAAAATGTTTCCTCATAGTCATTTCCCTCAACTTGAGAGAATCCTTTGGCCACAAATATGGCCTTATACTTCTCTATGCTTCTATTTTCTACATGGTTAACCTTGAATATCCATCTTGAACCCACAACTGATTTATTTGTTGGTCTTGGGACCACTTCCTAAACATTATTATTCATGACGGATTCATATTCTTCCACCATTACATCAACCCAAATTGGTTGCTCAACTGCTTCCTCAAAATAGGATGGCTTAGTCTCTACAAGCTCAGTCATTAGAACCATGTATCCAGTGTACCTCGTAGGTGACCTCCTTTTCTTGCACAAATTTGAAGGACCTCCCACATTCTCCCTCACACATTGCACCAATCTATCAACTTCCCTAGTTATTTGTTTACCTTCTCTGGATAGTTTTGCTTGAGTGTATGTATCCACTCTGCCTCCTCTATACTCCTCTATTTGTGGCTACTCCACAACTTCCTAAGGTACCTCCTTTGGAGCTAAAATATCCTCTTCTAGTGGGATCTGAAGATCCCTCTTAAGAGTGCATCTCATTCCTCTCTCCTCATTTAAATTTACATCCCTTCACACAATTGTCATTCTAAGCAAACATAAGTACGCCCGATAATTGTTTGGAGTTTTGGTGTAGCCCAAAAAACCTCTCAACTCTGTTGTCATCTCAATTTTCTTCCTTGAATATTTGGAGACATGGTAGTAAACATAGGCTGTAAAAATTCTGAAATGGGACACATCTAGATTTCTCTCTGGTAAATCCTCCTTCATTGTAATCATACCAAGAATCTGATGAGGACTTTGGTTCTTCAAGTAAACTATTGTGTTACATGCCTCTACCCACAAATGCAGTGGTAGGACTTGTCCATGTAGCATAACTCCCACATCTCCCACAATGCTTTAGTTCTTTCTCTTAGCTACCACATTCTGCTATGGGTTATTAGGAGCATTCATTTCTCTTCGAACTCCTTATTTGGCACAAAATTCCTTGAATTCATTCAAAACACACTCACCTCAAAATTTCGAGAGTGTTTCATCCTTGTTTTGAATGAAGAAGATCCTATACTTTCTTGAGAAATCATCAATAAACAATAACATAGTACTTCTGTCTAGCAGTGGATGTTGTTGAGAAGCGTCCACAAACATCAAAGTGGACTCTCTCCAAGACTGCATGTGCTTTGTTGTCTCTATCATGGAATGTGGATTTCACATACTTTGCCAAGGTACAACCCTTGCAGACATCCTACTGCTCAAGTGAACCTTTAGCCAGGCCAGTGGTTATTTGCTACATAATTTTTAGCGTGTCATGAGAATGATGCAAATGGCCCAATCTCCTGTGTAAGATATCACAAACATCACGGCTCTACACTTTCTCTATCTTACTGCTTAATGCAACACAATATTCCACATCAAGTTTATACAAATTCTTCACATGAACCCTGATTTGCTTCACCTATCCAGTAGCTATGTTCCTCGAAACGGATTTACCTTTACTAAAGATTACCTCATAGCCATAATCTTCCAAAACTGTTATAGAGATAAGATTCTTCTTCAGGCTTAGCACAAACATGAAATATTTGAGGCAAAGAGGGATCTTGAATCCCTCTTAAAGGTTACTGTACCAATCTCAGTAGCATTGTACCTTCCATTGTCCCCAAGCTCAATATGCATCTGGAGACATTTCTCCTCCCTGTCACTGAAAATTTGTCTACACCCTATCATGTGGAATGAGGCACTTGATTCCAAGTACCGCATACTCCCCATCACAGTGTTGGCCACGCATATGATTAGGGTGAAGTTTATCTCAAATTTTGAACTTGATTATTCACTTGTTGTTCCTCCTAAATTATTCTTCCTAGACTTTATGTGTGGACACTTTGTAGAATAGTGCTTGAATTCATCACAATTGATGCATTTTATTTTGGACAAGTCTTTCTTCTTACCCTTTTAGCTAGATTCTGGTTTAGTTTGAGATTTCTTCCCTTTTCCTTTCTTTACCTTCCCAACCAATGAAAAAATTTCTTATCCTCTCCCATGGATGAAATTCCATCTTTGGTATTTCACCTAATTTCTTCTTGTACCAAATCAGACCATAAGCGTTCCTAATTCGTAATTTTTCCCAGCCATTCACTAAGTCCTAATAGTTATGCCAACTTTTGGGAAGTCCTAGAAGAGCTAAGCTCACCAAGTAATCTTCTACAACATTCACACCAACCCATCCAGATTCCAAGCTCATCTCAAACTTGTGTAAATCTGGCAAGATACTGTAGAATAGTATTATTCTTCTACATCTTCATGTTTCAAAGTTTATCTTTGGGTTCCAGCTTTATATGGTCACTGTTATTCTCAAATAGTTGAGTTAGTGCCTTCCACATTACAAAAGGATTTTCTTTCCCATGTAGATTAGATACAATGTGGTCTCGCACTCCCTCCAAGATTATTCTCTTCGCATTGGCTACATCTTTCTTCCATTGGGCTAGATTCTGGGTATAACATGATCCTAGTTTTGGAATGTATATATTGAGATATTATAGCAATCCATTTTCATCAAGCACTACCTCCATGTGATCCTTTCATTCAATGAAATTTGAGTTTCCTTCCAAGGCATAGTATAATCTCAGTCCATTGAAGGTCATTCTCCCAACTGTGAAGAAATTATGCTACACTGAAGCTGCAAATTTGAACCTCCTAAGGAAAAAATTCAAAATTCTTGTTCTCATGTGAATCCTGCTCTAATACCATGTAGAAATTTTTTGATAGAATTGCAAATTCTCAAGCAATTTAATCTGAATCAAGAGACATAACTCTACTCTACTGTTATGTGGAAATTAATTCACAATTTAGAAAGACATTCACAAACATGCATTAATCAACTACACAAGTACATAGATTTATCTAAGGGAAAATAACTGGTAAAAACCTCTTAAGCCTAGTACTTACATTAATCAGATGAATAGAGAATGCATTACAATTTCTTTCTCGCTTTGAGCTTAACCTGCAAGTGGATAACCTTTCTCTCTGCTCAATGAGAATCTCTGACCCAAAATTAGTCAATTTATACCTTTCCTTGAGCCCCTATTTCCTTGTGAAAAAATTAAGGAAATTAGCCCCTATCTTTTAGTAATTTTCCTCCAATTGATTGTGTGATTCACAAAGTTGGATCTTTGATTTCATGCAACACCTGTACACTCAAGACTAGTCTATAACTAATGTTACACTGCCTTGGAATTTCCACCACAGTTTGGGAACGTGAATTATCTACATGCACTAGCTATTTTTGGTTGATTGATCAGTTAACTAGATGATCACTAAGTTAAACTATTTTCCCACTGCAAAACTAACCTCCAACTAGTTCTATAACAGTTAGAACTAGTTTAACTTAATACAACTAGAAATAATTGAAATGGATCTCTAACTCTAATTTATTGAGATAACTGAGTTACAAGAGACATGTCACCTCAATTAACTACCTCCAAGTTGTCTACTGATGTGGAAATTCAAATTTTCTTAATTTGACCAAGGCGAAGTCAAATTGAGACTTTCTTGCTATACTTCTCAACAATCCCAATTTTTTTTGCAAAAGATGGATTTGGAAATATAGATATCCCTTTTCTCAACAAAAAAAATTGTCCACTTCACCATTATCATTGCGTGAAATTCCTTTGAATCACCAATTACAAATATCATACTCTTTGAAATTCTCACTGGTAGAAAAATGATAAAATCAGGGTGTGAGAACATTAGTTTTGGAGTCAATGTATACAAAGGCCACTTTATAGGATGGTTTTCATCCCTATAGAAATAAGTTAGAGAAATTTCTCATTAATTTATTTTTAGCCACTAAGGCATTTCTTTGGCATCTTTAGTTTGTAAAATTAGTCAATTGAAGATTGTATGTCATTAAATTTTCTTTTGTTGTACCTTCACACATGTAGAAATTTAAATGTTATGGTAAGGATTGTAGTGTAATTATATCAAGCTAAATAGGAATATGGGGGATTTTCTTGAAGGAATGCTTGAATGGTTTTTTAGAAGGAGAAATAAGAGTGTTTTCTAGTTGTAATAGATATTGATTGTAAAAATGCATTTTACTTCAACATGGTTAAACAAAAGTTAGTGATTACAATCTCTACTTCAATAAAAACATATAGATTAGCCTACTAGATTCTCATATTGATTGAAACTTCATAAGTGAATACCACACATGAATTAATAAGAAACAAAAAATTCCTATTAAATAAATCCTCTATTAATTATTCATAGAACATTCCAAGAAGCATGCCCCTTATTATGTCTAGAGACAAATTCTACAACTCAGTATGAGGGAGATGTGTAATTATTTATGTACTCAATCTCAAGTTGACTGATCCTTTAATGAAAAAGGTATTATAGACTATGTGTGAAGTTGCCTATGTTACTTAGTGCAACAGATCGAAAAGATTGCAAATAACATAAACACATAAACAACTTGAAAAACACATTCAAACATATCAACACAGCCAAATTTAATAAAGGAGTTCACCAGAATTCCTAGCTACATCTCGTGGTCCTTTCACTTCCAGTGTTGACCTCTTGATTATGTATTAGAATTGTTGTTACAGGTATGAGCTCAAAAATAGAGTCTCAAATACGAAAATGGAACTCACCACTATGTTCAGTTCAAGTTTTCGAGTCAAAACGAGTATAAACTCGACTGTATTTGGCCACTATGACCTCCAGACCCCCTAGAATGGTTCAAAACCACATTGGTCATCTTTTTTGGTGATATGGTATTAATATACCATGTATAGTTACAAACTATGGTGACCATGGAATAATACAATAACATTAAAATCAAAGAATAAACCAAAGGACCGGCAGGCATGGGGTTGACCCCGACCATCCAACATTTTCCTGGTGTGGATCCCAATACCAAGAGATCCAATGGTTATCGTGTTCCCTGAGAAATCCAACAACTTGGCTGAGCTCCATCATCGATTCATCCTACTCAATCCTATGGTTTTTGCACAATATTGCGCTCCCACTAGCTCAATAGGTAAGACTCCGAAAGCACGTGAGAAAAGTTGTTTTGTTGTTCTACGTATCAACCATTGAGTGGAATCATGTGACTAAACTATTTCCAGCCTTTAATGCATGCGATATACCACTTACCACTTTCCTGCTGGAACTCAAAGAAGTTAAACTTCTTTTAAATAACCATATCGCGTCCATTCTCAAGGTTAACCTGCTTGCATGTCTTGACGTGATATGCATCGATCTCCTCTGATCAGACGATCTCTACTCTCGTTCATTGATCAGACTGATCTAATCGCCTGTTGTATGATCCAATCACAAATTTCCATGTCACCTTCTGCGTTGACATCATCCAGAACCCGTGACTCATTCCCGGGTTGCCACATGTCATGCTGACGTAGGCATTGATCGTTGACCTAAATATTTCATTGGATCTAATTTCTTCATCTGGACTTAGATTTACACACTGTTTGCACCTTTGGATTCGTATTAATGAGCACTTTAATGTGAGCCCACTTTCACCTGTATTTGAAGATTTTGATCTCAAGGAAAAACGGAATCCATTTTGGATCATGCCTCCCCACTAGAAGCTTTTGGTCCACCAAAAGTTGGTTTTAGCTGTCGAGTAAGTGAGGATAAAGTTCTCTCACATTTCCAATCTCTATCCATCGTTCTTTACTTGGATTTGTACCTTTGATTCCAACTCGAAGATACTCAACATTTCCTCGTCGCGAAGTTCGTATCCTCCTATCAAGAACTGTGTCCTCTCGTAGCTCATTGAGATACTCAAGCAAAAGATCTTGATTCTTCAATGGAAGGTAGTTGACCTTGTTCTTTGGGATATTCAACCAATGAAGGTTCATACAATCACAAGTTTTTAACATTTACGATGGAATAGATTTGCATATAAGATGATCCAGGCAAAAAGCATTTTCACCAATTTTTTCAAGTATTTTGAAAGGACCATATCTAATTGGTTTCAACTTTTTACCTTCCCCTTGCAGTCTTTCTTTGTTTATGTACAACTAGATTTGATCACCAACTTGAAAACTATGCTCAACTTGATGCTTGTCATGTCGCACCTTATATCTTGCTTGGCTTCTTTCCAATTGTTGTTGTACTGCCTGGTGAATTTCTTGGATTTTCTCAATGAACTTGGTTGCTTTGTCCACATCACTGTGTCCATCAACTGCTATGCCTTTACCAAAGACAAAATCCAAGGGAGACTTTGGTATACAACAAAAACAAGTCTCAAAAGGAGATCTTTGAGTAGAAGAATGTTTTGCATGGTTGTAAGCATGTTGCACATAACACAAATTCTCATCCCAAAGTTTGGGATGTTTGCTACAATATCCTTGAAGCAACTGTATCACTGTCATGTTGACCACTTCTATCTGACCATCTATTTGCAAATGAAATTCCATGCTCTTCTTTAACTTTGTGTCCATTAACTTCCATAGACTTGACCAGAATTTCCCAAAAAATCGAGAATCTCGATCAGATACAATAGAAGTGGGTAACCCAAAATGAACCCATAAATTTTGAAAGAACAACTTTGCAATTTGTTCAACTATGACCTATTTATTACATGGTGTCAAAATACACATTTTACTGAACATATCCACAACTACATACAAATAATCATGACCCTTTCTAGACTTTGGAAATCCCCCAACAAAATCCATGGAAACACTTACCCAAGGACGAGAAGGAATTAGAAATGGAGTATACAAGCCTAATTTTCTATTACTTGGCTTGCTTGTAGCACACATAATACATCCTTTAATATATCTAGAAACTGTCTCATTCATTCGTGGCCAATAACAGAATCTTTGTAATTGTGCAACTATTTTACTTACACCAAAATGACCTGATATGAGAGAAGTATGTGCTTCTCGAATTATATTAACTCTTTCAGTTTGTGGAATGCATAACTTTCCCAAATGATATAATATTTTGTCCTTTATCTAATAATCCAATTCCTCTGCTTGCTTGCCATGACTTAAAGTTGCATATACATCCTTAAAATTTGTGTCTTGAGCATATTGTTCAATGTAACTTTCATGAATTACTGAATTATGCTTAAGTATTGTGGATGCATTTATACTTGGTCTTGATAACATGTCTGTAGCCTTATAATGTATGCCCTTCTTATATCTGATAACAAGATGAAATTGTTGTAGAAAACCCATCCACCTATAATGTCTTGATTGTTGCAATTTAGTTTGTGAGTGTAAATATTGAAGTTTTTGATGATCTGTATGTATGATTGCTTCTTTACCCATTATATAATGTTTCCACTTTTTAACACTATGAACTAATGCATACAATTCTTTATCATATGTAGGATAGTTAACTGTTGCTGATGTGAATGTCTCAAAATGAAAGCATGTAGGCTTTCTGTGCTACATCAACACTACCCCCATGGCATATTCACTTGCATCTGTCTCGATCTCAAATGGATGTTGAAGATCTAGCAGTGCTAGTACTGGCACTATAATGATTCTTTCTTTCAATGTGTCGAAGGCTTTCTGCTATTTGCCTCCCCACTGAAACACCTGTTTCACACTTGTCAAAGAATGTAAAGGCGCTGCAATCAAAGAAAAATTAGCAATAAAATTTCTCCAATATTGCGCTGCCCCTAAGAAACTTCTAACTTCTGTAGCAGTATTGGGCTTAAGCCAATTTACAATGACTTCGACCTTAGAGGGACCTATCTTCAATTCACCACCCCTACAATATAACCCAAATAATTCAAACATGTTCTGCCAACTTCACATTTTGATAGTTTTACATAGATATTTTCTCTTTTCAAAACATCTAAAATCTGCTTTACATGCTTTACATCTTCATCCCATGTTCTACTAAAAACAAGAATATCGTCTAAATAATCTATTACAAAATCATCAATGAATGGTCTGAACACATCATTCATGACTCACATGAATGTAGCTGGAGTGTTAGTTAAGCCAAAAGGCATAACCATCCATTCATAGAGTCCTTGCTTCATTTTGAAAGTGGTCTTCCATACATCCTATTCTGCAACTCTGATATGATGGTAGCTTCTTCGCAAGTCCAATTTAGAGAAGCAAACTGCATCTTTTAACTGATCTAACAAATCATAAATATGAGGAAGAGGATATCGATTCTTTATTGTGATTTTATTTAATGCTCTAAAATCAATGCACATTCTCCACGAACCGTCTTTCTTTCGCATCAACACAATAGGTGATCCGCATGGTGATGTGCTTGGTTGAATAAACCCTTGATCGAGAAATTCCTATATCTGCTTCTTTATCTCTACATTCTCTAGAGCTGATAACCTGTACATTCCAATGTTAGGTAGTGGAGCATCTTGCTGCAAAAAAATCTCATGTCCTATCTCTCACTTGGGTGGAAGCCCTTTAGGCTCTTGAAACATAATATCATAATTAGAAAAAAATTTAACTAGATCTGCTTTTTGATTAGGATTACAACTTTGGAAAGCATCGGATTTATTAATATCCTTTGCTTTTATAATCATAAGTAAAAACTGTTTACTTGAATTTACAATTCTTTTCATCTGTCTTGAATTTATGAGAGAGAAGTTATCTTTGAGTTTATGAGCCCTTACAATATATTCAGTTCCATCCTTAATGAGTTGATAGTTATTTTTAGTTCAATATAAGATAGAATTTATATTGTACAAGTATGGATTTCCTAATACAATTCCACATATGTCCAATAGGACTATGTCTAAATCAACCTCATCTACAAACTTTGACCCAATAGAAAAACGAAGTTTGCATTGTTTCATAACTTGTAGCTTTGTTTTATCACACACCCAACCTAATGGATATGGATTTTTATGAGGTTTTGTTTCCAGACCCAAATTCTTTACAATTGCTTTAGAAGTCAAGTTAACTTGTGACCCACTATCAAATAAACTATCAATTTTAGTATTCTTGGAAATGAATCTAATATGAAATAGCTCATTTCTTTTCCTCTCATCATTATCATTATCAACAGAATGCAAGGAAATACTTGTAGATGCTTTAGAATCTTTACCTTTTATACCTGTAGCTGTAACCGTTGTTTCATCACCTGAGTTTGATCCCAAGTCCTTTTGAATAGAAACAACATTCTTTCACTCTTTACTCCTGAACTTCTTAGGCTTCAATTCTAGATGAAAGGACAAGCAGTGTGCCTTATCGTGTCCTTCCTTCTTACAATGAGTGCATGAAGGTTTATCCTTCTTCACTGTGTTTGTTTTCCTCTCCTTCCATTTTATTTTCTTCTTGCCTTTACTCTTTCTTTCAATAGGTTTGGATGATTTCCCAACATCTTGGGTTACTTTTTTACCTCTAGCTTCTAGATGAGTTGCTTGAATTGATACATAATCTAAGCTAGTTGGATTAAACATAAGTATGGTATGCCTCAAATAACTATGAAGACCACCTATGTATTTCAACAATGTCTCTGTTGAGTCTTGTTATCACCCCAAGAAACTCTCCTAGGTTGTATATCAGAGATGCTTGGGAACATTACAAACTCAACAAAAATGTTGGAAAATGGTGAATGAATGAAAGAAATGCTGCATATTCAAGCCAGATAACCACTTCTACTATGCTTAATCCCAGACATGGGTGAACACCCCTAGACTACAAGGCTTTAGACCACCAATTACTCATATTTTTAAGGAAAATGTGATGATGGAGAATACTGATCACACCAGCAGATGCACAGGACCCTGTGATGGCAAGCTACAACCAGTTAAAAGGTATGTCAATCTATTTCTTAATGCTCAGACAGGATGATTGCTCTCTGGCATTAAAAGAACAGAAACCTGCATACAAATTCAATGATACATGCTAAATTCTAACACAAAGGTGGGATGACAACCCCTCTAATGCTAAACATCAACAACACATGAATAAATGCATAATAGGCATAGCCTGGAACAAAGAAGAAGAAGTGGAAAGTGAGCAATTGATAGCAAAAGAAGCTTCCATTAGCTGAAAATGAAGAACAGATGTTGTAGGTATCACAGTAGTTATAGTCTCTAGATGTTGAAGCTTACAACAAAATAACATTCATCAGCCCTCAACCTCTTGATTTTGGGTATATATAGAGGTTATTTACAAAAACACTCAGCTGTATTACACAAGAAAGGGTCATAATGGACCAACTAACACATTAATTCTCAGATATGGGCTCCGCTGAAATCTAAGTGTGTTAATGAACAAAATCAGCCTTTTCTGATGCTCTGCAGTCCTTGTCTAAGTAGGTGAAACGTTGACTAAAAGAAACCCATAACTGATAAATGCTTTAACTACTCGAGGCAGTCCTTTTTGTCCTTCAGCCATTCTATCATTTAAATGCGGTTGCTGAGGATTTATTACACTGGGAGCTGAAACACTGGCCACCTTCTTCCTTCAGGAGTTTGGAAAGACTGTGGGAAAGGACCATGTGGGCGAGTTGCGAGAGAGAATAGGCCGTAGGATCATCTAACAGAATGGAGATTTGACAGAGGATATTAGAAAATGGGGAGTAGGGAGATCGACGGCCATTCAATCTCGTGGATCCACGGTGGGAGTCTGTCTGAGGAAAAAATCGAGCGGCGACGGCTCAAACAGGTGTGGGCCATTGGATCAAGATCCACACAGATCTGACGATGATCAGGAGATGAAAGATCGAGGAAATTAACGGCCGAGGGACAGGAGGTTTTATGGGCGGGCGGTATTCCCCACATCGCATACGGAGCAACGACAGTATCCATATAACCCCTCACGATCCAATAAGATCACGATGCGTGGCGGGAAAAAACCACCGCCCGTGCAAGTTAACACGCGTGCAAGTCACGCGATCGTGGCTTGCGATTACCGTCTGATCATGCGATGGATGGCTAGATTGAGAGGAGTATGCACGATGTTTAACGTGCAAGCGAAAATCACGGAGACCATTAAATCATGGCGATCAACGGTGGAGATTGGAGAACGATGAAGGGCCAAGGAAGGTTGGAGGATCAATTGAGAGCATCGAGTCATATAGTCAGGTCACATGGCGATTTTAGGATTAACGCTCAGGGCCTAAAGAACGTAGGCTTTCAAAACAAAATAGAAGTGAAACAGGGGGAAACCATGGATTGGGGATTAAGTGAATACGAGTTTAAGCTGAATTTTGAGGTAAAACAAGGATAGGAGGGTTTAAGGGATTAAGCAGGAGTTACGAGAGTATGAGGAGAATAAGGGGAATAAGGAAGGAGGAGAAGATTGCTCCAAGCACCTTTTCAGCACAAACCATCCTCAGACCTGAATTTGACCTTTAAGCACTGAAGATTGTAGCAGAGCTAACACTGGCTCCTTCTGGGGATGAGATCCTCCCTGTGAGGTCTCAAGAACCTGCAGACCAATGCCTTCATACAAAAATCAGCTTTAAAAACATTGCCTGGTATCCATTGGGCATGGAGTCAAATTAAGTCTATACTAAAAGAACACAATTACAATATTAAGGCTTGAAAACTTAAAACTTCAAAAACTACCCATCTGCTGAGCCACCAAAATTATTTCTCCTGCTCTCGGCCCCTTCATCATAGAGCTGTAAAACAAGATTAATTTGATCATCTACCTCAAATATTTTAGGACATTTGAGCTTAATAGTTAGATATGGATCAACTTTCATCTCCCTTCTGTGTATTCTCCTCCTTGCGTGTTCTTCATGGGAGCCTTTGTACATCTGCTGAATAATCATTGTTGCTGTGTACTTGTCTGTGTCTTTTGTGGCCTGCACAATAAATCTGAATGGTGTACCAATATGTTCATGTGTAGGGGACACAAAAACATTATCTGCTCCTGAATCTTTCTTTGAACAATACTCATCCAAGGAGGAGTCCCATAACTGCACATGTTCTTCCTCTGTCATCTGAAAAGATGCCCTTTCAATCTGTGTGGAGGCCACCTGAGCAGATTTCAGAATATCAAGATTGAGATGATCAGTTTCAGCCTTAATCATTGAATTTTGTTCTGCCTCAATGTTTAAGGGGCAACTTTGAGGGATTGTTATTTGAGCAGACAAAGAAGCAAAAGATGATGGGGAGCTTTCTTCTCCCTTCTTGATCATTGTGATGGGAATAATAGCAGACTGGCTAATTTGAAGATTTGCATAATCATGGGAAGATGGGCAGCCTTCAAGCTCAGATTCTTCGATGATGAAGGGATCTGCTGCTGACTGCCACTGCTAGTCAACTTTTTGTTCTGCAGCTACAACAAATTGTTGAGCAGTGCCTTTGGATAATGCTTCTTCATAGGCAGCTCTGGTTAGGAAAGGAGCACCTTCCAAACCATGGACCTCCTCCTCTTCTTCATACTGCACTTCTTCCATGACTATATTCTGTAAAAGGGTCTTCACCCCTTTATCTTCACTTGTAGCTTTATTTCTTTGCAAAATCTGCAAATGCTCATTTGCTCCACTGTATAGATTTGGAGTTGAAAAAGAAATGGAACAATGAGCTCCTGCTTCCTCAAAATACTGCTCAGCCTTTAGTTTGGAAACTTCAGAGGCCAAAAACTCAATCATCCTAGCTAATTCATCTATCTCAGGCTCTGAGGATGATGAGGATTCACCTCCCTGACTTCTTCTTTCAGCATCACCTTCGAGTCTTTCTGCAACAATGATATTTTCTTCTACTTCAAAGGATGTAGCTTGCATATAAGCCAAAGAAGAAGATCTTCTTTCTCTTAACAACAGGTAGAACTAAGAATCAAAGGCATTAGCATACGTTATCATGGAAGAAGTAGGGGTGGGTCTTACTTCAGCTGGCATTCTGTTGTACATAAGATTGAATCTGATGTTGAAATCAGACAGCAGCTCACTATCTTCTCTCTACAGGTTTCCAAATTTAGTATGATAAAAGAGCAGATCTTTATTATTCCCGCAGTACTTAAAGAACACATCATCTAGGGCTTGAATGTCTGCAGTAGACCTAGGGGGTAAATTTCTGAACCATTTTCTAGCTTCCCCATCTAGGCTTTGAACAAAAATCCTCATCCAGACATCCTCTTCAATGATATCCAGGTTATCAGCATAGCTATAAAAGGCATCTAAATGATCTTCAGCTATTACTCATTCTGCACCAATAAACTTTGGCATAAATTCTTGATAATCTCCTGCAAGCATGGCATGTAATGGGACAGGCAAGACCAGAGATCCATATCTAGAAACAACTATTTTTTCTAGCTTTGTAAGGGCTTGCTGACCTACCATGGCTAGGGTATACGAAAGGATACTGGTGGACTGAGTGGAATGAATCAATGAAAAGAATGCCAGAAACAGAGGAATATGTGGACAACATGGATGCTTCTTTGCACTAAGGTCTGAAAGCGAAATGAATGACTAAGGGGCTAAATGAATCTCTGAAGTTGACCTTCACTAATAGAGATACATGGAATTTTTAAGGCTTACCTGGTCTTGATGCTCCTTACTACGATATTTTCTTCTGCTGAACGATCTTCTCAGGATTAGGTACTAGTTCAGCCGATGGTTTCTAAGGATTTCTCGAGCATGCCTCACAAACCGCGCCAGACCTTCAAAGTGGAGTCACCAAAGCTTGGTCTTCCACCAGTGGAGTCGCCAAATAGATGATTACAACCAAATTATGTGCACAGACCTTGTCTATCATCAAAATCTGGAACTATGTCGTTCTCCCAGGGAAGTTGAGCTTCAATTCTCCTCTCCCCGACAACGACGCCAATTAATGTTATCACCCCAAGAAACTCTCCTAGGTTGCATATCAGAGATGCTCGGGAACATTACAAACTCAACAAAAATGTTGGAAAATGGTGGATGAATGAAAGAAATGCTGCATATTCAAGCCAGATAACCACTTCTACTATGCTTAACCCCAAACATAGGTGAACACCCCCAGACTACAACGCTTTAGACCACCAATTACTCACAGTTTTAAGGAAAATGTGATGATGGAGAATACTGATCACACTAGTAGATGCACAGGACCCTGTGATGGCCAGCTGCAACCAGTTAAAAGGTCTGTCAACCTATTTCTTAATGCTTAGACAGGATGACATCTCTCTGGCATTAAAACAACAAAAACCTGCATACAAATTCAATGATACATGCTAAATTCTAACACAGTGGTGGGATGACAGCCCCTCTAATGCTAAACATCAACATCACATGAATAAATGCATAACAGGCACAACCTGGAACAAAGAAGAAGAAGTGGAAAGTGAGCAGTTAATAGCAAAAGAAGCTTGCATTAGCTAAAAATGAAGATGAGACGCTGCAGGTATCACAGTAGTTACAGTCTCCAGAAGTTGAAGCTTACAACAAAATAACATTCATCAACCCTCAACCTCTTGATTTTGGGTATATATAGAGGTTATTTACAAAAACACTCAGTTGTATTACACGAGAAGGGGTCATAATGGACCACCTAACACATTAATTCTCAGATATGGGCTCTGCTAAAATCTAAGTGTGTTAATGAACAAAATCAGCCTTTTCTGATGCTCTGCAGTCCTCGTCTGAGTAGGTGACACGTTGACTGAAAGAAACCCATAACTAATAAATGCTTTAATTGCTTGAGGCAATCCTTTTTGTCCTTCGGCCATTCTATCATTTAAAAGCGATTACTGAGGATTTATTACACTGGGAGCTGAAACACTGGCCGCCTTCCTCCTTCAGGAGTTTGGAAAGACTGTGGGAAAGGACCATGTGGGTGAGCTACGAGAGAGAACAGGCCGTAGGATCAACTAATTGAATGGAGAGCATCATTTGACAAAGGATATTAGAATATGGGGAGCAGGGAGATCAACAGCTATTCGATCTCGTGGATCAACAGTGGGAGTCTATCGGAGGAAAAAATCGGGCGACGGTGGGTCAAACAGGTGTGGGCTGCCAAATCACGATCCGCGCAGATCCGATGGTGATCAGTGTTAGCCTCCTACTGCAGCACGTTAATCATATTTCATGATCGACATTTTTACATGCCAAATATGTCGTTCTATGCATGCTGCAATGCTCCATATTTGCTATAGATGGCCAAAGAACTGTCCATGAAAGTGTGCTAGTCTAAATGCCACTGTTGTGTTCCAATTTTTGGTAAGCAATTCATTTTTAGTTTGAGGCAGTTTTTTCAGTTGGAGGATTTCAAGCGAGGCATATCTAACTTCCCCTTCTTCCTCTTTTCCCAAATCTCTCACTAACTTCCCCTAAATAGGTCAAGATCTGCTTGATACCTCTTAGTTTCATCATTCTCCATATCATTTGCCTTGGTGAAGATCTGCTTCACTCAAGGAAGGTCCATACTGCTTCTATGATTCATTTTCCCTCTTAATAGCCTAAGATTCACATACTTAGCGCTTTCTTATCACTTTTCATGTTAACTACTAACTTTACTATGTAGCTCCCTATCTATTTCCTTTTCCCCTACTAAACTATGTATATAACTCCCCTATATACTTATCCCCTCCCTCTGGTTGAAAGATAACCATATACATCCTCGGGAATTGCTAAGTTTATCAGAAACTCAGCAAGAACCCACACTGGCCCCCTCTAACCATCTTCCAGATGCATTTCGGACCCCTTCCAATGCATAAAGCCCTTCATCACTCCATAAAACCCCTCTAATGCTTTTTGATTCCTTCACAAAGCATAAATTCCCTTCATATGTATAAAAAAACCATCTTTTGGCCTTGTTTCTACCTTTTCCAAGGCACAAACCCTTTTAAAGGCCTAAAATCCTTCTCAAATCCATTTGAAATCCTCCCAAGTGCCTTTGGAATCCTTCCAAGGCATGAATTCCTCCTTTTTGGGCCATCAGACCCCTTCTGATGCCTTATAAGCCATTTAACATGCCAAAGGAGACCCCTCCGAATTCATTTGCCTTGCCTTTTTCTATAATAAATTGCTCCGATGTAAAAAATAGTCTTTTTGACCCCCTCCAATGCAATATCGCAGTCGAGAGGGAGGTCTTGTGTTGAAACAACAACACATTTTGCATGTCCGATCAACAATGGCCGATGCGATATCACTTATTGGCATATCAAATATTCGGGGTTATAAGGCATGGGTTATAATGGGCCGCCGATCGCCGATACAGCGACCAAATCTCAGCTGTCAATCACCCACGCTGATCCAATGGCCCGGACCATTTCTGCGATCGCCTGTTTCGGCGATCACAATATGTAAAGGCTGTGCCCTCCACCCTGCTGATTGTCGAATCCCCAAATTAATCACAACCATCCATTTTTGGGCCCTCAGATCAACGGACCGTTTTTTATCGCATTGCCCCATATATTGCTCCGACTGGTCGGAGCCGAAATAATAACAAGGCACGACATATATATTTTTCAGGTCCGTAAATGGCCCCTTGTATAGCGAAATGGAAAGGCTCCGACAGGGCCGGAGCTGAAAAGTTATAAAGAGCAGTTTGAATGGGTTTCAGGTCCGCTTATCATTTTTATTAAAATCCGCCAAGTTGGGTTTGCCGATGGGCCGGACCCGATCTCCATAAAGAAAGAGCCTATAAGCATTTCGGGTCCGCAAAGATTGATACTATGCGCCCCATATCCGGATCCGATAAATTATAAAGAGCAGTTGAAAGGGATTTCAGGTCCGATGACCGATTTTTATTCAAATCCACCAATAGGAGTTCGCCGATGGGCCAGACCCGATATAAATCAAAAGGGAGCCTATAATGCATTTCGGGTCTGCGGGGTTCATCGCTCATCAGAGGCATTATGGTTTGTGATCCGCCGATCACCGATTTAGCGCCAGTCGTTGGATCTGCCTTCTCGCAATCCAACGACCATGATTTAATAGAATGCACAGTGTTGCGGCAGTGCCAATTTTCAATGAAAATTCATGTTTTTTTAAAGCATTCGCGCATTATAAGGAAAGGGGCATTTGTTAAAGTTTTGTTTATATAGCGCTCCCGCCCGCCACAACTACAAAGGAATGATGCTTTCCTTGGCTATTTTGAAATCGCTTCATGCCCATAATACATCCAAATGCATGGTTTTGCCTCAGCAATCTATTAGCATGCATTTCTCCTCTGTTTCGCAACATTTTTTGAAGATTTAAGCATCATTTTTGATCGGCCAAGCGCCGATGGCATCCCAAAGGCCACGGAAGCATTTGTAGCAGTTATTCTTGCATTAAATTGGCAGATAAAGGGGCGATTAGATAGTTAAAGAGTATCAGAGAGAGAAAGTGGCCTGATTCAGTGTCCAAGTGTATCAAAGGAAGCGGCAAAGAGTATCAGATCAAAATATCAGCAGCCCGAAGCAGCAGAACATTAAAGAGGCCCCCATCAAAGTCAATAAAGCAGCTCAGAGCCATCAAAGCCCACCAGATCACAGTTATGAGCATTAAAGCCACTCTACAGCAGCAGAACCGCCTAGAGGGGCAATTCAAGTGTTTAAAGCCCAGATTTTGCAGAGACAGTGTACAAAGACACATATGAGCAGCGCAGCAAGTCCCAAGGCACAGTTATTGCAGAAGTGCCAGCGCATTGCTCAAAAGACCAATAATTTATTCATTCTTATGGATGCAGTCCCCACGCAGCTGGTAGATAGGCATTCTTTCATTTATTTGTAATAAATGTTAGGTTAGAAGCATTCATTTCTCCAGATTTGCTATCAAATCTGCTGTTGTAGATATTTTGTAGATATTTTTCTATTTATACCACCCTCTGGATAGTGTAAAGGGTTGGTTTGTTGTATGGTTTTCATTATCTAGATTTGCATTGTAAGCCTGAGAGTTTCTATAATCAAAGATGCTGGAATGCTTATTTCTGAACTGCCGGTTGTGGATTTGATGGCTTGAAGAGTATGCTACAGATTTCGGGTGTTTCTACATGACTCAATAAGTCCTTCTCGTCTCCGTTTTTCAGTTTATATGTGTCTGTATCATCTATATATCACAATCTAAGCTACAGAAAGAAAGAATAGCTCAGAATTCCTTCTATGTGCTCTGTGCTCAATTTTTGTGGTTCTTACATGTTTTCCTCTGAATTAGTGATAAATATGCATACTTAATTGATCATGTTTAAGCTATTTCTCATTTCTGAATTCTGTTTAGGAATCCTTCATTGCTCCTATATAGTCTTCATCCACTTTCCCTCTTTGGCTGGATGAGAGATCCTTAATTGCCTCTCATCCCCTGACCTCTATTTCATCCTTGTTCCAGCATTTAACATTGTGCCATGTGTAGCTATCTTGCTCTGTATTCCCCTCTTTCTACCAAAGAAAACACACTCTTCAGTTCACATTCATTGACTCCATGCCCAATGGTCTGAACTTCTCATCCTTTGCATGCCAACTTTGTCTGAAGCATCAACCATCCCACCAAACTCAAACAAACCCATGTGCACCATATCTAGCCTAAAATCATCCCTTAAACAAAGCTAAATCCTAAAGAGAGAGCCCTCTCTAACTGCTGGTAGGCTAGGACCTGCAATCCAAAGACTGGTTTGTGGTTACCTCGGTCGTATTCCCTTGGGAGTCAAAGGGAACAACCTAAGTGATAACATAATGGCGACTCCGCTGGGGACCTGAATCATTTGTTTATTACTGTAAACCCCCAATTTTGACCAGTTTGCCTTGTTTTCTGGAGAAAGTGTTCCTTTTCTTCAGAGCTTTTCATGCTTAGCTCTGATCTGTGAAGGTGGACAGAGATCAGGAACTTCAAGGTTAATTCATCCACCTGGCGACTCCACATCATCCTCATAATAAAGACTCCATTGGAGAAATGAACCCAAAAGAGATATATGAGCAGATCGGGCTTTTGACCTGGATTAATGTTTTTTCTCCATAAAGTTTTGTTGTGTATATTGTATTTTAAAGACGATTCTATATCAGATTTTTATGATTTTCCTTTGGAAAATGTTGTTGAAAAGCCTCCTTGCACATTAGAGCAGCAATCTTCAAATGCTGTTGAAGATCATCATACAGCCAAGGAGGAACCAAAAATAGAGCCCAGTCTTACAGTTCTTGTATATACTCCCGTGCCTCGTAAAGTTCCTGATAGATACAAGCCTCTCATTTTGCCTCCTGTGCTTAATCCTCTGCCTGCAAATCATCCTGAGTATCTCCCTAGATTTGATGGAGAGAATGGTATTACTGCCCAGAAACATATCCAGGATTTTGAAGATTATCTTAATATATTTGAAGTGGAAGATGAAGATGTTAGTCTTAGACTGTTTGCCCTTTCTTTGCAAGGCGAAGTTAGGACTTGGTTTAAAGCATTGCCTGAGGCCAGCATCTCAAATCTTCAGCAGTGTTCCAAGCTCTTCCTTGATAGATGGATGATTAAAATCAATTTCCTCTCACTCATGAAAGAATATAATCAGTTAGAAAGGCGTCCAAATGAATTTGTTCAGCAATTTTCTGATCGATTCAATCAAGTTTATCTTTCTATGCCTTTGAATATAAGACCTCCCCCTGATTTAGCTCTATTGCAATATCCAAGAGCTTTTGATCCAGAAATGGAATTTTGTTTGAGAGAAAGATGCCCGTCCACTTTGAAACAGATGCAAGACGTAGCCGTGGACGTGGAGGCAAATCTAAAGAGGAGGGAAGAACAGCGCAAAGCAGAGCAAGAAGAGAGACTTCATAGTGTGTTACAAAGGACAGAGGAAATGATGTAGCTGATCACAATGAAAGTGGAATGTTTAGAGCACCAGAACACATCTGTTGTGCATGAGGAAAGTAGTGACATTCACGAACAAACCTACCACAAATCAGATGACATATTCATAGAGCCATATGTGAAGGAGTAGTCTCCTGATATACTATGTGAATATAATAGCTTCTCTTCTTTCAAATGTCTGCCCAAATATGATCTGCATGATGATGATTATGAGCCTAACGACCAAATCAGCCTTGCAGAGGAATCAGATCCTATTTTGGCAGGAAGCGAAGTTCAGGCTCAGCAGCTTGAATGTAATGATCAGCTTGCCCAGTTCAGCTATGAAGTAAAGGAGGAAAGCGCAGAAAATTTTGATATCAGCGAAGGAACTTTACCTTTCTGTTTTGAATCTTTTCAATTTATTAAGGAGAACTATCATGCAATTAATAAGCATTTGTCAGCAAGTCTTGTTATTGACTGCCTGGAGGATGATCAAAATATTGTTCCAGATGCATCGCCTCTAGTTTTGCAGCCCCGAAGAGCCATCGAATATCAGATTGAGGAAGACTCGGCAGCAACACCTGAGCAAATAAATCGATTCCCTTCCCTGCCGCTTTGTTTTCAGCCATCTCAGGTATTTGAAGAAGAAGTGGAGCAGGCTGCGTAGATCAGTCAGGTTCCAAATGAGCCTGTATGTAATAAAGTGCAAGCACCTTTGCAAGTTTTGAATGACCCATCTACTGGCAGGCAGAATAATGAAAGAGATCAGCGCTCTTCTCCATTAGCGGGCTGTGTGCCTCAATATCAAAATGTTGATGATCTCCCGACTCCAAGGCATGGTAGCGATCCTGAACCTTTGTACAGTCCTTTATTTCAGCCTAGCAATTGTATATATATGTTGCAGGACAGTTTTGTACAGTGTTTAAACACAGCGAAGGAGGTCAGTAGCTTCCTGATCTTCTCAGAGATTAACAAAGCCACATCAGATTGCAAGATCTCAGTTTGTTTCACCAGCAAGCACAAGCAGCAAAGCCCACTCATGTTTTTATTGCTTAAGTGGCTGCATTGGTTATTTCATTTCACCTAACAGCAAAGTAAGTGCTGGTTAGGGTAGGTAGGTAGGATCAATAAGGCAGCCAACCAAGGGAATTTTGCAGAATACAACAACAATTGAATACAAGGCAGTCTGACCTGCTGTTCTTGGCTTTTCACAAGGAAAAGCCATCCCAAAGTGGAGCCACTCTTAGCCTCCTGCTGCAGCAGGTTAATCATCTTTCATGATCGACATTTTTACATGCCAAATATGTCGTTCTATGCATGCTGCAATGCTCCATATTTGCTACAGATGTCCAAAGAACTGTCCATGAAAGCGTGCTAGTCTAAATTCCACTGTTGTGTTCCAATTTTTGGTAAGCAATTCATTTTTAGTTTGAGGTAGTTTTTTTAGTTGGAGGATTTCAAGCGATGCATGTCTAACTTCCCCTTCTTCCTCTTTTCCCAAATCTCTCACTAACTTCCCCTAAAGAGGTCAAGATCTGCTTGATACCTCTTAGTTTCATCATTCTCCATATCATTTGCCTTGGTGAAGATTTGCTTCACTCAAGGAAGGTCCATACTGCTTCTATGAGTCATTTTCCCTCTTAATAGCCTAAGATTCACATACTTAGCGCTTTCTTATCACTTTTCATGTTAGCTACTAACTTTACTATGTAGCTCTCTATCTATTTCCCTTTCCTCTACTAAACTATGTATATAACTCCGCTATATACTTATCCCCTCCCTCTGGTTGAAAGATAACCATATACATCCTCGGGAATTGCTAAGTTTATCAGAAACTCAGCAAGAACCCACACTGCCCCCCTCTAACCATCTTCCAGATGCATTTCGGACCCCTTCCGATGCATAAAGCCCTTCATCACTCCATAAAACCCCTCTAATGCTTTTTGATTCCTTCACAAAGCATAAATTCCCTTCATATGTATAAAAAACCATCTTTTGGCCTTGTTTCTACCTTTTCCAAGGCACAAACCCTTTTAAAGGCCTAAAATCCTTCTCAAATCCATTTGAAATCCTCCCAAGTGCCTTTGGAATCCTTCCAAGGCATGAATTCCTCCTTTTTGGGCCATCGGACCCCTTCCGATGCCTTATAAGCCATTTAACATGCCAAAGGAGACCCCTCCGAATTCATTTGCCTTGCCTTTTTTTATAATAAATTGCTCCGATGTAAAAAAGATTCTTTTTGACCCCCTCCGATGCAATATCGCAGTTGGGAGGGAGGTCTTGTGTTGAAACAACAACATTTTTTGCATGTCCGATCAACAATGGCCGATGCGATATCGCTTATCGACATATCGCAAATATTCGGGGTTATAAGGCATGGGTTATAATGGGCCGCCGATCGCCGATACAGCGACCAAATCTCAGCCGCCCATCACCCCCGCCGATCCAATGGCCTAGATCATTTCGGCGATCGCAATATGTAAAGGCTGTGCCCTCCACCCTGCCGATTGCCAAATCCTCGAATTACTCACAGCCATCCATTTTTGGGCACTCATATCAACGACCCATTTTTGATCGCATTTCCCCATATATTGCTCCGACTGGCCGGAGCCGAAATAATAATAAGGCATGACATATATATTTTTCGGGTCCGAAAATGGCCCCTTGTACAGCGAAATGGAAAGGCTCCGACAGGGCCGGAGCCGAAAAGTTATAAAGAGTAGTTTGAATGGGTTTCGGGTCCGCTTATCATTTTTATTAAAATCCGCCGAGTTGGGTTCGCCGATGGGCCGGACCCGATCTCCATAAAGAAAGAGCCTATAAGCATTTTGGGTCCGCAAAGATTGATACTCTGCGCCCCATATCCGGATCCGATAAATTATAAAGAGCAGTTGAAAGGGATTTTGGGTCCGATGACCCATTTTCATTCAAATCCATCGATAAGAGTTCGTCGATGGGCCGGACCCGATATAAATCAAAAGGGAGCCTATAATGCATTTCGGGTCCGCGGGGTTCATCGCTTATCGGAGGCATTATGGTTTGCGATCCGCCGATCGCCGATTTAGCACCAGTCGTTGGATCTTCCTTCTCGCGATCCAACGGCCATGATTTAATAGAATGCACAGTGTTGCGGCAGTGCCAATTTTCAATGAAAATTCATGTTTTTTTAAAGCATTCACGCGTTATAATGAAAGGGGCATTTGTTAAAGTTTTGTTTATACAGCGCTTCCGCCCGCCACAACTGCAAAGGAACGATGCTTTCCTTGGCTATTTTGAAATCGCTTCATGCCCATAATACATCCAAACGCATGGTTTTGCCTCAGCAATCTATTAGCATGCATTTCTCCTCCTTTTCGCAGCATTTTTTTGAAGATTTAAGCATCATTTTTGATCGGCCAAGTGCCGATGGCATCCCAAAGGCCGCGGAAGCATTTGCAGTAGTTATTCTTGCATTAAATTGGCAGATAAAGGGGCGATTAGATAGTTAAAGAGTATCAGAGAGAGAAAGTGGCCTGATTCAGTGCCCAAGTGTATCAGAGGAAGCGGCAAAGAGTATCAGATCAAAATATCAGCAGCCCGAAGCAGCAGAACATTAAAGAGGCCCCCATCAAAGTTAATAAAGCAGCTCAGAGCCATCAAGGCCCACCAGATCACAGTTATGAGCATTAAATCCACTCTACAGCAGCAGAACAGCCTAGAGGGGCAATTCAAGTGTTTAAAGCCTAGATTTTGCAGAGACAGTGTACAAAGACACATATGAGTAGCGCAGCAAGTCCCAAGGCACAGTTATTGCAGAAGTGCCAGCGCATTGCTCAAAAGACCAATAATTTATTCATTCTTATGGCTGCAGTCCCTGCGCAGCTGGTAGATAGGCATTCTTTCATTTATTTGCAATAAATGTTAGGTTAGAAGCATTCATTTCTCCAGATCTGCTATCAGATCTGCTGTTGTAGATATTTTGTAGATATTTTTCTATTTATACCACCCTCTGGATAGTGTAAAGGGTTGGTTGGTTGTATGTTTTTCATTATCTAGATTTGCGCTGTAAGCCTGAGATTTTCTATAATCAAAGATGCTGGAATGCTTATTTCTGAACTATTGGTTGTGGATTTGATGGCTTGAAGAGTATGCTACAGATTTCAGGTGTTTCTACATGACTCAATAAGTCCTCCTCACCTCTGTTTTTAAGTTTATATGTGTCTGTATCATCTATATATCACAATCTAAGCTACAGAAAGAAAGAATAGCTTAGAATTCCTTCTATGTGCTCTGTGCTCAATTTCTGTGGTTTTTACATGTTTTCCTCTGAATTAGTGATAAATATGCATACTTAATTGATCATGTTTAAGCTATTTCTCATTTCTGAATGCTGTTTAGGAATCCTTCATTGCTCCTATATAGTCTTCATCCACTTTCCCTCTTTGGCTGGATGAGAGATCCTTAATTGCCTCTCATCCCCTGACCTCCATTTCATCCTTGTTCCAGCATTTAACATTGTGCCATGTGTAACTATCCTGCTCTGTATTCCCCTCTTTCTACCAAAGAAAACACACTCTTCAGTTCACATTCATTGACTCCATGCCCAATGGTCTGAACTTCTCATCCTTTGCATGCCAACTCTGTCTGAAGCATCAACCATCCCACCAAACTCAAACAAACCCATGTGCATCATATCTAGCCTAAAATCATCCCTTAAACAAAGCTAAATCCTAAAGAGAGAGCCCTCTCTAACTGCTGGTAGGCTAGGACCTGCAATCCAAAGATTGGTTTGTGGTTACCTCAGCCGTATTCCCTTGGGAGTCAAAGGGAACAACCTGAGTGATAACAATCAGGAGGGTAAAGAGCGCAGCAGTTTATAGCCGGGGGATAGGCGGTTTTGCGGGCGGGCAGTATTCCCCGCACCGCCTACGGAGCAACGGTGGTATCCATATAACCCCTCACAATCTAATAAGATCACGACGCATGGCGGACGAAAACCACCACCCCCGCAAGTTAACACGCATGCAAGTCAGGCGATCAGGGCTTGCGACTACCGTCCGATCATGTAATGGATGGCCATATTGAGAGGAATATGCACGATGTTTAACGTGCGGGCGGAAAACACGGAGACCGTTATATCAGGATGATCAACGGTGGAGATTGGAGAATGATGAAGGGCCGAGGAAGGACAAAGGATCAATTGAGAGCGCTGAGTCATATAGTCGGGTCACATGGCTATTTTAGGATTAACGCTCAGGGCCTAAAGAACGTAGGCTTTCAAAACAAAATAGAAGTGAAACGGGGGGAAACGCATGCAGCGAGGATTAAGTGAATACGGATTTAATCTAAATTTCGAGGTAAAACAGGGATAGCAGGGTTTAAGGGATTAAGTAGGAGTTAAGAGAGTATGAGGAAAATACGGGGAAGAATGAAGGAGGAGAAGATTGGTCCAAGCACCTTTTCGGCACAAACCAACCTCAGACCTAAATTTTACCTTTAAGCACTGAAGATTGTAGCAGAGCTAACAAGTCCAATGATATGCCTAATGTTAAAGCTCTTTTATGGAATTCCTGAGTATAACTCTAAACAATTTGACCTTTTAATTGACATAGTGTTTTCCAACTCATGATTTCTTTTTGCATATAAGCCAAAGGATAAAATTTCTTTTTAATGGTAGAAACAAATTCATTCCAAGTTGAAATGATTTTACCATGCTTTTGGAGATCTGCTTGTGTCTTGCCTTCCCACCATACAAAGGTGGTTCCTCCAAGTCGAAGGCTAGTACGTTGGATCTTCTTCCTTTCCAAATCAACTTTCTGCACCCTACAATATACATCAATTTGTCTTATCCAATTATCAAGCTTTTCAGTGTTAATTTCTCCATCATAAATTGGCAAATCAAATTTTACATCTAATTTGATCAAAGAGGATTTCTTCTTTTTCTTTTTAGAAGAACTAGTCTTATGAGAAGAAGACAATGATGATGACGATGATGGTGATGATGGCGGAATCATTCCTCCTTTTCCTTTATCTTCTTTATCTGGAGGAACAAAAATAAAATGTTCCTCTTCTCCTTTGTCTGGTTTAGGTGATGAGGTTCCTTCACCTTTACCCTTTTTAAACTCATTATACATCTCTTCCACCATTGCACATATCGTCATGAAACTGTCCAAGAATTGGGATTATGACCCAAGTGGAGTTTCATATGCCATCCTTCTTTGTGAAAAGACCCTTCCAATCTCTGGATTCACCTCAACAAGTTCACCTTCACCTCGTCCAAGCCTCAACCTAGTAAGCATTCAAATCTCCACACAAACTTGTCAACCTTAAAAACCTTGAGCTCTGATACCACTTGATCCGTTAATGAAAAAGGTATTATAGAATATGTGTGAAGTTGCCTATGTTACTTAGTGCAACAGATCGAAAAGATTGCAAATAACATAAACACATAAAAAACTTGGAAAACACATTCAAACATATCAACACAACCAAATTTAATAAAGGAGTTCACCAGACTTCCTGGATACATCTCCTGGTCCTTTCACTTCTAGTGCCGACCTCTTGATTATGTCTTCAAATTTTTGTTACAGGTATGAGCTCAAAACCAGAGTCTCAAATATGAAAATGGAACTCACCACTGTGTTCAGTTCGGGTTTTAGAGTCAAAACGAGTATAAACTCGACAATATCTGGCCACTATGACCTCTAGACCCCCTGGAATGGTTCAAAACCACACTGGTCATCTTTTTTTGGTGATATGGTATTAATATACCATGTATAGTTAAAAACTGTAGTGAACGTGGAATAATATGATAACATTCAAATCAAAGGATAAACCAAAGGACCAGTTGGCATGGGGGTTACCCCGACCATCCGTCCTTTTCTTGGTGCAGATCCTGTTCCCTACGTGATCCAACGACTTGGTTGATCTCCACTATTGGTTCATCATGCTCAATCATATGGCTGTCGCATAATATCGAGCTCCCACTAGCCCTATAGTTATGACTCCAAAAGCACGAGAGAAAAGTCATTTTGGTGTACTACATTTTGACCGCTAAGTGGAATCGCGTGGATTTTCGAAAAACCATTTCCATCCTTTAAGACGCGTGATATACCACTTACTACTTTCCTGCGGGAACTCAAAGAAGTTAAACTTCTTTTGAATAACCATATCATGTCCATTTTCAATGTTAACTTTCTTGCATATCTTGACGCAATATGCCTTGATCTCCTCTGATCAGATGATCTCCGCTCTCGTTCGTTGATCAAACTGATCCAATCACCTATTATATGAACCAATCACAAATTGCCACATCACCTTCTGTGCTGACATCATCCAGAACCTGTGACTCATTCGTGGGTTGCCACATGTCCTGCTAATGTAGGCATTGACCATTGACCTAAATCTTTGATTGGCTATAATTTCTTCATACGAACTCGGATTTACATGATGTTTGCACCATTGGATTCATATTAATGAGCATTTTAACATGAGCCCACTTTCCCCTATATTTGAAGACTTTGATCTGGAGGCAAAACTGAATCCATTTTGGATCATTGACATGTGTCCTCCTTAAAATATTCTCTAAAAAAAATAATTTAGGCTATAATGAAACAAAAAATTAATATATATATTTGGTCACTTTTAATTAAAATCATTATAAAACACTTGCTCAATTCATTTTTTATATTAAAACCAAATATGAAGGAGTTGTGGTAAAAAAATTCACTCTTACTCTCAGCCATAAATAAATATATTGATGTCCATGTGAATTAACATATTTTTTTGTAGGTTTTATCCCTATACAAAAATTACCTGCAAACGAATTCTTAAAACAAAAAAGTATACTATGGCGAGAACATAAAATAAATATACACAAAGATTTTCACTGGATCCAAAAACCGAGACTACCAGATTTAATTTTCATTATTTTCCTTTGAATTTTACAATACATATATATACATGTCCAAGCATTCATAAACTCCAGTCCATTCTATATTAGAACATAATCTTAGTTCCCTTAACCAAATCTACAAAATATCATGGGCATGAAACCATCATGCCCAAAACCATCTCCAAAACCCCTGTACAAAACCATGGGTAGGTATTCCCAACTATTATTAAATCCGCATTAAAAAATAAAAATAAAAAATCTCATGGCACTGCCCCAGAATCTGTGCAGGGAGGATACCACCCTCCCTTTTACACCCGGCACAACATAAAACACCTATTTCTAATCGTGAAAAGAATATAACACATGCCCAACAATTTTTTGTCAATTGTAAAGAGAATTAAAGTAATTAAAACTAAACATCTTATATTTTCACTTTTCAATGTGGGAAAGATGTACAATTCTTATAATTTTCAAAATCAATTCAATACATAAAAAGTAATTGAATATTCATGTAAGGTAATTTATTTCAATATCCTTCATATTTATATTCCAATATAGATCCATCTTAATCATGGATCTAGTAAGTCCCGAAGGTATCAAATTTCTCAAGGTGAAAACCTCTTTTAGAGTGCAAAACTAGAAAAATGTTTAGCACCTCAATAGATTTGATCACTTTGTACAAGTTTTCTACATTTATGTTTAGACTTGAAGAAACATTTGCACCTTTGTGATAGTTTATCCCTCTCATAGCTTACTACATGTATGTTGAGGATGCATCTATTGATTAATACAATTTGATAATGGTAATATATACCTAAATGTTTATAAATATTTGTAATGTATTTACCATGAGAATTGATTTATTTTAATATATATATATATATATATATATATCTGTGTGTGTGTGTGTGTGTGTGTGTACATATATATATATATATATATATATATATATATACACATATATATACATATATACATATACATATACATATACATATACATATACATATACATATACATATACATATACATATACATATACATATACATATACATATACATATACATATACATATACATATACATATACATATACATATACATATACATATATATATATATATATATATATATATATATATATATATATATATATATATATATATATGAAACATTATCATATTTTTGGTTTCCTGAGGGCCATGTGTTATAATCACTGCAGGATTCAGCATGTTTTCAAACTCAAAGGATCAGAAGAGCAGTGTGGGAGCAAAACGGGGCATCATTGCAATGGCTAACACACATATCAATTAGAAATAAACCCCTGACACCCACATTGTTAAAGCAGATTTACCTAAGAAAACCCTAATGTGTGTGCATTAAGTGCAGGAGAGCATAAAAGGTTCTCACAGTGTTGGTGTTAGAAGACCACTTCCCTACTCTTTTGTGGTCTTTTGCCCTCAACACCCATTTTCTCAAATTACTTTTGAAATCATTTTCAAAAAAAAAATTGGGCATATGTCGCTCCTTGCGGTGTGTTCTAGATATTTGGTATGGTACCTCAAGCATTCCAAGGAGCACCAAGTGGGTATTCCCTTTGTCATGCAATTCCTACTTTTCGAAGGTAAGTGATTGAACAATTCTTCCCCTATTTTAGTCTATAATATTAGTAAATATGTCATTGTTTTGATATCCCTTCATCTACAATGTGTGGTTATGTGAAAGCCTCCATCCGTTAAAGCTTTTTCTAATAAAGATGATGTCCGTTCCCAACCCTCCTCAAATGTATCTTAGTCCCAAATGATTCCTGAGCCATTTTTTATTGAAAAATCTGATGAAGTTCCATCCTTAGAAATCTCTCACCCTGATATTGAGGAACTCCATCAACTCTATACAAAGAAAACCCAAATATGTAGTTTCAATGTCTTATGGCATCTTTACCTATGATCCATTCTTCATGTACCAAGAATCGTAAGGTTATTTTTTTCTCCAAAGGTTTCTCCATTGTGATGTTTGTTGAATCAAAAAACTACTAAAAAGTTTTATCTAAAGGGCCCTGGTTTCCTAGAAATGTTAGATTGTTCCTAAGCCCTTGGTTTCCATATTTTTACCCTTCTATAGCAATCATTACCAAGCTTCCAATACGACTTTGGCATCCTAATCTTATTTATCACTTGTGGCACTACTTAGTCTTTCATTGCATTGGAAACTCTTCAACTTGAATCATTGAAAATAATGCTTCTCATGGGTAGCTTGGAATTTACACTTATGGTGAAATTTGTGTCAAAATTGATATCAGTAAAGGGTTGCCATACTGAATCAATTTAAAAATCTGTGATTTTCATTGGACCGAAGTTGTGGAATATGAGAATACTTCTTTTCTTTGTTGCTTCTATCATCAAATATTCCATTTACAAAATTATTTTCCTCTGTTTCAATCTCACAAAAGGTAGGAGATTCAAAATTCCAGAGCTAAAAGTTGGAAGCCCTATGACCCACCTCCTAAGGAGGGTGAGGCTTCCTTTGATTCAAATAAGGATAACAAAGGATTTGATGATTAAATGAATTCAGTGGCCAAGGTTCAAAATTCAGCTCCTCAAAAGTCTCCTAAGGATCCTACCGTAAACCATGCTCTTTCGATAAGCACATAGATAGTGAATAATAACTCTTTTTCGGACACATTTTAGTGAGATCATGAGTCAACTTCTTCAGACTCTAACAAGGATTCTCCTTCAGCAGCCAATGATAATCTCCAAATAACTTTGATAAACCTGCCTTTAGAAGGTTGGGTCAAGGTTTCAAAAATAGAAAGCAAAGAAATGTCACTCCAAGGATCTTCCCCAAATTAGGTGATTCTCTTTTGTAATTGCTTCTTCTTTTCCTCTATGTCTCCCTTTCTATTCTCAATATCGTTCATCTCAACTACGATTCTTGTCAGCATACATGAAGGTGTGCCAGAAAAGTATTCATGGTTGTAGATAATCTATTTCATTTATGATTGATAGAGAGAATTTTCTAGCCTTAAAAAATAAACTTTGTATATATAGATATATAAAAAGTTGATATTGAAATAAATTAATTAACATGGACATTCAAATGATTTATTTAGATTCGGTATTGAAATATGTTTAAAAAATATAAGAATTACACTGCTTTTACTTTTAATTAATTTATTTATTTTTAAAGTTGATATAAAATCATATTACTTCTTATGGACATGCAAATATTTTATTTATGTTGAGTGAGAGTGAAATGTTTGTATAATATCTCTAACAGGGTGAGCACAATGATAGGATTATTTTTAATTAAAATTAAAATTATATATATATATATATATATATATATATATATATAGACACACACACACACTTTTTTTTTTTTGCTTATGCAAGAGTTGGTCCTTCTATTCCTTTAAAACTTAAAATATCTTACATAGTGTACACCTTTCCAAAGGGGACTGAGGGCCAAAGAACAAACAGCCACTACAAGCTGCAGGCCCCGAACAAAAGGCTTAGCCTACATTATCCACAAAACTGCTAAGCCCACAAAAAGTAAACAAAATAACTCGAAGACGGACTTGGAGAAGATCTAGGGAAACCCCTAGACAAATTTTGAGTCTGAAAGGGGTGGAAACTCTCAAGCATCAGGCACGTGCGGGCAAACATTGACCGTTGATCCACGTAACTAACATTGATCGTTGATCCTCCCTGCCAGTGGAAAATGTCGCACTACCAAGTAGCCCGCATGATAAGCACACGGTGGCCACCTGGGACCCACAGATACGCCCGCTTGTTCCTGACCATAGATTTGTCCCTCAAGATCCGACGGCCCAAGAACATTTCCACGATTCTAACTCACTGAAAAATAGCACGTGATGAGGTCGGTATTCCCACCCCGTTCCATGCCACGTGTTGTTCTGTGAGTGGGATCGCTCCCAACTCCACAAAACTGCTTCTTGCGCTAAAGTTGTGTGGTGGACGCCAAACCATCTCCCGGGCGGAAAAGAAATCACTGAAAGGAAAACAGAAGTATACCGGCTGCCAGGAAAGTCAGACATCCAGTCCCTTATGTCATCCCTCCTTCGCGGGCGAAAATAACGATGACTAATGAGAGCCCCGTTGTTTAGCCCACCGTCAGCAAAATTGTATCTACACACTAGTTTCCATCTAACCCATCTAACCCTTCTGAGACTGTACTGTCGAAGGCTAGGGTGGTCGACAGTAACCTTCATCCCCTTAAAGATCCTAAACTAGATAAAAAGCTACATAAATATATTGTATCAACCAGACACTGTCCCTATGTCTTTGTAACGACCCACCATTATATCCACGTCTGCCTAGTCGTGACATTGCATCTTCAATCTAGACAGAGGCATCTCAGTCCACTTCAGTACCACCCTATTTTTAGTACTGAGAACTCCTTGATTGGCCAAAATGTCTGCTAATTTGTTAGTTGTTCTTCTCACATGGTTGAAACTCACCGTGCGGACTCCTTGGAGATGCAGCTAGATTCTCTGAAAGACCTGGAGCAGTCTCCAATGTTTAGAGACTTTTTCCGGCTCTGTGCCATAGCTTATTCTTTTGACCGAGTTTATAATTAACTTAGAGTCCGCCTTGACTATAACGTTTTGTAGATTATCCTGCTTCAAAAGTTCTAAGCATTGCTCAAGAGCCATAAGTTCCACCATATTGTTAGTGGCTCTTCCCAAATGGCAATGGAAAATGTAAAGGATACTGCCATTATTATCCCTGAGTACCCCACCACAACCAGCAATACCCGGGTTATCTTTGGATGCCCCATCTATGTTGAATTTTAGGAAACCCTGAGGGGGAGGACACCAATAATCCAGCTTAGAATCCATCCTCAAAATTTTTTGTCCAGGCCTTGTGTAGTAAACCCCTGCATACCTAACTTAAGAAGAATCTGCATTTCCACTATAGAAGGAGGATTTTTAGGCTCTGTGTGCACTATGGTGCTTACTGTTTCCTTAAGTTGCCTTAAGATTTGTTCAAGCAGGCATTGAGAGGATTTTTTCACATTCTTAAAGATTTTGTTATTCCTTTCCTTCTAGACTGACCATATAATGAAACCTGGTGTTAACACCCAGGAAAAGCCTAGAAGTTCCAGATCAGAGAAGTTGTGTCTCCAATTGATTAGGGTCTTAATAATGCTTCCTTTGTCCCTGTCTATCTACTGGAAGATAGTGGCAAAAGCATCCCACAACCAAGAGGTGAAAATACAATTATTAAGAAGATGCTCCATTGATTCCTCTTGGTCTTCACATAGCTGGCATCTGGAGGGGCCTATAACACCCCTCTTCTGAATGTTGTCCCATGTCAGAATTTTCGTATGATGCACCAACCACATGAAGAGCTTGATTTTCATCCATCCTTTCTATCTCCATATGTTCTGCCAAATCCTATCCTGATCATTAGAATCCAGTTCAAGGAGTAAGTTTTTTGCCTCCTTGAGATTGAAGTTGCCTGCAACATTATTTCCCCATCTGAGAAGGTCTTGCCCCCCTATCACTAAAATCTTCCTTTGTTCTAACGTTGTTAAAAGTTCTTCCACTTTGGCTTTCAGTGGGCTATCTTCCTTGTATTCTAGCTTTTTCCAGGTTCCCCATTTACCTTCATTGTTGGCTTGATCCCAGAAATATTTTACCTTGAATAATCTTATGGAGTCAGTATCTTCCTTGAAGTCCATTAGGTTCTCTCTCAATAGTATAGGTTCTTGTTGCCATTTATCCTCCCAGAGCAAAGCAAGCTCACCATCTCTTATTTCCCAAAAGCTGTTTTTTTGTACTAACTCTCTATTTCCCCAGGCTTTGTTCCAGATGTGTGAGCCTTTAATGATACGAGAAATTCTAATTAGATCGATATCTTACCAATTGCTAGCATATTTTTCTTTCCATATTCTAGCCCATTGTGCCTTTGGTTCTTTTATCCAATGCCACCATAACTTCACCCCTAAGATTTTACTCAGTGTTTCCGGATCATCCAGTCCAAGACCCCCATATTTTTTAGGTATGCAGATCTTCTCCCAGGCTACCAAGGCCTACTTCTTTCTTTCCTCCCCCTTTCCCCAAAGATAATCTCTTTGAATGTTTGTAAAGTGATGTAGCACTCCTTTTGGTGTTGGAAGGGAAGATAGCATAAAAACAAGAATAACTTGGAGAACAAATTTTGTAAGCACTAACCGACCAACCAATTTTAAAGATCTATAGGTCCATTTTATGCTTTTATCCTGCATATTATTGATCACTGGTTCCCAGATGCCCTTGTTCAGAGGCCTATCAGTAAGAGGAACTCCCAAATATTTGGAAGGGAGGACATCCCTTTGAAAGCCTAGAATCCTGGAGATATTTTTTTGAATAGCAATATTGGTATTAAAGAAAAAAATCTTAGATTTGGAGAGATTAACTTCCATACCTGTAGCTAAGGCAAAGACAGACAGGATGTGCTTGTACGCTAAAGCTTCTTTAATCGTGGGTATTCCTTGCAGCATAGTATCATCAACAAATTGTTGATGGGTCAAGGCCTGACCATGCTCTGAAAGTTGGAGGCCTTTGATATTACCCACCTCTTTGGCATGCTTGATAAGCCGACCCAGTCCTTCCATCATGAGTATGAAGAGAAAGGGTGAGAGAGGATCACCCTACCTGAGGCCTCTGGAAGGAGAGAAGGTTTTGGATGGAGAACCATTGACCAGAATTGAGAAGCTGGATGAAGTAACTAGGGCCATGACCCATCTAACCCAGTTATGATCAAACCCAAAAGCAATAAGGACTTTCCTAATATAGGTCCAGTTCAGCTTATCATAATCTTTGGCAAGATCCAATTGTATAATCATACCAGCCTTCTTAGTACTAGTCAAAGAGTGCACCACCTCATGAGCCTTAATGATGTTATTGAGAATTTGCTTGCCTTCCACATATCCAGATTACTCTACTGAAACTAGAGAAGGAAGAAGTGGTTTGAGTATGTTGGCCACAACCTTGGATATTATCTTGTAGACCACATTGCACAAGGCTATGGGTCTATACCTGTCAGGAGTCTGAGCATTTTCTTGTTTAGGGATCAGAGCAATGAAGGAAGTGTTGAGTGCCTTCAAAATAGTTCTATTCCTCTTGGAGTCTTCCACAATGTTCAGAATATCTTGTTTAACGATATCCCAAAATGCTTTGAATAAATCCACATTGAAACCATCAAGGCCTGGTGCTTTACCATTTTGCATCTCTTTGATGACCTCACTAACCTCCTCCTCTGTTATTGGCCTATTTAGATTAAAGTTATCCTCTCTCGTAACCAGTTTAGAAATGTGCCCTATTAAATCCCTGATGAAATGCTCTCTGTCTAAAATAGTTTCCTATGCTATTCCATGAAAGTGTTGGACTAGCACTTCTTCTATTTCTTCATTTGAGTTATGTAGATTGCCATCTTCATCCTTGATCCAGGAGATTCTATTATGAGATCTATTTGCTATGGTAGATCTATGGAAAAATCTGGTGTTACGCTCCCCTTCTTTCAGCCATTGAACCCTGGATTTTTGCCTCCAAAATATCTCCTCCTGTTGACATAAATTTTCCCATTCTTGATGGTATTTGGTGACTTGGTCATTTCTCTCAATATCAAATCCATCTGAGATAAGTTTTTGATTGAGTTCCTGCATCTCATCCTCCACAAATTTTTTTGCCGTAAAAATATCCCCAAATGCATTCTTGTTCCAACCTTTAAGTCTGAGAATGATGTTCTTAAGTCGTTTTTGAAGCAAGAACATATTTTTACCTTGAATATGCAATTCTTTTGTCGACCATTTTGAAATGTTGCTGATGAAGTGTGGGTGGGAGAGCCAGATATTCTCAAATCTAAAAGGTCTGTTTCTGGGGGTGCCAATGCTCTAAACATCCAATTGAACTGGCCAATGATCCTAGCCTCCAAAGGGTAGAATTATCGCTATCATTTCCCTGTTGGTGAGCATGAGATCTTCTGAGATTATGAATCTGTCTAACTTTGAGGCTACTTGAGACTCCCCTCCTCTTTTATTGTTCCAAGTAAATCGACCATTTCTCATGTCAGTGTTGACTAGTTTCATACTATCAATAAATGATTGAAAAGTTATGGAGTCTCTGCTTAAAATTATGGTTCCTCCTTTTTTCTCTGAAAGAGATTTGATCATGTTGAAGTCCCCACACAATATCTAGGGTACATCTACATGTCTGTCCCTAAGCTCCATAAGAGAATCAAGAAACCTGCTTTTGTCATCTATTATTTGAGGGCCACATACATTTGTAACCATACAGGTCTCCCTATCTCCCACTAGCTGAATGACCACTGATAAATAATGTCTAGATGCCTCAACATCTATTATCCTAATCTTTTGGGGGTTCCAAAGAGTGAGAATACCCCCTGCTGTGTTATCTTCTTTTACTTCTAGAAACTCAAATCTATTGAGCCAATTATTGCGAATTTCTCTTACTTCTTGTATGGAACATTTAGTTTCCTAGATAAAGATCATAACCGGGGCTTCTTGTTTCATTCTATTGCTAAGAATTCTTTGTTTTCTTTCGCTACCTAGACCTCTGATATTCCAAGATGTAAACTTCATTATTAAACATTTTTAAAGGAGTAGCTGATTAGATCTTTCATCTTACCTAAATCTATCATTACCATTCCACATTCCATTAGTAACTCATTCTACTTTTTCCTACCTCTCTTCTTTCCTCGAATTTTGGGAGGTAGTCCTAGTGTGTTTTTCATGGTTTTCACACCTTCGCTACCTTGCCCTTCACTTTTTCTTTATCTGTCCAGCCCTATAGCCTGGGTTTTCCATAGGAACAACTGTTGCACCCTATTAAATTCTTCTGGTGGTAAAGAATCTACCCCACTCATGGTCCCCTATTTCAAGAATCCTTCCAGATCTAGGTGTTACCTATCAGGAATCTCCTGCAGTTCATGATCTTCTGTTTTCATCTCACTTTGGGTCATTTCTTGGTCCCTCTCCGATTCTACATCGCTCATCATAGTCTCTTTCTGTTTTCTACCATCCTGTGTTTGAGCTGTCTCTTTCTTTTTCTCTTTTTCCCCTGGGCTTCCTTCCATTACTTGATCTAGCTTTGTTATCTCTTCTTCCTCTTCGAGAACTTGGAACCTATTCATATTATTCTATGGTTCTTCTATTTGCTGCTTCTTTGTTCCCCTCTTGCCCCCTCTTCCTCTGTGAACCACTTTGTGAAAGCCTTCAGTATCTTTCATTGTTTTGTCTTACTTCTGTGGTCTATCTTGATGAGAGGACAATCTCTAAATAGGTGCCCATGCTCATGGCATTTCTGACATCTAAAAGGAATATGCTCATAGTCTACTGTTTGCACCCATTCTTCATCCAGAACTTCTAAGATGACCTCATCCAAAAGAGCTCCAGAGAGATCCATCTCCACACATATTCTTGCAAAGGAAGTGTACTTACCTCTTTTGGTGGCTTCAATAGTTTTGACAAAACGCCCTAGCTTATTGCCTATAGCAGATAAAGATTCTAGTTGCTAGTAATCCAGGGGTAATGAGTAGAGTCTTACCCAGACCGGGACAGTAGTGAATGTTTCTCTCTCAAGGAAAAACTTCATCATCCACAGTCGCATGTAAAGGCTTGCTGCTGCATAGAAGTAGGGCCCTCCTTCAAACACTTTGTCTTTGTCCTCAATATTTGTGAAGACTACCTTAAAGAAACCCTTAGACCCAAGATGTAGGTGAATGCTCCCTCTTAGTTTCCAGTTATATTTAATCCATGTCTGTAAAGCTTTTTTAGTGGGCCAGACTCCAATAAATTTGCAAATGATAGCATATGTCCTCATGTGGTCTCTGTGTGCCTGTAGAGCAGGATTATTTAAAACTACTCTGAGAGTGACCTCAGCTTTGGGTTTACATGGCCCTTTTTGTGCCTTGTTTTTCGCTCATTATCCTTATTATTTTTATTCTCCTTTGTCTTGTTTGAATCTTGGACTCCATATATAATCCCTAATCCCTCACTTGAAGGACTTCTGACACTCTCTAATGGTTTCCTTCCACGACTAGCCACAACTTGCCTATAAGAGGGAGTGGAGCTCCCTCCCCTGCGCGCTTCCATGGATACTCCTGCAAAACCTAGCACTTCTAGGAAACTCATGCTCCACTCACGGGTATCATCCTCGTGACATATAGACCTTTCGCCACACACACACTTTTTTACTTACATAATATTTTATTTTATTTTAAAATAGACGTTGTCAAACCAACGTTAGGAATAGAAGGAATTACACAATTCTATGATGTGGCTTTCAGTGCAATAAAGAGAAAAATAATACACAAATATAGTCTAACTAACAGTTGAAATGGCCTTTTATTGAGCACTTTTTCTTGTCAATTTTTTCTCGAAAAATTAATATTCCAATATTGTAAAGAGAAGAGGTATTTGAAAATAAAAGAAATCAACTCATTCTTAACAAACGTAATAAGAGGGAGATGCATAATTCATTCAATTCTTAATATAAAAGTAATATTTAACATTCAAAAAATATTAATAACAATAAATAATTTTAATGTTCATATCATGTAATATATCTTAATGTTAGGGTGAATGCATGAAGTTGGGTTACAATTTTGGGCCAGATGTGGCGCTAAAATTTCAACTTTTTCCTCTTTTATTGAATTGAAGCCCTCAAAATTCATTTAAGCATTGTTAATTTTGATTCGGGGTAAAAAGACAAATTGTGGAGAATTATGATTTTTTCCTAATGATTATTTTTGCAAAAATATTTAGTGTAATATAATATGTCAATTTTCCATTAAATCAAATGCTTTTCCTTGCTTTTTGCACACTTTAAGGGGTATGTGTGTGTTCACGTAACATAACTTAGGCTAAAATGTGTAATTTAATATATATATATATATATATATATATATATATATATATATATATATATATATATATATATATATATATATATATCTCTGTGTGTGTGTGTGTGTGTGATCTACACATAGAGAGATAAGTTTTTAATATTAAAAATTTAATTTTTTATGCAAAATTATAAATTTTTATTAATTTTCGAAGTTGGTGAAGTAATATTTCAATACATGTTCGCATAAGGTTTTTTTCAACTAATTAAATAAATAAAAAAACCAAGAGTGCCCTTTTGAAGAAGAATAAAAAATGAAGATATTTGTGAAGATAATGGAATTTCTTAAAAAACAATTGTTGTATATATTTTATGAAATTGATTTTTTATTCAACCTCATTAAAATTGTTCAAAAAAAATTCAAGCATTATGATTAAAAGAAATTAGATGAAAAATATCATATGAATTCGAAAATGTCAAACTCATATGTCATTGGATATAAGATCCCTTCATGAATCCAGCATGATTAATTCCACCACTTAAGGAGAAAATTTTCCCTAAGTCTGCTAGGGTCCAAATAGTTTTGCAGGAAATTTTTTAGAAGGCGCGCTCAAATTGTGGATTTTAGGACTTTAGAGGCTCAATCGAGAATTTAAAGCACTCAATTGAGTGTTTAAATTTAAAATTCAAATAGATTGATCGAGGGTTTCGCAAACCCTCAATTGAGCCATATACGTGGTTAACAAGGGCTCGATTGAGCGCTATAGTTCGATCGAACCTATATAAAATTAAAGAAATAAAAATAAATAAATAATGAATCATACATTTAGATTTTAGAACCAATAAAGATCTAAAATTTAATCTTTTACCACATTTTAGAATTCCAAATTTTATTATAATTTTCGTTATCATCTCATGTAGAAACCTTATTAAATTTAATATTAATATTAAAAAATTATTATTATTATTAAATTAAATTCTGAAATATGATATTAATATAAAAATAATAATATTAATATATTTTTTGCTAATATTGAATTTATTAATTTTGAATTAATATAACTTTAATATAATATAAAGTTGTTATATTACAATATATACTAGCACAACCACATTAATAAATTGTGCTTGATATATGCCATAGGCATCAACAAATCAATCATTAACACAAAAAGAGCCATACAAGCTGACTCAATATGTTAATTTTATTTAACCTAATTTTTTTATAAATCTAACATAATAAAATATATAATATCTTTAAAATTGTGAAGTAAACATAACCTAAAGCTACCGAAATAAATATAACCTAAATGGTTTCAATTGGAAGACATGAAGCACTCTATGTATGTCTAATGGAGGTAGCTGGAACATTGATATTTTAGAAAATTTTAGATAATATTTCCATGGAAAATTATCATTTCCCCTCTAGATGAATGTACAACACACATTTGAAATATTGCATTTTAAATATGTATTATATAGAAACAAAATAAATTGTTGTACGACATCAAAATAAATAAATAAAAAAACATTATTTAAACATAATATTTTAATTGTCAAAGTATTTAAAAAATTTTGAAATATAGAGGAGAGAGAGTGGGAGAGAAGGGTAAGAGATAGAGAGGGGGACACAGAGATGGAGATAGGGAGAGGAGGAGAGATTCTCCGAGAAATATAGGGAGCTCGAGAGATGGAGTTGGAGGAAAATATAGGGAAGGAAGAAGTTCAAGACATATAGAGAGAGAGAGAGAGAGGTGGCGAGAGAGAGAGGGAGTGACAAGGGAGAGATGGAGAGAGAGTTTGTATGTTTGGGGGTAAGATAGAAAGACAAAGAAGGTGAGATGGTGAGAAGGGGGGAGAGAGAATGAGAGAGGGAGGAAAATAGTCAACAGAGTTGTCGGATGAAGCTCTCTCTCTCTCTCTCTCTGTTGACTATCTCCCACACCTCTGTCAACCTCCCCCACCTCTCATTCTCTCTCCCCCCTTCTCACCATCTCTCCTTCTTTGTCTTTCTATCTTACCCCCAAATATACAAACTCTCTCTCCATATCTCCCTTGTCACTACCTCTCTCTCTCGCCACCTCTCTCTCTCTATATGTCTTGAACTTCGAGAGAGATAGAGTGATGAGGGGGAGAAAGGAAGAGAGGGAGGACTTGAGAGGATGGAGAGAGAGAGAGAGAGAGAGAGAGAGAGAGAGAGAGAGAGAGAGAGAGAGAGAGAAAAGGAGGGAGATATAGATAGATATGGAGAAGCAATGTGTATGTTTATGGTGTTGAATGGCAACAAGAAATTGCTAAAAATATAAGTTCTAAAATAGCAGTTTGGGCATCAGTGCTAGATTGTGCAACAAGGAATGACAAATGGAAGTGCTAAAAATAGAAGTTATATTTTTAGTAGTTCAAGTTGGATTCCTATTTTTAGATAGTCCCTTGTCTAAAATAGGAAGTAAAATTTGAATTTGGTCTTACCAGCAGTATGGAATATTAATTAATTAATTTTCCATGAGTCAATTATTTAAGGAAAATCAAACTTGAAGTCTTTGTGAGAACATGCAATTATTTCTCCACTAATTAGGGAATGTGTCCTTGATTTGCTCCACTGATTGAGGAATTAAGGATGAGTTTTATATTGAAAGGATCATTTGACTTAGCTTAACTTAGTCAACTTCAATTATATTAATTTAACGAGTTGTTAAATTAATGAGATATAGTTTGTTGATGCTTGCATGCATGTGACAACTATTATTTTCAGATAACCAAGTATTCTCTCATGGATAACTGATGCATGGCAGTTCAAACAGAGAACTAGATGAGATTAGAGAAGGGATAGTGTACTATCAGTTGGATGAATATTTTTCCTATAAAGGAAGCTCATCCATGATGAGGATTCATATCCTTCAGGTTTTTGAAGTTATTTTAGAGGCCAGTGTTGTGTGTGAGGTGAGAATCATATATGTTGCAACTGGAGGACCCAGGAAAAACTGTTCATAGAAATAGGAGGCTTGGAGGGCATAGGAGAAGGTTTGTGAGAAGCCTTTGACTATCTATGAGCAGTAGAGGGATTGTACTGAGAGCTACATAGCTTCTGAGCTAAGGCTTTGTGTAATCTGGACATATTTCAGTTGTATGATAATACAGAGATGGGGTTTTAGGCTGGTGCTTTCCCCTAGTTATATATTTTGTGTTATGTGTGTTTGATTTCTCCATATCAGTTATATGTGTTCTTATTGATGTTGCTCATGTTTAATTAAGCTTCCGCTAAATTGGTTGTAGAAGTAGATCTAGTATTATGCTTTAGTACATTGCATATATTAGTTTGATCTATAGGTGGTGAAATTTCTACATGGTATCAGAGCTAGTTGATTTGTAGAAAAATTCTACATGGTATCAGAGCAAAGGTGATCAAAGGAGAGAACAGTATAATGAGAGGATATTTCAAAGTTTTGAGTTTTGGGCTGAGAGTTTGTAGAGCAGATCTGAAAATTTCTGTACAAAATTTTCAGAAACAAATAGCAAATTTGGATTCCTTGCAGAAAAATACCCAAAAAAAAAAAAAAACATGACAGTGGGAAATATGAACAGATTGGTGTGCTAGCCAAGAACCTATATGCACTTGAGGTACAAGATGCATGCAAAGCCTTGAGGAGCAAGGCAAAGGTTAGATACTTGGTGGGTGAGAGGGAGAGTAAATTACCTCTCAACATGCAACGCCAAAAGAAGTCTCAGACGATTATGGAAGAGCCACGATTGGTGCAATAGCTTCAGGAGGTTATGGAACAGCCAAAACTAGAGAAGCTGAGAGGAGATCGAGTAGAGACATCTACTCATGCGGAGACATCTTGTAGGGGGAGACTTCAAGCCAGGTCGGCAGAGGGATCACATGCAGCGGTACCTCCAGGTAGGAGGTGGGGTGATGTGGAGTGATCGTCCCAAGGAGGAGGGGCAGGATTCTTGAGGTACCCAACCTCTTTGATTCGACTTTGTTATAGCAGCCCTGATGAGGAGTAGCAGGACTGACTAATTGGTTAGAGATAGATGTGGATGGAGCGGCAGAGAGAGCTACAGTGTAGGGAATCCCAGGACAGTGCAAAGTTAGCAGGTTGCAGTAATGTCAGAGACACAAGTGTGTTGCACAGTACAGTGTAGCACAGAGAGGTGTGCAACAGTGCAAGATGCATGGAGATGTTGTAGTAGCGCAGAGGTCAGAGAGGGAGTACTTGTCAGTAGCAGGTAGATCTTTAGCATCAAAATATGTTTCTAGCCCAACATAGAGGTCAGTTGGGAGTTTTTTTGTTCTGGAACAACCACACTTGGTACAAGTCAGTTGCATGCAGAACATTCCGAAGGTACAGGATCGGGTTGGAGAGGAAGCTTTTCTTGTTGAGAGGGATTGTTGAAAATTGGCAACAAGAAGTTGCTAAAAATAGCAGTTTGGGCATCAGTGCTGGATTGGGCAACACGGAATGAAAAATGGAAGTGCTAAACATAGAAGTTCTATTTTTAGTAGTTCAAGTTGGATTCCTATTTTTAGACAGTCCCTAGTCTAAAATAGGAAGTAAAATTCGAATTTGGTCTTACCAGAAATTTGGAATATTAATTAATTAATTCCCCATGAGTTAATTATTTAAGGAAAAGCAAACTTGAAGTCTTTGTGAGAACATGCAATTATTTCTCCACTAATTGGGGAATGCGTCCTTGATTTGCTCCACTGATTGAGGAATTAAGGATGAGTTCTATATTGAGAGGATCAGTTGACTTAGTTTAACTTAGTCAAGTTCAGTTAGATTAATTTAACAAGTTGTTAAATTAATGATATATAGTCTGTTGATGCTTGCATGCATGTGACAACTATTATTTTTCAGATAACTAAGTATTCTCTCATGGATAATTGATGCATGGAAGTTCAGACAGAGACCCAGTTCAGATCATAGAAGGGACAGTGTACTATCAGTGGGATGAATATTTTTCCTATAAAGGAAGCTCATCCATGATGAGGATTCATCTCCTTCAGTTTTGTGCAATTATTTCAGAGGTCAGTGTTGTGTGTGAGGTGAGAATCATGCAAGTTGCAGCTGGAGGACCCAGGAAAAATTGTGCATAGAAATAGGAGGCTTGGAGGGTAAAGGAGAAGGTTTGTGAGAAGCCTTTGAATATCTATGAGCAACAGAGGGATTGTACTGAGAGCTAGATAGCTTCCGAGCTAAGGCTTTGTGTAACTTAGACATATTTCCACTTGTATGATAATACAGAGATGGGATTTTAGGCCGATGCTTTCCCCTAGTTATATCTTCTGTGTTATGTGTGTTTGATTTCTCCATATCATTTATATGTGTTCTTATTGATGTTCCTCATGTTCAACTAAGCTTCCACTAATTGGTTGTAGAAGTAGATCTAGTATTATGCTTTAGTACATTGCATATATCAGTTTGATCTACAGGTGGTGAAATTGCTACATGGTATTAGAGCTAGCTGATTTGTAGAAAAATTCTACATGGTATCAGAGCTAGCTGATGCGTAGAAAAATTCTACATACTAGGTGATATAGATAGATGAAGAAGGAGAGACAGAGGGAGATAGAGATATAGATTGAAGGAGGAGAGAGGGAAGAAGAAAGAGATAGAGGGAGGGAGGGAGAGATAGATAGATATGAAGAGAGAGAGCATATGTGTCTCGGGGGTGAGATAGAGAGACAAAAAAGGAGAGATTGAGGGATATCTCAATATAGATGGAGGGGGGAGAGAAAGGGGAGAATATTTATTGCACTAGATACAGTGATTTTAGTGTACAGATGTTGATTTATAATCTTATTTGATTTCTTGCATTAGATGAATTCATTTCTATGTAGATGTTTATTTATAACTCTATTTCATTGGGTACATTAGATACATTGATTTATATGTAGATGTTGATTTATAATTCTATTTCATTGGTTTCATTAGTTTCATTAATTTCATTAAAGATGTTAATTTCTAATCTTGTTTGATTGAGCTTGCATTATATGCATAGATTTTAGTGTAGACGTGGATTTCTAATCCTATTTTATTTCTTGTAGCTTTAGATGCATTGATTTCAGTGTAGATGTTGATTTATAATCCTATTTGATTGTTAGCATTAGATGCATTGATTTTTGTGCAGATGTAGATTTCTCATCCTATTTGCTTGGTTGCATTAGATGCATTGATTTCAGTGAAGATGCTGAATTTTTATTTGATGTAACGAGATATATGGTGTGCATTAATTTCAAGGTAATTAGTTTAACATTGTGCATTGATTTTAGTCTAATCACACAAAAAATATTGACAACGTGCATTATGGCTAAGCTTTTCTAGATAAGCTCAAACAAAATAAAAATATAATAAATTTTGTATTTGCAACTTTTACATCTCCACATCTTTTATAATTGAATACAACTTATTTAAATCATATTTGAGTTTTTAAAAATTGAATAAAACTTATTTTAATCATAAGGAATTGATTGAAATACTTGGATAACTACTTGTAAATTTCGGAAAGTTGAGAACATTATATAAAATTATAGAAATGTTGTCATATATTATTTTTTAACCTATATATTAAATTTCAATACGATTGACTTATATCATTTTATGACTAAACTCTTGTAGATAATCTCAAAATAAATAATGTTGAATAAAACCTATTTCTTGTTTACATGACATCTTTTAAAATTGAATAAAATTGATTTCATTTTAATTGAACCTTGAGATGTCCACAGGGTCTTAGATAGATAGTGATTGGGTTTTTTTAAAGGCACTCCTTGATGTGAAGTCATAGGTTCAATTCCCCACCTCGATTGGGGTGATATATTGGAGATGACGAAGATGTAGTCATGCAAAGCTTACAAACAAACAAAAATGAACCTTGAGCTAAGAAATTGATTAAAATATGTAGATCATGTAGCCCAACGAGGGTTCACATTCCACTCATAGATCTTGCCTTTGACACTATTCGAAGTGTCAAAGGCATTGTTTATGTCACTGTTGATGATCATGCTACCTCTGATGGTCCTTCTTCACCTATTTTAGGTACACCTCCTACATTTTTAAATCCTCTTTAAAATTTATTTGTTTGTGCCTTGAAATTGTATTTAATTTTTAAATTGTCCTCAACTGATGTGTTTGAATTTAACGTATATATTATTATGCTTCTAGTTTATTAATTATATATGTTAAATTATGTTTATGATTTTCATTCCCTTAGTAGGTCGAACTTGAGGACCAAAGTGTAGCATCAATCCCTCCATGGTATGGTGCTACAACTCATAACACATTGGAGGATGTTACGAATCACCATATATGAATCACACGAGAGATGTGTAACATCCCTGTCAATTCACTGACTCATCGTAGTTTGTATTTGTTTTTGGATAACATCACTAGGTTGACCGAGACATACCAGAGGTCGGGCCCACCGATCCACCTCCTACATTCTGTACAGAGGATTAGGAGGTCATGAAAGAGGCCAAGATACTTGGGAGGTGATGAAACAGGCCACTGAGAACATTGGTATTCATGGGAGTTGTTTGACATCCCTCTGGGTCATTGGAGCTTAGGGTCAATTCCTCTTCCATGACTAGGTAACCATTTATTTTTCCAAGCATTTATATGCAGAGTTCGTGTTACATATGAGGCCATATTACATTGTTATTGGATCTCATTATTATGGACCTGGCTTGGAATGTACCTATGAGCATGAGGGGACTCATATGGACCCTGGGCATGTACCACCACATCTGAGATTATTTTCACCATCGTCTTGTAGCTTGGTATTATCAATAGAGCTATAGGAGTTGTCATAGTTCGGTGGTGAGGCCAGGGAGACTATTGCAGAAAACATGTGAAGGCCATTGGCCAATGCATGTGTTGCATTGTATGGAGATATTAGGAGACCACCACCATTGCCTTGTGACCTGCCAATGCCCTTATATGATGATGCATTTCTCATGACTTTACCCATTGACCAAATTTTGACATATACATGTATGTATCATGATGTCATTCATGAAACTTGGAGGGTGCACGATCTGTGTGACACATGATAGGTACATATATATATGAAAATTTTGACTATTATTTTTAAATTGCATAAATATTCATATCAATTTCTAGTTTGTATTTGATTGCATTTATATTAATAAGTTCATGATAACATGTAAACACAACCCAACTACATGGATGAGATTATGAGGTTATCTGAGGGGGCAGTTGATTAGCCTGACCATCCTCAACCAAATAATTTTTCCATGGATTTTTCTCCACCCCATATGTTCACTAATGTGGAGGAGAGTCACTATGTAAAACCACATGGACCAATAGTTGAGGGAAACATTTTTATTCTTAATATTTCAACATTTTCTTTTTTTAAGTTAAACATATATGCTAATTAATTTGTAGACTAATTATAATTTGTACTTGCCATTGTATACAAAAGCCCATACGTAGACTGTCATTGAAGTCACTGTTATGTGGAGACATGAGTGGGATGTGGGTTTAGAGGCACTAATGATGCGAGTACATCGATGCAGGCCCTAATCATTGAGCCATAGGCAGGGGAGCATCAAACCCAGATTCATCAGACCCCCATCCTATCTTGAATTTTGACTCTACTGAAGTTAGTAGATTCATGTATATGTAATTAAAAATGTGGTTCAAAATCATTTATTTCCATATTATTTATTTTGTACAAATAATGATCTGATTATTTTGAAGTTGAATGTGTTATATTGTAGTACCAACTTATGGACACTTTGTGCAGTACAACTCACATAGGAGTTATGGTGGTACTTAGAGTGGTCAGTTTGTATATTTTTAGGCCCATTTCATAGGGCACATTCACATGTGATACAAAATTTGTATATTTTCATACGTGGACAGTTCATGGATGTACATCATGGACATTATTTTAATTTATGGATGCTTATTATTTTAGTTTATGAATGTTCATATGATATTTGTAATTTGTATATTTTTTCATATGAATAGTTTATTGATACATGTATTCACTATTTCCGCTTATGGATTTGCATTAACATTTTTTACGGGTGCTCATTAGTTTTTTAAATTTATGGATTTTTTAAAAGTATTTTGCTAATTTGAAAAAAAATCTATATACTATAACTTTTATTAGTAAAATATAACAATTTTGATTTCAAGTTTCATAGACTAAGAAAATAAGTACAATATTAAGTTATGATGCAATCACTTTGATACTCAAAATGAACTAAAATATATCATGTATTAATTTAATATTGAACATGGAAAGAATTGCAATCATGCTTCATATTGGCTTGTAGAAAGTGTCTTTTAGTGCAATCAACATGTATGTTATTACAATTCAATTTTAAAAATAAATTATTTGAACTATAAAGTCATCCTAATTATTATGAAATATATATATATATATATATATATATATATATATATATATATATATATATATATATATATAAATGAATTTTTTTGTGACCCGCCCATATACCATTGCATGGACAACTTTTTTAAGTATTTAAATCAATTTCTTTATCTGAAGGTTCAATTAAAAAAAACAAATATGATTGAAATAAGTTTTATTCAATTTTTAAAAACTAAAATATGATTGAAACAAGTTATATTAAATTTTAGAAGATGTGGAGATGTAAAAGTTACAAATACAATTTTTATTTGATTTTATTTTGTTTGAGGTTATCTACAAAAGCATAGTCATAATGCACATCGTCAATAATTTTTTATGCTTACACCGAAATCAATGCATAACGTTAAACTAATTGATGGCATTATTGTCATTGATGGCAAAGGAGAAGAAAGGTATGCAGAACCAGGAGCAAGGTATGAAAGAGCAGCAACACAAGAAGCAACGATAACAATGCAGTAGAAAAAGAGAATCAAAGGCAAAGGAGCAGTGAAAGAGCAACAAAGGAATACGAGAAACAAGGTATGTTGCAGGGATATTTGACAACAAGAGATGAAAATGATGGCAAAGGAACAACATGAACAACAAAGGGAAAAGGAGCAGGAAAATATGATGGGACATTTATTCTTGATGCCACACTTTTATTGTAAAGGAGAAAGAAAATATAATGGCACATGTATTGTTGATGGTACACTCGTATTGAAACAGACATTATCATACCATGGAGGTAAAGGAGAAAAACTTGTTAGCTTGTTTCATATGGTGATTGCATATATTGTTATGACAAAGAAACAAGGTATACTATATATGGTTGTTATGTATGTAAAGAATGTTTCTATGCTTTTATGCTTATTGTGTAAGGCTGATTTGAATATTTGTTTAGTTGGGTTGAATTGTTGTGATGCAAGGCAAAGGAAAGACTCCATGACAGCAAATGCAAGACAAAGACATGATGCAAGACAAGGAAAGATGCAACGCAAAGGTACATGAACAAATTTTGTGATGTAGGGTTATTTGAATATGAATGAAAGATTGTATTATGGCAAGTTATTTATTTATTTTATTGACATGAAGAATATGAATGAATGTCATTTGGGCATGATGAATTAAATTTTATATTTTAATATTCAAGGGTTTAAGTAGTTTGGAATTGAAAGCACACCCTTGGAATGTAAAGAGAAAAGTTGTGTCATTTCATATTTGTATGAGTGGAACATGAACAACCATCAAAGTTCATTTATAAATTTGTGCAAGGTTGGAGAGATGGTTGGTTAGAGTGTTAGAGAATGTGAGAGTTGATTGAGATGTTATGCATTAGTTACCTGGCACATATGAAGCTTATGTGAAGCATATTTGAAGGGAAGAAGAGGTAGATATGAAGATGGACTTATGCAGAATTGATGACCAGCTAAACCAACACATTGTTTATTCTTGTTTGAATAAGGGGATTGTAGTATCCTTTCAAGTTGTGGCTTCATAAATATCTAGTTGGAGCTAGTTGAGGTAGGAGCCTCTTGTGGGTTGTAGCTTGCAGAAAACATATTGGAGTTGGAGCATCCTTGCATGTTGTACCTTGTAGAAAAATTAAGGTGGTAGCCTCTTGTAGGTTGGAGCCTACAAAAAATCAAATGTAATAAGTAGTATTACCTTGCCTTTGCATCAAAACAATGATAAAATCATGGTTTTCTCTCTTTATGGGTTTCCACTTATATCTAGTGTCAATATGTGTTGTTATTATCTGATGATGTGATGTTTTGGTTTGATTATTACTTGTTGTTCACATATTCAATCTATTGGTCATTATTTGTTAAGATGCTCATGTAATGTTTTAGTTAATGAGTTTAATGAAAGGAATTTTAATGTCCATGAATGGACTAAATTGGTTCACCCTCCCCCCTCATTTTAGTTAAGTTTTCATCAATTAGTGTCATATCCAAGTTCCTTTTATGTAAGCCTAATAGATTGAAGGTAGGTCTGGTTAAGTCATGGACTATCAAAGTGTACATGTTGTCAGTGCAAAAAACTTTCATGAATGGAGAGATAAGGTTAAAACACAACCAATAGCTTATGGATCTAGTGTATGGAAGCTTGTATGTGATGGTTACTGAAAATACTCTCCCTCTATGCAAGAACAATAATGGAATGCTAAGGTAAAATGTGTTATGTATAAAAATATTCATAGAAAAGATCTTGATACAATAATAGACTTAATTTTTATAAAAGAAATCTCAGATAGATTGCATCTCATGTATGAAGGAGACACTAGTAGTTGCACTATGGAAAAAGAGAAGAGAAAGAGGAAGAAGAAAAATCCATATCAAAAGAAAAGGTTCAATGAATTGAGGTCTCTAGTAGTGTGAATGGACCTTATTTCCATGAATAAAAGATAGTTGAAGAACAAGGAAAGCTTGACATAGTCTTGACTAAAATAGGAAGATTGAAGAATGAAAACAAAGATCTGAAGAAATTGGTGCAAATATCTAATGAGAGAGAACATGAACATAAGGTGTTGGCATTATGATATAGGTGTTGTCCTTGATAGAAACTCACTCACAAGTCTGTTCAAATTTTATAAAGGGCAACTCACATTGTAACAGGTCAATTCAGAGGTAACAGAGAATTGGTACAAAAAAAGAAGAAGTTGGAACAAAGGTCTACTGATCAGAATCAAGAAGTTGAAGGAAAATAATGTTTTAAGATAGTTTAAGTTGTATACATAGGTTCACCTTCTCAAAGAATCATATACACGCATGTTCACAGAACGAAAAGAGTGTATATGTATGCATGCACTTTCACAAGAGGAAAAGTGTGCATGGGTTGGAAAATCAAGGAAATGCAAGATTAAAGAATACCAAGGGTCAATACCATGGTATTAGCCCACAATATTGAGTAGAGTAATGACTATTTGATCCCGTCCAAGAATACCATGGGTTTTAAATGTTGTTTTGGTCCGAGGTATTGAGAAAGGCCAAAAACTATATCAGGAGAAGAAGATCAAAGGGCCAGGTGTGCAAGTGAACAGGCTTCTCAAGAATACTTCTATCTAAAGTATAATTTATGTTCCAGGGGCTATGATTATGATATAATCTGAAATATTTTGTGCACCTTGAATTCAATGTTGGATCAGGATCATGAGACCTGAAATGACTTATCATTGAATGATCTGATATTGCTTGGGCTAGATCTGGTTGCTTACACATACTTTATTCTTTAAATGTCATGATTTGAGTATGTCTGAAGTCTGAAATAGTAGCGAAGTTGTAAGTTTGTATTTACAGATCTATATGTTGGTTCACTTTGTTAAAGGTGCGTATACATGTTGGTTCGAAGCTTCCAAGTAGTGTATGTAAAAGAAAAGCTTGTTATTAAGAAATGACTGATTGATCTGATTAGTGATGTTGGTTTATTGATGTTTGTCAATGATGTCTTCTTAGATCTAAAACTAGAACTGAATGCATAAGGAGATTGAGTCTGATTGGTTGATTCATTAAGTGAGAAGGGTGATCTTTGTTGTTGACTGTCTAGATCTCTGTAATTCGACTTTAGATGCTCAAAATATTACTGGTTGGTACAAATTTGATTTATAAGTTTTTATGATTCAGTATTTTTGGAGGTATACGTAGTTTTGGTTAAAGGAAGTAGCATATACACATAGTTTGGGTTCATTAAAGTAGTGTATGCATTCTGATGTATGATTTTTGAGGTTACAGCTAGTTCTGAATGATGATGAAGGTTTCTAGGTTCATCATAGTGTTCTGGTGACAATGATCTGACTATTCAAATTGACTAATGATTGGTTGATGCAGATGTATTTTTTGTATGTATTAAAGTGGTGATTGATTTTGAGCTTCAATGTTACTAATGGGTCCAGTGTGAAAATTTTATGAAACGAGGCCTTCATATTGTGTTTTTGTGTACCAGGAGCATCCAGTCTGAAAATTTATGAAACATGGTCCCTGGAGGAAGAGAGAAGGTCGTAGCCTTCTATAGGGTGGCGCCTACATACTAGTAAACATATCGACTAGTACAAGAGCTAGGGTATTGTAGCTCCCTTCCAATAGAAGCTGGGGAAGAAGAGAAGGTTGTACTCTTCTACAGGTGGGTGCCTGCATACTGGTATGAGTCTGCACCAGTACAAGATTGTAAACATATTTTCTTTATATTAAAAAGAAGATAGAGATGACAGCAGCAAGTGGTTTTTCTCTCGCATTTGGTTTCCACCTTAAATATTAGTGTTCATGTGTGTTCCTTATGTGTGATGGTTTATTTTATTATTACTACACATAGTTACTGTAGAATAAAAATGATGCACTAATTAAAGATCAACACATGATGAATTGACTAAGTCATAAGTTCTCTGGGTATACTTTGGTTTCTTTAATCACAGTTGTGTGCACATGCAAGTTCACTTCACTGAATTAGCATATATAAATCTGATTGGGAAATGAAAATGATTGAATTGTAAATACTTATTCACACCCCCCCCCCCCTAAATATTATTTCCAACATAAGGAACAAATACTTGGCCTAGAGACATAGCTTGACGAAGAAGGGAGATTAGGAGAGGACATTAACAGTTAGATGAAGGAGTAAGAGGTACATGGTAAAAGGTTAGAAGCTGAAGTTGTCTTAGCAAATAATGAATTAGATGAAAAGAGAATATTACTTAAAGAGTTAGAAGATGAGAAGGTCTCCAAGAAGAATTCAGAAGAGAAGAACAATAGCTCAAAGGAAATCATAGAGGATAATGAAGTAGCCCTGAAAAGACCATTAGAGGAAGGTACAAGAAGAGTAAATGACAAAGAAACAAAAAAATCCAAGCAGCAACAACAAGAGCCAAAGAATGAGTTGAAGAAAATGATTTTTGCAAAAAGGTCATTTCCTCCTAAAGATGAGTTGAAAAAATTCAGATGATCTCAAAGGAGATTCTTTTCTCCTGGGAAAGATATCAAATTTTTTTCTTGCCATGGACCTGGACATGTAGTAGCAGATTGTAAGAAAAATAAAGTCAAGACCTATCAGCAGAAAATGCAACAAACAAGAAGGCTCCCTCAAGTGTGCAAACAGAGAAGACAATCATACACTAGGTACAAAAATAATTTCTATGGCTATTTCTATTTTTGCAATGAATTTGGACATAAAGCTAATGAATGTAAACTATTTGTAAAGAATAGAACAAGAATACACATAATTTCTAACATATCTTGGTCAAATAATATGTTATTTGGGTCTTGGACACAAATCCAAAGATTGTAAATTTTCAAATACCCTAAGAAAATCTAGACATATGATGAAAGATAATGAAAGTAGACCAAACTTTGAATTAAAAAGAAATGTGGATAACATAAGGAAGTCTACTAAATTTTGGAAAAGAAAAAAAAGGATCCACCTAAGACCTCAATAGAAAATTTAAATCATCATAGCATTAGGGGAGCGACTCAAGAAATCAAAAGATGAATTCAGTCAGTGTTAGAGAAGCAACAACATCTCAAGGGGGGAGCAGTCCTATAAATATTGATTGCAGACATGGAAATCAAGCGGATTTTAGTAGAAAATATTTAATGAAAATCTGAATGGAGAGCAAAGTCAGCCTGAAAGTGAAAAGAAACCTCCAGCACTAATATATTTTTCTATGTAGAGAAAGTATTTGAAGGTCTTGTGCATTTTTATATCTAAGGAGAACACATTACCAGCAATCAAGTCAACTGAAATTTATTTTTTGACTCTTAGGAACAGAGACAATAAGAAACTATATGATGTGAAAAATATTTAATATGTAGGAAAATAATCAATTCTTGTCTTGTAAGACCAGAATAAAGTGTGTTCATATGAGTTTCTATAGTCCTAAAAGAAAATAAACATGCTTGAAATGAGGTTGAGTGAAGTCAAAAAAGAGAATAGACATTTGCAAAGTGAAATAGAAAACTTAAGACCATGGGAGACGCAAACATCTAGCTATCTTTAAAGAGTTGAGATTAACAAAGGTTGTGTTGGTCAACTTATTTGGAAACCATTGCAATAGAATTTGGCAAACCAATAAGCCCTTAAAAGAGGCATGATCGATTTTGCATAAAAACCTCGCAAAGGCCATTGAGTGTTTGAAAATCTTCTAGGGCTCTATGGATTTCTTGAACATGCCACAGAGGACGATGACAAGATGTTGGAAAACTATGAACCACAACATGTGAAAATGGTTATGGATTGTTTATCACCAACTCTTTGGTACCTCAAGACATAGAGCTTGTATTGGACTGTCAAGAATTAAAGTCAACAAGTAAAAAATAGAGGCTTCTATGACAAGTGATGACAAAAGACCAGAAGTGTTGAACATGGAGTGGCACTAGTGAGAATCATATATATATATATATATATATATATATATATATATATATACACACATATATTTAAAATGCTAGTCATAACAAAGAGAAGAATGGTGAATGGAAAAATATTATCAACAAATATGGACTTACGATAAAACTTAAAACCGTAAGCATTGAAAATGGATTCAGAAGATCAACTTGATTGAAATCATAAGTTTAAATAAGTGAAGGTTATTCTCCTCAAAGAGACTCAAGGTGAAAAGGTTCTTAACATTCATCTTCTCATACATTCAAGCAGATTGAAGATAAGGGGTAAATTACAAAGTGCTCAAAGCGGGTATATTTGAAATCATAACGAAATGAAGAAAGTATTGAAGAGAATTTGCAGTATAATGGTCGCATGGCTAGTTGAAAAAAGGAGTTACAAACTCTGATTATCTATGTAGAGGAAGACCGGCACACTTGAGGTAGAAAAATATGGAGTGAAATTCCTAGAAATGACAAAGTAACACAGGTCACTACATTCCATATCAATACAAGTCAGACGTACAAAGACAAAGATACAAGGATGTAGTGGAGATATTAAGGACACAAATACATTATTGCATAGATGTGAATTGAATCAATTCTACCTGCATTGTGCTAAGAGAAGGTTATTTGTTGGATGGCTAGATGGTTATCATATGGCCTGCATTGTTACTTATCGGTCCATTACATATAAATTATGGTTTTTATTGTGTTAGAATTAAGTAATAAAAGTCTCTTATATCATATCATAAGTTATATATTGTGCATTGGTTGCACCAACTCTCACATATATTGTGCAATGGTTATATGAACATATTTTGCAGCATTGAGGTACAACTATCTAGTGTTACAGACATTAGGCCAGAGGAAAGATTAATAAAGTTTCCAACAATAATTATGAATTCGGAATATTATTATAATTTACATATTCATTGTATTAGCATAATTTATCATATGGTGTCATCTTTCAATGAATTGGAAAAATGTTCGCAGCATTCATGATAATCGACAAAATGTTACATATTCTGTAATCATATCACCATTATCTTCTCCACACCAAATTTCCCTGTTTCCCATTCGTAATTGATTTGAACTTATGCAGGAATGAAAAATAATACAAATATAAACATAAATAAACGTGTATTTCATTAATTTCAAAGGACTGAAATATGTTTACATACAGAATGGAAATAAACTAGCTCAGGTGATGGAAACATATCTCTGACAAGAGATGTGGTAGCTACATGCTTCTAAATTGTGTTACAATGAGGCTCGAAGACATTTTTTCATATGAACAACAAAGGGAAACCATACACAACCAAATCCTAACCCTAGGAGATTGATTGCCATGAGTTTGTGGGCCCCATTGGGGGTTAGTTGGACAACCATCTTCTGGGGGCCATAGCTTGGTCATATGATCCTCATTTGGCGCATATGATACATTGTTATAAATATATACAAGTAATAAAATATTTGTTGAATTATGGATGGGACCATACTGCATAGCTAAAAAAAACGTAGTTTAGGGGGTCAAAACTGCTCTAGAATTTCAGGACCCTAAAAAATACTAAAAATAGTAAAAAATGTTATACTGAAAGAAACTGATGAGACCAGCTAGAGGTCTAGGTGGAATGGTTGGATGACCACCAATATACACCTAGATAATTCCCCCCCACCCCCCCACCCAAGGAAGAAATGGTCCTCAATGCATGCAGAGCCTCCATTAGGTGAGGAACATTTTTTTGAACCTGGTCCCTCAAGAGCCACTTGCCCAAGTGAAGGAGTTGGAATGCTTTGACAACTCAATATAGCTAGATCCTCTATTGGTGACTTTTCTTGATTAATGTTTCCATGATCCTATCAGTCGTGGCTTGTTCAATACAACTTGGTTTGTGCTTTGTTAGCGTTAGCTGCTCAGTAATGTCTTATGTGTCGAGCAATGGGGGAAAGTATGGCTGCAACTGGTCCCCATTGAATACTAGGTTCAAGCCAACGAAGGGTGGAATTTTGAGCTTGAAATAATTGTCTCATACAGCTTTAGTGATGGCGTAAGGCCCATATTAGAGTGAGCGAAGCTTGTTGTGGGCCCTTTTTGAGGCACTCCTTCTACAAATGTAACCAAACTTTGTCGCCGAACTGGGACTTTTGTGGAACCCGATCCTAATCATTACACTATTTGTACTTAGAATAAATTTTTCCAATATTTCATGGACTTGATGGAAGATGTTTTGAATGCATCCAATAAAGGTGGTAGCTTTTTCAACTTCAAACTAGACATGAGCCAAATTTGCTTAAGTAGCTACAAGTGGTATGGCAACATCAATGGGACATAGTGGTTGGAATACCAACCCCACCTGAAACCGGTTGTGGCCAATTGGGATGTGGAGAGAACTGTTGTATCTATGTTGGACATAGGGGAGGCTTTCATCACATGTGTGTGGATACTTCGAGTTGTACATGGGTAGGATGTGCACGATCATCCTGTTGACAACCTTTGTTTGGCCATCAATTTGGGTGTGGAAGGTTATGGACCGTAGTGAGTTGGTATCCAACAATGACTAGAGGCTTGACTAGAATGTACTTAGGAACCTGCTATCTTGATATGAGATAATGGATTGTGGGATCCCAAAGTGTACCCATAATGATACAAAGAAGAGTTTGGCAATGGCTTCTGATGTGATACTCTTCTTGTAGGCTGCCATAATGGCCATTTTAGAGAATACGTTGATGCCCATTAAAATGCAGTCGTTGCCATACTTGGTAGAAGGAAGGCCCCACATGTAACCCATGGAGATGGATTCTTAGGGTCGACTAGGAGTAGGAAGAGTAGTTTACAAGCCTTGCGTCTTGATTTTAGGTTTGGAAATTGCGTAGGTGGTGCAATATCTAATGTACTTCCCAACATCCTACACTAAAAATACTGTCGAATTGATGCTTATGTGATCCATATCAAGTTTATGAGAAAACGTTTTTTGGCATACTAACACTGTTATTTCCACCCAAAAATATCCAGTGAAATTACTCTAGTGCGCCTCCAAAATCATCTTGGCATGCTCGCTTGAAATAACATAGAGGTGTCCCAGGTGGAAAAATAGGGTGTCCTATAAGTGAAATTTTGTAACTTGGTTACCTTCTAGGAGCATCTAGTATGTGGTGCTAAATTCTGGATCACTTGTGTAAAGATGTGGCCATCTCAAAGTCTCGTGTCCACAAGAGTCAAGCATAGTGGTCAGCGCCATAACCAACGAACGACTGAGGGACTCTATAACATTATTAGTGTTTCCCTTCTTGTACTTAATTTTCAAATGGAATTGTTATAGATATGTGGACCATTTCTGATGGTGATCATTCTGCAACTTTCCTTGTATTTGTATGAACTTCAGGGCGTGGTGGTCTGCGTGGATGACCGTTTCCTTTCCCATAATGTAATTCTTCCATTTTTGGTAAGCCTTCACAATGGAATATATCTATTTTTCATATGTGGGATACTTTTGGACTATGTCTGAAAGTGTCTCACTATGATATGCCACTGGATGCATACCAATAGCATAGTTAGAGGCATCTGTCTCAATTTCAAATGGTTGTTGCAGGTTTGGTAATGTGAGCACTGGTATAGAGCAGAGGCAATGCTTCAACATGGAAAATTCCTTCTATTAGGATTTGGACCAAAATAAATTTTCTTTCGCTTTACCCTTTGTGACTTGTCTCAAAGGCGAAGTGATATGAGAGAATCTGAGCATGAATCTATGATAGAAATTGGAAAGACCTAGAAAGTTGTGGAGCTATATTAGAGTGGTTGGGGATGGCCAATGTTGAATAAATTATATCTTGGTTGGGTCCACATGCACACCTCACTCATCAATGATGTATATATTTCTATAAATTGGCACATATTTTGTGTTGATGCAAGGTTTGAAGGACCTATTGAATATGGTGTAGGTGCTCTTCCCAACTCTAGTTGAAGATCAAGATGTCATCCAAATGCACTATCACAAATGAGTTGGTGAAGGGCCAAAATATGTTGTCTGTCATCCTCATGAAGGTTATGGGGGCATTCATCAACCCAAAAGGCATGACCAAACATTTGAAAAGGCCTTCCTTGGATTTGAACATAGTCATCCACACATAAGATGGTTTGATTGGTAACTAGTTATAAATGGACTTCAAGTCAATATTGCTAAAATATTTGGCCCCCTTGAGCCGGTCCAAAAGGTCACCAATCTATGGGATTGGATACCTATTCTGAACAATGATCTTATTCACCTCTCGGTAGTCAATACAGAGCCTATATGTTCCGTTCTTATTCTATACCAACATGATCAGGCTCCCACAAGGTGATGAACATGGCTTGATGTGACCTTTCTGCAATAGCTCCTAAATTTACCTCTTGATTTCATCATTCTCTAGAATACAACATCAGTAGATCCATCAATTGGGTAGTTGCATGCTCGGGGTCAAGTCGATGAAGTTCTTGAGCTGAAAGTGTAGGGTAACCCATTTGGGTGAGGTGAAGATGTCCCTGTACTCCTCCATGACCTTGTCCATCTACTTTTGCCATGAAAAGGAGCCTTGTCTAGAGGCTATGGATGTGGCCACAATATTCCTCTTACTCTGAGGGAAAATCATAAGGAAGACAAATTTCCAGATTTTGGAAATTATCTTACTGTATGTTTTACCATATATCAAATAAAAGACAGTAGGTGGTGCTATATCTAGTATCCTGTACAATTTCTAACCCAAAGTAATAATAATAGAGCAAGGTTTAGATTCATGTACAAGATGACGCCTCCATATGTATGGTTGAACTAATAAAACATCACAAACTTCTAGAGGGGAAACATCACACAATAACTCATCTACAAAGGGCTAGATGTTGTAAGGTAGACGAGACTATTGGCTGACACATATATCTCTCCCTTGGTGGAGCCACTCGATGGTGTATGACTATTGGTACAACATTGTTGGTAGCTTCAATCTCTTAATGACTTCAGATGAGATTAAGTTCTTTTGGCTCCCACTTTCAATGATGAACTTCACTAGCAAACACTTTACCCAGATATGCGAGTGGAAGAGGCTCTCCCACTCCTCTAGATCCTCAAGTTCTGAATTTTTGAGCTTGGTGGTGGCTACCGTCACAATGGGTTTTACATCAATGGCCTACTTTCCCTTGTCGGGTTCCAATTCAGAATCATAGCATGCATCTATCTCTAAGTATTTTAGGTCGGCCGCCAATGTCTACTTTGTGCAACCTTCATTCATGTTGTGAGTGGGAGTTTTATGGAACTCACACCACTTGTCGGTTTCATTCTTTTCCTTCCCATTATTCTTGGCTTGTATCTTTGAGGACTTGTCTTAGGGGGTCGTGGCCTGGCTCTTCCATTTGTTCTATAGCTTAGGGGCACCTTTTATCTACTTCAGATTTGCAGATCCCAAGTTTCTCATCTTTAGCTAAAAAATTTTCTCAATCTTGGTAGCATATCGTTATGCTACACCAAGAGAGGAGATGTCCAAGAACTACATTTCCTCTTCAACGTATTTTTGCAAAAAAATAGTGGTACTTGAGCACTAGATGTTTTTGAAAATATTCAATACCCAACTTTGTGCATAGGGTATGGAAAATATTCGATAGCTCATGCACATCTTGATCCCTTTGCTGTCACAACGTAGTCCATTGTATGTACTTATCATCATAACTCCTAACAGGGTAACATTTTTCCTTGAAAACATCTCAAAAATAGTTCCAAGAGGGTACAAATGAAAAAAAAGAGGGTTCCTTGACCTGTCTCTCATAGTACGTTTCACACTAGTCCTTGACATGGGGTGCAACTTTAAGAAGTGCAAAAGTAATCTTCTCCCCGTCGAAGAAATTACAGCCCAAAATATAACCTTCGAGTAGATTTAGCCATTTATCTACAACATCTAAATCTATTTAACCTTAAAATATAGGGATATTGAAATTAACTTGTACCTTGAAGGGGGTGGTGCCTATAAAGTGACTATTGGATGAAGATGGGTCATCGCTTGGCATGTGCTGAAGGATTTGAGAAAATTTATCTATCATTTCATTTGTCTATCACTCGAAGTCTTCTTCAAGGAATATCTTGATAGGATCTCTTTATGCCTCATATTTATTTTCATTCGCCATGGGAGTTAATTAGTGTCGACGGGGATGGTCTTGTAACGGCTCAACTAGTTCAAGTCCCAACTCTTTATCTCCCAACCTTGTTGTGGACATGCACAAAAAAGAAGAGAAAGAGCAGACTGCTTTGATACCACTGATACAAACGTATACAGGAATGAAATAGAATACAAATATAAACATAAACACAGAGATGTGATCGATATAAATCTTAATTTCATTAATATCAAAGAACTCAAATATGCTTACATAAAGAATGGAAATAAACTAGCTTGGGCAATGGTAGCTTATCTTTGAGAAGAGATGTGGTGGCTGCATGCCTTTGAACTATGTTACAATGAGGCTGAAAAGATTTTTTATTATTGAAAAACATAGGGAAAATCTAAACAAACAAAACCCTAACCCTAGCAGATGGAACACCAAGAGTTTGTGGGCCCCATTGGGGTCAGTTGGACAACCAACTTCCCAGGGTCGTAACTTCTTCGTATAATATCCATCAGGTGCATACTGTAGATTATTAGAAATGTCTCTCTGAGTACTACAATATTTTCGACAAAACATTCTCTATGGATATGGGCTTGCTGCAAACCTCAAAAAAATGTCGTTTAGGGCATCAAAACAGCTCTAGGAGTTCAAGATTCGAAAAAATGCTAAAAATAGTAAATTGTGTTATAATCAAGGAAACTAATGAAACCAGCTGGAGGTCTAGGTGGAATGGATGGGTGGCCACCAATATCCACCTAGATTAGTAATGCAACTCCCAAGTCATCTTGGCATCCTCACTTAAAGTAACACAAAGGTGTCTCAGGTAGCAGAATAGTGCATCCTGCAGGTGGAATTATGGAACTTTCTTACTTTCCATCAACATTTTGTATGTGGTAAAAAATTATGGACGATTTTTGTATATTTTTTGGCCACATATAAGTATCATTCCCACAAGAGTTGATAATAGTGGTCAGTGCCATAAACGAGGGTCAATTAGGGAAATCTAGAACATGATTAGTGATGCCCTTCTTGTATTTAGTGTTCAAGTTGAATTGTTTGAGATATGTGGACCATTTCTGATGGTGATCATTTTATAACTTTCTTTGTTTTTGCATAAATTAGATAGTTTTATGATCTATCTGGATGATTTTGTCCTTCCCCATAATGTAATGTTTCCACTGCCAATAGGCTTGCGTGATGGAATACATCTCCTTATCATAAATGGGGTATCTCCAAATAGTATCAAAGAGTGGCTCACTATGATAGGCCACTGGATGTTGTTGTTGAGTGAGGACTACACCAATATCATATTTGGTGGCATCTATCTCAATCTCAAATGGTTTTTGTAGTTATAGCAATGTGACGACTATTGCAAAGACAAGGTAGTGTTTTAGCTCAACAAATTCTTGTTTTTGTGACCTGGATTAAAAAAAAAAAAATCTCCACATTTGGTACCTTGACTTAAGGGCCAATTGATATGAGAGAATCCTAACACAAATCTACAGTAGAAATTAACATGGCCCAAGAAGTTGTGAAGCTTAGTGAGACTCATCAAGGTTAACCAACCCTTGATGACTTGGATCTTAGGAAGATCCACATGCACAACTTGCCCATCAATAATGTAACCTATATATTAGACATTTTCCATGCCAAAGGATCATTTTTCCAAGTTCGTACATAACGTTTTCTGCCACAGAATGTTGTGGACCTATTGAATATGTTGCAATCACTCCTCCCAACTCTTGCAGAATAAAGTGATATAATGTAGATATATAACCACGAATGAATTGGTGAAAGGCATGATTTCATCCATCAGCCTTATGAAATTTTTGATGGCATTCATTAAACCAAAGGGAATGACGAACCACTGAAAAAGAACCTGCTTATACTTGAAAGAAATATTCCACACACCCTTGGGTTCTATTGGAATTTGGTGATATCAAGAATTCAAATCAATCTTGATAAACTATTTTACCCCCTTGAGCTGATCAAGAAGGTCAAAAATCTGTGGAATTTGGTACATGCTCCTAACTATGATTTTGTTCAGTGATCGATAGTCCATATAGAGTCTCCAGGTCCCATCCTTCTTCTACACAAGTACAATTGGGATCCCATAGGGTGAGGAACTTGGTCAAATGTGCCCTTTTTATTGCAGCTCCTAGATTTTCCGTTTGATTTCCTCATTTTCTAGAAGGGAGAGGTGATAGATTGACCCATTGGGTAGAGGTGTTCCCAAGGTTAAATCAATAAAATTATTGACTCCCAAACAATGCAAAGGTAGCTCTATGGGTGAGGAGAATATTTCTTTGTACTCTTCCATGACCGTATCCATTTTCGTTTTCCATATAGAGGAGCCCTATGTGGAGGCCATCGATGTGGTTGGGATCTTCCCCTTACTTTGAGAGTTAATTATGGGGAAGACAAATTTCCTATTCCGGTAGATGATCGTACTACATTTCTTAGTAGAGATCACAGAAATAGAAGTAGGTAGGGTTACCTCTAGTATCATATACAATTTTTTTTCCAAAGTAATAATAACAGTATGAATTTTGTACTCATACAAATCATGACACTTCCACAAGTACAGTTGACCCAAAAAAACATCACAAAATTCAAGTGGAGAAACATAACACAATACCTCTTTTATGAAGGTCTTGATGTTTTAGGACAAATGACATTATTGGCTGATGTGGAGATCTCACCCTTGGTGGAGCCATTTTATGGTGTATGGCTTATGGTGTGGCGTTTTTAGCATACCTAACTACTTAGCGATCTCTACTGAGATGAGGTTCATTTGACTCCCATTGTTGATAATTAAATGAAATAGATCCCCCTTTACCCACATTTGTGAGTGGAAGAGATGCTCACCTTCCTCCAAATCTTTGGGCTCCTTGTGTCGGACCTTGGTGATAGCAATGGTGGCACTAGGTTCTACATCAATGATTTGTTTTCCCTTTTCAAGTTTTGGTTTAGAGTCAGAGTGTAGAAAATCCTTGAAGCCTTGCTATTGATAATGAGAGAAAATTGATTAAAAAGACATAATATTTATCTACCAAAATTCTAGAAAAATAAAATAATGAATAGGAGCTCAATCACACATAGAACGAGAAATTTTATTTGGGGAACCCAACTAAGAAAATTCTCTCTTGCTTGCATTTAATCACCTGAGAAATATGATTTCTTACATAGAATTTGCTTCAAGCTTGTAGCTTCCCACGACACTAATCAACTCTCTCTCAAGCCTTACCCAACACTTAGGCAAATAATGCTTACGAGGAGCTCTTATTTCCTAGCATAAATCTGCCCCTAAGAAATAGGAATTTCTCCTATTTCCTTGTGCAATTCCAAAGATAAATTGTTGTGCTTTCTTCTCAAGCCTCTACAAAAAAACCTGTGTAAAATCAATAAACAAATATGTTCCTTCCTTCAATCTCAATAGGAAATTCAAATTTCATGACCTACTAGGGATAATTTTAATAATTGAAACTAGTTAACTCAAAGAAAGTTGAGTTAACAAAAAGTCAACTACCCAACTAAACTCATAACTATCTCTATTCTAGAACTACAAACCAGTTAACTGATAGACACTAGATATAACTCCACTAGTTGGTTAATTTTAGCCATAAACTAATACAAAACTCACTTAAAGACATCTAATTCAAATCAGCTAACAATAAATTAGTGATAGGCCACATCACACATGTTAACTGAAAACTAACTCAAGTATCTATGAGACTGAATTTGAATTAGCATATTTGACTAAGGCACAAGTCAAAGAAGCCATTCCTTTCTACAGTTTGAACACTCCCTTTTATCAAGGAAGGGATTCTTTGAAAAAAATTGTCCATTTGGATTAGTCTTCAACTCTACCAAGTTCTCTATCATTTTTTTTCCTCCCTCTGAACTACAAGACTTCTCTACTTCCTTCTAGAGAACCTTCTTTGAAGACCTATTATTTCCCACCATGCTCTGCAATTTTATCACTTCTATATTATGAGAAATTATTGACTTGTTGCTCAAGGATGCTCCTTATGAAACTGTGCATCTCCAACACCAAAATATGCCACTATCAGTGAATGAAACTCCTTTATGTGACTGATCTTTGGCCCAAATAGTTTTTCCTCTAGTTTTTCTTTTCCCCATCAAGGATTCCAACTCATAGGGTCTTCAACCTGCCCATTAATTGCCTCACTACTGCTCCACAAAAGACAAGCCTTAAGGAAAATGACGCTGCCCAATTTCTAGTAAAAATTTCCTTCTCAATGCAATGAACTAACACTAGCTCGCTAGCCCTGTTGGTTTCCCTCGCCTCCTGCAAGGTTCAACTCATTAGGCTCCAATACTTCTACTCATCTTAAATCTTGGTCGTCCTTTACTAGAACTAATGTTAGGGCTCTTCTGGTAGTCCTCTAACAATCGTTGCACCTATACACTTGCTACCAATAACTTTTCCCAAACCTGGACTAGATTTTTCACTACAACCAATATTGTTCTTGCTCTGAAAGACTGCTTCTTAGGGCATAATACAATATTCCCACAAACAGTAACAAGTCTTCCTAATTTCTCACTGTATTAGGGCTTGTTCTTGTGCTAATATTCATTATGTACTAGCTCTGGTACCATGTAGAAAATCCTTGAAACCTTGTAACTGCTAATGAGAGAAAACTTATCACAAAAGACACGATATTTCTCTACCAAAATTTTTTGGAATGAAAAAAATGAATAGAAACTCATTAACACATAAAACACAAAATTTTATCTTGGGAACCCAACTGGGAAAAAACCCACTTTATTGTATTAAATCACTTGAGCAATCTAATCTATTACATAAAATCTAGTTCAAGCTTGAACCTTCCTGCAATACTAATCAACTCTCTCTCAAGGCTTTCCCAACACTTAGGAAAATAAAGCCTACTAGGAGGTCTCACTTCCTAGCACAAATTTCCCCTAAAAATTAGGAATTTCTCATATTTCCTTGTGAAATTCCCAAGAGAAATTGTTATTCTTTCTTCTCAAGCCTCTACACACAACCCTATGGAAAATGAATAAATAGATATGTGCCTTCATTCAATCTCAATATTCAATTCGAATTGCATGACCTACTAGGGATAATTTTAGTAGCTACAACTGGTTAGCTAAGAGTAAGTTGAGTTAACAGAAATTCAACTACCTAACTAAACTAATAATTATTTCTATTCTAGAACTGGAGATTAGTTAACTGATATAAATTAGAGATAACTCCACTAGCTAGCTAATTTTAGCCACAAATAGCACACAACTCACTAAAAGGAATCTAAATCAAATCAACTGAAAATTAACTAGTGATAGGACACATCACACATGTTAACTCACAACTAGCTCAAGTATCTATGATATGGAATTCGAATTAGCATCTTTGACTAAGGAACAAGTCAAAGAAGCCATTCCTTGCCACAATTTCAACACTCCCTCTTAGCGAGGAATGGATTCTTTGAAGAACCTTGTCCACCTAGATTAGTCTTCAAACCTATCAAGTTCTTTGTTGCTACTGCTACTCCCTCTAAACTAGAATACTTCTTTGATTCCTTATGCTGAACCTTCTTTGAAGATCTATTCTTTCCCACCATGCTCTACAAATCTATCACTTCTCTATTTTGGGAAATTCATTCCTTGCTACTCAAAGCTTCTCCCTAAAAAATCATGCATATCTTGCTCCATCATTTTCCACTATCATTGAATGCATATCCTTTAGGTCACTAATCTTTGGCCGAAACAATTTTCCCTCTAGCATCTCCTTTTTCCATCAAGGACTTCAACTCATAGTGTCTTCAACCTGCCCACTACCTACCTCACTACTACTCTACAAAAGACAAGTCTTAATGCAAAGTAAGTTGCCCACCTTCCATTGAACATGTGCTTCTCAACATAGTGAACTAGTGTTGGTTCACTAGCTCTCTTGGGTACCCTTGCCTCCTTCAAGGTTTAGCTCCTTAGGATGCAATACTTCTTCCCTTCTAAGAACCTAATTTTCCTTCACCAAAATTACACTCAGGGCTCTTTTGGCAGCCCTCTATTATTCCTCCCACTTGTACACATATTTCCAATAGCTTTGCTCCAAACATGGACTAGATCCTACACTGCAACCAACATTTATTTTGCTATGAAAGACTTCTTATTAGGGAACAACAAAAGCTCCCCACTAATAGCAACAAGTCTACCTACTTGCTCATTAAACTAGGGCTTGTTCTTATGTTGATATTAATTTTGTATTTACTCTGATACCATGTTGAAAATCCTTGAAACCTTGCACTTGCTAATGAGAGAAAACTGATCACAAAAGACACATGATTTCTCAACCAAAATTTTATGGAAAGAAAACAATGAATATAAACTCAATCACACATAGAACAAAATTTTATCTGAGGAACCCAACTTCGAAAAACCCCTCTTGCTTGTTTAAATCACCTGATCAATATGATCTATTAAATAGAATCTGCTTCAAGCCTAAAGCTTCCTAAAAAACTAATGAACTCTCTCTGAAGGTTTTCTAAACAATTAGGAAAATAAGGATTGCTAAGAGCTTCTATTTCCTAGCGCAAATTTTCCCCTAAAAAATAGGAATTTCTCCTATTTCCTTGTGCAATTTCAAGAAAAATTGCTCTACTTTCTTTGCAAGCCTCTACACAAAAACCTATGTACAATGAATAAATTAGTTTTTCCTTTGTTCAATCTCAATAGGAAATTTGAATGACATGGTCTACTAGGGCTAATTTTAGCAACTGCAACTAGTTAACTAAGACTATATTGAGTTAACATATATCCAACTACCCAACTAAACTCATAACTATATCTATTCTATACCAGATATTAGTTAATTGATAGACACTAGAGATAAATCCACTAGTTAGCTAATTTTAGCCATTAACTAATACACAACTCATTGAAATCCATATAACTCAAATTAACTTAAAAGAAACTAGTTATAGGCGACATTACACATGTTAAATGACAACTAAAGTATCTATGAGACTGAATTAGCGTCTTTGACTAAGGCACAAGTCAAAGAAGCCATTCCTTGCTACGATTTCAAAAATAAGTATGGTTGACCCAATAAAATGTCCCAAAATTGAAGGGGAGCAACATCACACAATACCTTGTCTACAAAGGGCTTGATGTTATAGGGAAAGCAACATTATTGGCTCATTCAAAGATCTCACCCTTGGTAGAGCCACTTAATGGTGTATGGTTGTAAGTGTGGCATTGTCAACAGGCCTAACTGCTTAATGACCTCCACTGAGATGAGGTTCTTTTAACTCTCACTATCAACAATGAAATGTTGTGGATCCCACTTTACCCACATATGTGAGTGGAATAGATTCTCTCCTTCCTCTAGATCTTTTGACTCCTTGTGTCGGACCTTTGTGGTAAAAATGGTGGAACTAAGTTCTACACCAATGATCTGATTCCTCTTATTGAGGTCTGGTTCAGAGTTAGAACCTGCATCTGACTCTGAAGCTTTCATCTTGGATTCTAGTGACTCTTTATATGACACTTATTTGTGTTATGACTGGGCTTCTTATGGGACTCACACCACTTTCAACTTCAAACTAGACATGAGCCAAATCTGCCTAAGTAGCTGCAAGTGGTATGGCAACATCAATGGGGCATAGTGGTTGGAATCCCAGCCCCACCTGAAACTGGTTATGGCCAATTAAGATGTGGAGAGATCTGTTGTATCTATGTTGGACATAGGGGAGGTTTTCATCCCATGTGTGTGGATGCTTCGAGTTGTACATGGGCAGGATGTGCACGATCATCCTATTGACAACCTTTGTTTGGCCATCAATTTGGGGGTGGAAGGTCATGGACCGTAGTGAGTTTGGTATCCAACAATGACTAGAGGCTTGACTAGAATGTACTTAGGAACCTGCTATCTCGATATGAGATAATGGATTATGGGATACCAAAGTGTACCCATAATCATTCAAATAAGAGTTTGGCAATGGCTTCTGATGTGATACTCTTCTTGCAAGCTGCCATAATGGCCATTTTAGAGAATATGTTGATGCCCATTAAAATGCAGTCATTGCCATGCTTGGTAGAAGGAAGGCCCCACATGTAACCCATGGATATGGATCCTTAGGGCCGGCTAGAAGTAGGAAGAGTAGTTTACAGGCCTTGCATCTTGATTTTAAGTTTGGAAATTGCGTAGGTGGTGCAATATCTAATGTACTTCCCAACATCCTGTCGAAGGTTCAGACACTAAAAATACTGTTGAATCGAGGCTTATGTGATGCATATCAAGTTTATGAGATATTTTTTTTGGCATACTACCAATGTTATTTCCACCCAAAAATATCCAATGAAATTACTGTAGTGCGCCTCCAAAAACATCTTGGCATGCTCGCTTGAAATAACACAGAGGTGTACCAGGTGGCATAATAGTGTGTCCTATAAGTGAAATTTTGTAACTTGCTTCCCTTCCAAGATCATTTGGTATGTGGTGCTAAATTCTGGATCACTTGTGTAAAGATGTGGCCATCTCAAAGTCTCATGTCCATAAGAGTCAAGCACAGTGGTTAGCGCAATAAGCAACGAACGACTAAGGGAATCTGCAACATTATTAGTGTTTTCCTTCTTGTACCTAATTTTCAAATGGAATTGTCATAGATATGTGGACCATTTTTGATGGTGATCATTTTGCAACTTTCCTTGTATTTGTATGAACTTCAGGGCGCGGTGGTCTGTGTGGATGACCGTTTCCTTTCCCATAATGTAATGCTTCCATTTTTGGTAAGCCTTCACGATGGAATATATCTCTTTTTCATATGTGGGATACTTTAGGACTATGTCTGAATGTGTCTCACTATGATATGCCACTGGATGCCTACCAATAGCATAGTTGGAGGCATCTATCTCAATTTCAAATGGTTGTTGCAGGTTTGGTAATGTGAGCACTGGTGCAAAGCAGAGGTAATGCTTCAACATGGAAAATGCCTTCTATTGGGATTTGGACCAAAATAAATTTTCTTTTGCTTTACCCTTTGTGACTTGTCTCAAAGGTGAAGTGATATGAGAGAATATGAACATGAATCTATGATAGAAATTGGAAAGACCTAGAAAGTTGTGGAGCTATATTAGAGTGGTTGGGGATGGCCAATGTTGAATAAATTGTATCTTGGTTGGGTCTACATGCACACCCCACTCATCAATGATGTATATATTTCTCTAAATTGGCACATATTTTCTGTTGATGCAAGGTTTGAAGGACCCATCAAATATGGTGTAGGTGATCTTCCCAACTCTAGTTGAAGATCAAGATGTCATCCAAAGACACTACCACAAATGAGCTGGTGAGGGCCAAAATATGAAGGTTATGGAGGCATTCGTCAACCCGAAAGGCATGGCCAAACATTTGAGAAGGCCTTCCTTGGATTTGAACATAGTCATCCACACATAAGATGGTTTGATTGGTAACTAGTTATAACTGGACTTCAAGTCAATATTGCTGAAATATTTGGTCCCCTTGAGCTGGTCCAAAAGGTCATCAATCTATGGGATTGGATACCTATTCCGAACAATGATATTATTCACCTCTCGATAGTCAATAGAGAGCCTCAAAGAAGCCATTCCTTACTACAATTTCAACACTCCCTCTTAGTGAGGAATGGATTCTTTAAAGAACCTTGTCCACCTAGATTAGTCTTCAAATCTATCAAGTTCTTTGTTGCTACTGCTACTCCCTCTAAACTAGAATACTTCTTTGCTTCCTTATGTGGAACCTTCTTTGAAGATCTATTCTTTCCCACCATGCTCTACAAATCTATCACTTCTCTATTTTGGGAAATTCATTCCTTGCTACTCAAGGTTTATCCCTCAAAAATCATGCATATCTTGCTCCATCATTTTCCAGTATCATTGAATGCATATCCTTTAGGTCACTAATCTTTGGCCGAAACAATTTTCCCTCTAGCTTCTCATTTTTCCATCAAGGACTTCAATTCATAGTGTCTTCAACCTGCCCACTACCTACCTCACTACTACTCTACAAAATACAAGTCTTAAGGCAAAGTAAGTTGCCCACTTTCCATTGAAGATGTTCTTCTCAACGCAGTGAACTAGGGTTGGTTCACTAGCTCTCTTGGGTACCCTTGCCTCCTTCAAGGTTCAACTCCTTAGGATCCAATACTTCTTCGCTTCTAACAACCTGATTTTCCTTCACCAAAATTACACTTACGGCTCTTTTGGAAACCCTATGTTAGTCCTCCCACTTGTACACATATTTCCAATAGCTTTATCCCAAACATGGACTAGATCCTACACTTTAGCCAACATTGATCCTGCTCTGAAAGACTTCTTATTAGGGAGCAACAAAATCTTTCCACTAACAGCAACAAGTCAGCCTACTTACTCATTAAACTAGGGCTTGTTCTTACGTTGATTTTAATTTTGTATTTACTCTGATACCATGTTGAAAATCCTTGAAACCTTGCACTTGCTAATGAGAGAAAACTGATCGCAAAAGACACATGATTTCCCAACCAAAATTTTATGGAAAGAAAACAATGAATAGAAACTCAATCACACATAGAAAAAAAATTTATCTGAGGAACCCAACTTCGAAAAACCCCTATTGCTTGTATTAAATCACCTGATCAATATGATCTATTACATAGAGTCTCCTTCAAGCCTAAAGCTTCCTGCAATACTAATGAACTCTCTCTGAAGGTTTTCCGAACACTTAGGAAAATAAGGATTGCTAAGAGCTTCTATTTCCTAGCGCAAATTTTCCCCTAAAAAATAGGAATTTCTCCTATTTCCTTGTGCAATTTCAAGAGAAATTGCTCTACTTGCTTCACAAGCCTCTACACAAAAACCTATGTACAATGAATAAATATAGTTTTTCCTTTGTTCAATATCAATAGGAAATTCGAATGACATGGCCTACTAGGGCTAATTTTAGTAGCTGCAACTAGTTAACTAATAGTATATTGAGTTAACATAAATCCAACTACCCAACTAAACTCATAACTATATCTATTCTATACTAGATATTAGTTAATTGATAGACACTAGAGATAAATCCACTAGTTAGCTAATTTTAGCCATTAACTAATACACAACTCATTGAAATCCATATAACTCAAGTTAACTTAAAATAAAATAGTTATAGGCGACATCACACATGTTAAATGCCAACTAAAGTATCTATGAGACTGAATTAGCATCTTTGACTAAGGCACAAGTCAAGGAAGCCATTCCTTGCTACAATTTCAACAATAAGTATGGTTGACCTAATAAAATGTCCCAAAATTGAAGGGGAGAAACATTACACAATACCTCCTCTACAAAGGGTTTGATGTTGTAGTGCAAGCAACATTATTGGCTCATGCAAAGATCTCACCCTTGGTGGAGCCACTTAATGGTGTATGGTTGTAGGTGTGGTTTTGTTAGCAGGCCTAATTGCTTAATGACCTCCACTGAGATGAGGTTCTTTTAACTCTCACTATCAACAATGAAACAATCCCACTTTACCCACATTTGTGAGTGGAATAAATGCTCTCCTTCCTCCGGATCTTTGCACTCCTTGTGTCAGACCTTCGTGGTAGAAATGGTGGAACTGGGTTCTACATCAATGATCTGATTCCTCTTGTTGAGGTTTGGTTTAGAGTTAAAACCTACTTCTGACTCTGAAGCTTTCATCTTGGATGGTAGTGACTCTTTATATGACACTTATTTTTGTTATGATTGGGGTTCTTATGGGACTCACACCACTTTCTTGTGTCCTTAATCTTCCCATTTATGTTCTTTACGTGCAATTTTGATTGGTTGTCCTAGGTTGTTCCACCTTGGCTCTATCCTTTGTTCTATGGTATGGGGGTGCCCTTTCATTGCTTCTTATTTGCATAATCAAAGTCTTTTTTTTTATGGATTCAAGTAGCATATCGGTATGTTGTGCTAAGTGAAGATATGTCTAGGAAATCCATCTCCAATTGCATGTGTTTGTGCAAAAATCCATGATACTTGAGCACCAAATAGCGCTCAAAGTCATTGATACCCAACTTTGTGCACAAAGTATGAAATATATTCATGAACTTTGGCATGTCTTTGTCCCTTTCCTGTCATAGTGTGGTCCATTTTATATACTTATCTTCGTATATTCTCACAAGGTAATACTATTGTCTAACATCATCCTTAAAAGAGTTCTAGGAGAGTGTAATTGAAAATAGTGCAGAATCCTCCATGGCCCTTTTCTCAAAGTACGTTTCCCACGAATCCTTGACGTGGGGGTCAACTTTAAGCAGTGAAAAAGTATTTTTCTCTCTACTAGAAAAAGCATGAACCCAAAAATTTCCTTCGATTAGACATAAACATTTATCTATAGAATATGCGTCTATGTGGCATATGAAAGTAGGAATTTCAAAGTTAAATTTTACCTTAAAGGGGGTGACACCTCTGAAGTGATTGTTGGATGAAGATGTATTGCCTATTGGTAATCATCGAAGGATCTGGGAAAATTTATCCATCATTTTGTTCCTCGTCGCTCAAGGGATTCTTCGAGAAACAATTTGATAGGATCTCATACTCCCTTGTATTTCTATTGTTCTTCCATGGGAGGCTCTCAAGGTCGGTGAAGATGGCCTTGCAAGGGTTCAAGTAGTTCAAATCCCAACTCCTTATACCTCGAGCTTGTTGGGGACATGCATAGTAAAATATAAAGATTATACCACTTTAATACCACTTATCCAGATTTATGATGGAATGAAATGAAAGATACATTTACACCAAAAACACAAAGATACAGTGAAAATGAACTTCAATTAAGAAATATAAAATGTTGAAAATTGTTTACATGCAGAATGAAAGAAAACTTTCTCGAACGATAGTTGCTTATCTCTGACAAGAGATGTGATGGCTACATGCCTTCTGAATTGTGAGGCTCTGAGGCCTTTTTATCATGAAGAAATAATGATAAAACTTAAACATCCAAAAACCTAACCATAGGATATGAAGTTCTAAAACCTTATGGGTCCCGATTAGGTTAGTTGGAATGCCAACTTCTTGTGGTTGTAAATTTAACATACAATATTTTTTTGGTGCACATGATGGGTCGTTAGAAAGGTTTATCGAAGAAAAAAACATTCAACTACAAATGTAGTCTTTGGATTATGTTTTTCTGTTTCCCCAAAAAATTTCATTTAGGGCCTCAAAATAGCTCCAAAAGTTGAAGACCCCAAAAACCACCAAAAGTAAAAATCTATTGAAATAGGAAACTATGTTGAAAAATAGGAAACTAATAGGAAATAGTGTTGGGGGTCAAAGTGGAATAGGTAGGTAGCCATCAATATCCAACTAGATCAAATATCATCTATTGTCGAAAGAAAATTTTGTTTTTAGTCGAGATGTTATATTTGATGAAACATGAAGTGTGCCACAGAGACAGAAAGTATTCTACATAAATTGGAAACCCTGGGTGATAAAAGGAAAAGAAGAATGGAAAATCAACCAAGTACAAAACATTGATATGAGATTGAATGGACTTCTTTAGAAAATGATTCATCTGTTAATTTGGCAGCTCAAGGACAAATTCCCTATAGTAAATCTTCCTCATCAAGGAAAACCCCACCTCACCCTTGGAAGAATTTACTTTGGTTAAAAAAATATAAGTTTAATATGGAAAACCACTTGTGCACAAAAGGATAGGTCAGCCCAAAAAAGAAATTGGACATCATTGGATGGCTATAAATACAAGTGAATTGACCCTCATTTGAAATTAATTATAAATCATTCCTCTTTTCTCTTCTTTGGTTTTGGCTCGCACAAGTGTAAAAATGGTTTATGGGGAATTCATTCTCATAGGTCCAAAATTCCAAGGTCTAAGCTCACACATGCAGATTAGGGTTTTTGGTTTGTATTTGTAGGGTTGCCACAAGAAACTTTTGGCTGCAGACGCATGCACGCAAGCCTCTACGTGAGGTTGGAATTTTTTAGTCGTGCACATATCTCTTCCTTCATGTAGCTAGGACTTATGGTTTTATTTGATAGTTGACAACAGATTTTGACAGTTGACCACAGAGGTTAACAATTGACCACAAGCCTCTAAATCATATTTTTTATTGGCATTATTGTTTGGAGCATATCTGGCATATGATTTGGTTAATTTTTCTAGATATTTTTTTGGTTGAAGAATTGGATCAGTATACTCTCTCTTTGCTGAACATTTTATGAAAATATAATAAGAAGAAGAATTTGAAAGAGTTTCCCCCTAGTGGGGTTTTTCCCTAGTCTCCTACCAATCCTAATGTCTCTATGTGTGAGTTATTTTCTTATATTATTCCTTTATGATCTGTTGCATTGTTGATGATATTGTTCTTTCTACATAATTTCATAGGATGTAATGATGTTATAATGTTTTGGGGTGAATTCAATGTATAAGAGATGAAATGTAATTATCTAAAGAAAAGAACAATATATCCCTAAGAAAAATTTCGCATGGTATTAGAGCTAGGATGAAGAAAATTCATTAAAGATCACCCCTATGAAGATAACATTGATGGCAGAAAGAGAAGATGGAGGAGACCTAAAAGAATGCAAGGGTTTGAAGGAAACCTTAAGAAATTTGGCTATTAGGGTTTGGAAGAAACCTTGAAGTATGAAAAAGGTTTGTTTTAGGAAATCTTCAAACCCTAGCATGATCAATGAGATGTTGTTCTAGCACTTGTGAAAAAAGTCCAGTGTAACCATAGATGGGCTAGTCTCAATTAGGCCCAGATGCTGGTGAAAATGATTGGAAATATTAAAGGAAAACATTGATATATCGATAATTGGATAGTAATAACTTTTGAAAAATGGATCAAGAAGGAGATGATCACTTCTCATTAAAGATAAGTACCTTTTAGATTCATGTTATTTCTTTGTGATATTAGACTTATTGTTTTTATTATTGATTATACTTCCCGCATGAATATTTGAGTATTTGACTACTTCTAACCTCTATATGATATGTGATATGCATATCCTTCTAGAGGATCATATACGTTGTAGGAAAAGAGAGCTAGTGCAGGAAGAGAAGATATGGTGCTAGAAAAGCAAAGAAGTGCCCCAAGATTTTTTTTGAAAGTTCTCATAGTAGTATTTGGAAATTACAATTTGAAAGTGTTACAAGTTACAAAGGTATATGAATATTACAAGGTATGTGTAAGACGCAATATTGGATGGCAAGGTAAGGCCTAAGGTATGATCTGAATATCACCTTATGACTCATACATGCATATGAAAGTAAGTGTTACTTCTAGTACATTTGATTTATGGGTGCACTTGGCATTTGAAGTCATGATGGATTTCCTTAATTAGACTAGATAAATTGATTTTGATATATGATAACTTGATATTAGTCAATCATTGTGATAAGCATGGTAACCCTGATAATAAGAGTATGTAAATAAGAATGATACTCAGGATCTTCTTGTTGATATTGGTTTCGATAAGCTTAGTAAAATTGACCATGTGACAAACATGGATGACATGACTTAATGCTGGTTGACTAATATAATAAAGAAGTGATGTTGTATAAAGATTCACCTTTCCTAATTATATAACACTAACCTTTGACGAATATTTGATGACATGTTCAAATGTTATAACGAAGCAGTCGATGATGATTTGTTATGACTATGATGTATATATGTTATATATCCTGAGATAGTTTGACTCTATTATAAAACAATTATGTTGATGCATGACATTATTATAATAGATGATTTGATGTCTTGATTAATGTTGATTGAATTAGCTTCCCATTCAGAGCGAGAAACTCTCCATCTGATCCTAGAACCTATTATTATTTTCATTAAATGAATACAAGACTCTTGATTATTGAATCTGTTAGAAAATTATATATTACGGAGCAATGGAACACATATAATATTGCAGAAATATAAACACAGAAAACGCATAAAACAAGAGAGACACAGATATACGTGGTTCACCTAGTTTGGGCTACGTCCACCCCGAATAGCCAATCCTTCCTTTCTATTATCTAGCAAAATGAAGAGATACAACCTACAGCAAAACCACTGTAATATCCTCTGTTTTCTCTCACAGTCTCACCTCTATGTTTCTCGCTCACCGAATACACATCTATATATCACAGCCTCAAATACAATGCCCTCATATAAAGAGAGGGGTTGCCTTCTAGGGAAAAAAACCCTAAACTAAACATAAGTTCTACCGTTAGATCATCCGCCTAATGAACGGCCCAGATTGACTAGAAATTACTATACTTTTACAAGGCAATTTTACAGCTCTTTTTAGCTTCGGGGGCGTTGCCCTCGAAACCCCCCGCCAGGGGGGGGCTCGCCCCTGGACCCCCCACGGCAACGCCGCCCCCCCCTGGACCCCCCACGACAGCGATTATTTTACGGGTGGCGTTGCCGCCCCATTTTGAACTGGGGTCCAATATGCCGGTACTATAGAAGATAATCAGGCTCCACACCCAACAATCTCCCACTTGGAGACTGATTGTAGCAACTCCACCGCTGCTCCATTTGCTGGAAAATGACTCCTCTTTGGACCTGGTTGTTTCTCATCTTCATCGTCATCCTTGAAGACCAACTGAAACTGAGCATATTCTCAGTTTCTCCCTGGTTACAACTTTTGTTAGCATATCTGCAGGGTTTTGGCTAGTGTGTATCTTTTCCATCTTCAACTCTCCATCTTCCAACACTGATCGTATGAAATGGTACTTGAGCTGTATGTGTTTTGTCCTGGAATGAAATGTTGAGTTCTTTGCAAGATGAATGGCACTTTGACTATCACTGTATAACGTGCCAATATCATGCTCCTTACCCAATTCACCCATAAACCTTTGTAACCAAATCATTTCTTTACTAGCCTCTGTAGCAGCAACATACTCTGCTTCTGTTGTTGAAAGTGCAACAACACTTTGGATTTTTGAAACCCAACTGACAGTTGTTCCTCCGACAGTAAATACATATCCTGTAGTGCTCCTCCTATTATCTCTGTCACCTGCCATATCTGCATCAACATATCCTTGTAGGGATATGTTTGAACCACCAAAGCATAATGCCTGATTTGTGGTACCTCTCAAATATCTGAGAATCCATTTCACTGCCATCCAATGTTCCTTTCCTGGATTGTTCATGTACCTGCTTACAACTCCCACTGCATGTGCAATATCAGGCCTTGTGCAGACCATTGCATACATCAAACTTCCAACTGCTGATGCATATGGAACTTTAGACATATAATCCATGGCTTCTTGGGTCTTTGGGCACATGTCTTTGCTAAGTTTGAAATGGCTAGCAAAAGGTGTACTAACTGGTTTTGCATTTTGCATGTTAAATCTTTTCAACACCTTTTGTATGTACTCATTCTGAGACAATGTTAATTTTCTATTTTTCCTGTCTCTAGTTATTCTCATACCAAGGATTTGTTTTGCAGCACCCAAATCCTTCATTGCAAATGAATTTGCCAATTTTCTTTTGAGCACATTTATTTCCTGCATGTTAGATCCTGCAACAAGCATGTCATCTACATACAATAACAATATAATATAGCTGCCATCATTTTGCTTTTTCAGATAAACACAATGATCAGAGTGGCATCTAGTATAACCTTGTTCAGACATAAACTTGTCAAATTTTAGATACCACTGCCTTGGAGCCTATTTTAAACCATACAAGCTCTTCTTCAACCTGCACACAAGTTTCTCCTTCCCTTTCACCTCATATCCTTGTGGCTGCTGCATATATATCTCTTCCTCCAAATCCCCATGGAGAAAGGCTGTCTTTACATCTAACTGCTCAAGATGCAAATCTTCAGCTGCTACAAGACTTAAAATAGTTCTGATTGAAGTCATTTTAACAACAGGAGAAAATATTTCATCAAAATCAATACCTTTCTTCTGTGCAAACCCCTTCACCACAAGTCTAGCTTTGCACCTTTGCTTTCCTCCATCTTCTTCCTTCAGCCTGTAAACCCATTTATTCTTCAATGTAGTTTTTCCTGCAAGCAACCTGACTAAATCCCAAGTTTGGTTATGCATTAAGGAGTCCATCTCTTCTTCCATGGCTACCTCCCACTTCTTCTTGCTTTCAACCTGCATTGCTTCTTCATAACATTCAGGTTCACCGGAATCAGTCAACAATAAATAATATAATGAAGGAGAGTATCGTTCAGGAGGTCTACTTGTCCTGGTAGATCTTCTAACACCACTTTTAGGTGTTTGGGGTGCCTGTTGTTGTTGTGATGGTTGCTGTTGTTGTGGTTGTTGATTATTATTATTTTCAGGCACCTTTACTTTTTCAGTAATTTCATCAAGAACTGCGTATTCCTTGTTTCCTTTTTCTTGTTTCTTTTCCTGCAACTGATTCTTATACAAGACCTTTTCATTGAATATTACATCTCTGCTCCTAATGATTTTGTGATTTTCATAATCATATAAGCGATAACCAAAATCATTAACACCATATCCAATAAAGGTACATTTCTTTGACTTTGCCTCAAGCATTGTTCTATTTTCTTTATCAATATGGACAAAGGCCTCACAACCAAAAGGTTTTAAAATAGAGTAGTTTACCTTTTTCCCTGTCCATGCTTCCTCTGGAACACCACCATCCAAGGGACTTGAAGGTCCTCTGTTTATTAAATAAACAGCAGTATCTACAGCATCTGCCCAAAACTGTAAAGGCAATCCTGCATGCAATCTCATGCACCTTGCACGCTCCATGATTGTTCTGTTCATCCTTTCTAACACACCATTTTCTTGTGGTGTTCTTGGAACTGTCTTCTCTCTGCGAATTCCATGCTCTGAACAGTACCTATCAAACTCTTTGCTGCAATATTCACCTCCATTGTCTGATCTAAGACACTTCAATTTCTTTCCTGTCTCAATCTCAACCAAAGCTTTCCATTTCTTGAAAGTATCAAATACATCAGATTTATTCTTAATACAATAAATCCAAGTTTTTCTAGTTGCATCATCAATAAGAGTAACATAATAACGAGAGCCACCGAGAGATGATACCTGAGCAGGTCCCCATACGTCTGTATGCACAAGCTCTAATTTTTCGTTCTTCTTTTCTTTCCCAACTCTGAGAAATCTGACTCTCTTCTGTTTTCCATAAATGCAGTTCTCACAGAAGTCCAAATCAACATTATTCAAACCCGGCAACAAATTCCTTGAGTGAAGAATCTTCATCCCCTTTTCACTCATGTGTCCGAGCCTATGATTCCATAATGCTGCATCTGCTCCTCTGGAAGTTAAAGCATTAACAGAGTTAGAAATACCATTGCATAAATACAATGTACCAACCTTTTTGCCTTTTGCTATTACCAGGGCTCCTTTAGTGACCTTCCAAGCTTTATCTGTGAAAGTTGTCACACAACCTTCACCGCCTAACTGCCCTGTTGAAATCAGATTTCTCTTTAGATCTGGAACATGCCTTACCTCCTTTAATAGCCATTGGTTTCCATTCTGCTGTTTTACAAGAACCTTACCCATTCCAACGATTTTATAGGGTTTATCATCACCCAAACGAACTTGTCCAAAATCTCCTTGAACATAGTCATGAAAGTATTTCTTATCAGGTGTGGCATGGAATGAAGCCCCTGAATCTACCACCCAGGAATCAGTAATATTTTCAAAAGAAAGAATCAAAGCATCTTGTAACACCTCACCTGTCACATTTGCTTCATGATTGTTTTCTTGCTGTGCATCTCCTTCTTTTCCCTTCCGAGATCTACAGTCTTTCTTTAGGTGTCCTTTCTTTCCACATTTCCAGCACACTATCCCCGATCTGGACTTGGATCTACCTTTCCTTGATTTACTGCGATATCCTGGGCTCTTTCCTCTTTCCATTTTTCTTCCTCTAGACTCTGCACTCAAAGCATTTCCCGATGTCTCACCGGAGCTTTTCCGTCGCATTTCCTCGCTAAGGATAGCACCGACAACATCATCAAACTTTAAAGTACTAGATCCAGAAACGGAGTTACTAATGGCCATTACCAAACCATTCCAACTTTCTGGTAATGAGCACAAGAATAACAGAGCTCTAACTTCATCATCAAAGTTTACCCCTACAGAACTTAACTGGCTTGTAACTGTATTAAAATCATTTAAATGGTTTGCAACAGATCCACCTTCCGACATATTCATATTAAATAACCGTTTCATAAGAAATACCTTGTTTGAGGCCGAGGGTTTTTCATATAGTTTCGACAACGTCTGCATCAAACCCTCTGTCATGGTTTCCTTCGAAATGTTGAAGGCGACTGACGCAGCAAGGCACAACCGTATTGTTCTGAGTGCCTTTCTATCCAGAAGTTTCCATTCTTCGTCTTTCATACCCGTCGGCATCTTTGTTTTTCCGCCCAATGGTAGGTATAGATCTTTCTGATACAGATAATCTTCCATCTGCATCTTCCACAGCGAGAAGTTTTGGCCGTTAAATTTCTCGACCCTAAACTTACCATCTTCCGCCATTGCTCCCACTCGAACCAGGAACCCTTCTTTCCTGCAAGTTTATCAGCCAAATAGACCTTCGGCTCTGATACCAGTTGTTAGAAAATTATATATTACGGAGCAATGGAACACATATAATATTGCAGAAATATAAACACAGAAAACGCATAAAACAAGAGAGACACAGATATACGTGGTTCACCCAGTTTGGGCTACGTCCACCCCGAACAGCCAGTCCTTCCTTTCTATTATCCAGCAAAATGAAGAGATACAACCTACAGCAAAACCGCTGTAATATCCTCTGTTTTCTCTCACAGTCTCACCTCTATGTTTCTCGCTCACCGAATACACATCTATATATCACAGCCTCAAATACAATGCCCTCATATAAAGAGAGGGGTTGCCTTCTAGGGCAAAAAACCCTAAACTAAACATAAGTTCTACCGTCAGATCATCCGCCTAATGAACGACCCAGATTGACTAGAAATTACTATACTTTTACAAGGCAATTTTACAGTTGTTTTTAGCTTCAGGGGCGCTGCCCCCGAAACCCCTCGCCAGGGGGGGGCTCCCCCCTGGACCCCCCACGGCAACGCCGCTCCCCCCTGGACCCCCACGGCAGCGATTATTTTACGGGCGGCGTTGCCGCCCCATTTTGAACTGGGGTCCAATATGCCGGTACTATAGAAGATAATCAGGCTCCACACCCAACAGAATCGAGGTTCCTAGACATGAATAGATGATCATTTGGTATTGTTGAAAAAGTTTTGACAAGTTCTGATATGAGTATAGAGAATTTTTCCTAGTTCAAGCCCCAACCATTGGGAGAAAGGCTTAAGGATGTATCCATAGGCATCCAAACCGTACAAAATAAGGCATATGGGTGTAGTTAAGCCTATAGATACAAAAACCAAAACCCTATGCATGAAACCTGGAGAACACCAGAAGTATACAAACCCACAAACATGAGGCAAATGATAGAGAGTTCTATGAGCATGGAAGTTTAAGGAACAATGAGATCTACATAATATTTGAATTATTGTATAGAATGTGAATGTATTAACTAATATTTTGTTTGTAAGGGTCTGCAATAATCATTGGAGCTAGTATATGATAGTATTTGGTAAAAATTTCAAGGGCTTGACAAGATTTGGATTATTGGTTTGACTTAATATAGATGATATGTATTGAAATTTATGCATGATGCTTAACATTTCATAGATATGTTTTGGCTTATGGATTGATTGAATTGATAGTGATATCAAGTTAGAGTTTTGATCAGATTTGGAACTTGACAGTATGGGCATAGTGACTCTGAGTGAGTATAATTGGTATAAGTATTAACTCTGTATTAGTATCATTGGTGTTGGCACATTAGTTGAAGTGTAAACAATTGTTATCCAGTATGCAATGTTTTTTATTGCAGAAATGTCGTAATGAATAGATGGAACTTATATGACTTATAATTGGTGTATGCATTTACATCTAGGGACAAAAATGATTCATATTATGATCATGTGGATGGATTGATGAAGTATGGCTTGATATTTCTTGGTAAATGATATTTATGACAATATATAAGGTTGCAACCTGATGCTTGGGTGTGAGCTCTAACTAGTATTTGGATTGAGGAGTTTGACAGTGATATTGGCAAAATCTTTCATAGATTTGATATTTGTTTTGGTTTGACATTTAAGGCTTGATATACAAACTTTCCATTATTTTATCGCACAATATTGATTTGTTTAAATCTGGGTATATTGGTTTGGTCAGTGTTACATTTGCAAAAAAAATTGTATGTTTTGAAGCAAGCTCCCCAATCCTGGTATGTCTACATTGACAATTATCTGATGAAGCTTGGAATCCATGCCAATCCAAACCTCTACTTCAAGGTGGTCCAAGGTATGACTTTGATTTTGATTTTATATGTTGACGATATATTCTTAATAGGTAATGAGCCTTTGATGGTCAAAGTAATAGGCAGTTGGCCTTTGGGTTTGAGATGAACGTTCTTGGCATGATGCATTGCTTTTCAGGATTAAAATTTTAGAAAGAACCTAAACAGGAAAATATGTAATGAAGTTATTGGAGAGATTTGGAATGATGAAATCAAAACCTCTGGACACCCTTGATGGAATGAAATTTCAAGAAGTTATGAAAGAGATATTGTTGAAATTGACTTGGAAATGAAAATTGATTAAGGCGTTGATGTTCCTTATAAACAGATGTCTGGATATATGTTTTGCAATGAACACCTTGATTCAATTCATGACTGAGCAACTTCATACACAATGGGTTACCGCCAAGCAAATTTTTCAGATATTTGCATAGATGATCAATCTTGTTCTAAGATATACTTCTAGAGGTGTATGATTGCATGGATGCATTGATGTTGATGGGGTTGGATAGCGTTACGGACATAAAGAGCACATCTGGGTGTTGTTTCGTCTTAGGATATACCCTAATACTTTGAAGAGATAGAAGTTTGTATCTTTAAGCACGATCGAGGTTGAGTATATTATTGCTAACATGAATAGTTGTGGGGAATTTTAGTTGAGAAAACTCCTTGGAGAGTTGTTTGAGGATGTTATAAACAAGAGAGTGATACATTGTGACAATAAATCGTGGGATCTGAATGGGACTGAGAGATATTTATATATTGATACAATGTTGTTGTATGAGACAAGCTCAGGATTTTGGCTGCTACCTCCATGAGAGGGAGAAACAATGAATAAAGTATCCTTTTATGACATGTATTTGTTTTAACATAACCTTTGATTTGATATCCTACATTAAAATGAAAAAAAATAATTTCTACTCTTGGTAATGTATGAGGAAGTGTGATTGAATTATTTAGTGAGTTGGTTAAGCTGGTACTAGACATGAGCATGTTGATATTTTTCTAGTAAATAGAGAGCAGCATGGATTGATGAATATGACCATATTGGGAAAGGGTATAGGTTGATCAAGGACATTGAGATATGCTCTTCCCCCTTGTCTGAGATCCTAGGGTGAGGAATTGATCCAGATAGCTCTTGGGATTGATGGATATTTGGAAAATAGGGAATAGCCCCTATCTATCATCCATATGGTGGAAGACATATGTTCCCCTATCTTGGTCTAGAAGAGTATGTCCCAGTTGACATCATACCCACAAGTTAGGCTTTCTGGGATTGTCCCTCCCTGTATGGAGAACAAGTTGAGGAGGCTTGGGGGTGTTTGATATTTAGCTTTGGTAAGTCAGGAATCTCAAAAAACCTTGATTATGATGCATATGTTCTACCAGATGACTCTCGAGGGTCATTTTTTGCAAGATTAGTAAGTAATATGATGGATGAAATATTATATCTCTCATATTTCTCAACATAGGGCGGAAGACATATGCTCCCCTATGAGATGACTTAGGGTTAGAGTGCCCCATAGGAACTTCCCTACTATCATAGGCACGAGGTGAGAGTATCTCGTAGGACCTTCCTCATTTTCAGTAGATTTCAAGTTGAGATGGGCTCCTCATTGTGGTTTCAGGTTTAGCAAGGCTCCTTGATGTTAAGATCTCTGATTTTTCTCAGTGGTAGTAGTGGCTCCTTGATGAGTATAGGGTAGTATCTTGGTCTCCCCTATGAAGTCAAGTTCTTCTTCTTTTAGATTCGATAATGTTCAACATATGGGCATAAATAAGTAGAGATGAGCATAGATGAGCCAACATATGTAGTATTTACATTTGTTGATGAGATACATGTGATGAGATATATGTTGTGGTTGGTAATTTCTCCATAGCTGAGAGCGAGTATTAATTTTTAACATGGAAAAATTTCCTCCTTTGGATAATATTCCTCATCAAGGAAAAACCTAGCTCATCCTTGGAAGAATTTAATTTGGTTAAATAAAAATACGATTTTAAAATGGAAACCCACATGTGCACAAAAAGACAGGTTGGCTGAAAAGAGAAATTGGACACCCTTGGATGGCTCTAAATACAAGTAAATTGACCCTCATTTGAAAATAATTATAAAACATCCCTCTTTTCTCTTCTTTGGTTTTGGCTTGCAAAGTTATAAAAATGGTTTGCGAGGAATTCATTCGCATAGGTCTGAAATTGCAAGGTCCAAGCTCATATGTGCATATTATGGTTTTTCATTTGGAGTTGTAGGGTTTCCATAAGAACATTTTGGCTACATATGCATGCATGCAAGGTTCTATGTGCATATAGAACATTTCATTATCCAAGTGGATATTGGTGGCCACTCGCCTCTTCCACTTGGACCCCCACCATTGTTTCTTTCAGTTTTTCAGTTTCCTTAATTGTAGCACAGTTTACTATTTTTGGCCATTTTATGGGTCTTGAACTTCCAGAGCCATTTTGAGGCCCTAAACGACATTTTTTCAGTTGTATTTCTCAGAGATACCTTTCCAACGATGTGTCATGCACATCAACCAGAGATAATATGACCAAGTTACGACCCCGGGAAGTAAGTTGTCCAACTAACGCCAATGGGGCCCATAAACTCTTGGTGTTACATCTCCTCATGTTAGAGTTTTGGTTGTTTACATTTTTCTCTTATTGTTCAATAATAAAAAGGCCCTTGAGCTTCATTGTAAATCAGTTCAGAGGCATGTAGCCGCACATCTCTTCTCATAGATAAGCTACCATCGCCCGAGCTAGTCTCATTTCCATTCTATTTGTAAGCATATTTCATTATTTAATATTAATGAAAGGAAGTGTTATTTCTGTTGCATCCCTGTATTTATGGTTATATCTGTAATTTGTTGCGCTCCTGTTTAAATTTGGATCAATGATATTAGAGTGGTCTGCTCTTTCTATGTTTTCTTTACATTTCCCCAATGAGGTTGGGATATAAGGAGTTAGGTCTCGAACTGGTTGAACCTTTACACGACCAGTGTCATAAATCCTGACGGCCTCCCATGGGGGAAGAAAATAAAGATGAGGGAGCAGGATATCCTATAAAAATATTGCTCGAGGGGGCCCTCGAGAAACAAAGGAATGTGATGATGGATAACTTTAACCAGATCCTTCAATGGTTGCCCACCGATGGCGCATCCACATCCAACAGCCACTCTGGAGGCTCCACACCTTTTAAGGTACAAGTAAAGTTTGACATTCCCATACTTGAGGGACAAATAGAAGAAGATGCCGTAGATAAATGGTTGAATCTACTAGAAGAATATTTTTATGTTCATGATTTTTCCAGCCGAGAAAATATTATGTTTGCTCTTCTCAAAGCCGCTCCCCACGTCAAGGACTCGTGAGAAGCCTATTGTGAGTAAAAGGATGAAAGTACGACCTCACTGTTTTCAGCCGCTCCCACTTGGAATTCATTCCACGATACCATCAAGGAGTAGTACTACCCTATCGGGAGCTACAAGGGAAAATACATAAATTGGGCCACACTATGGTAGGGAAGGGACCAAGATGTGCCAAAGTTTACCAATGGTTTTAATACCCTTCGCACGAAGTTGGGTATCAAGGATTCTGAGAAACATTTGGTACTCAAGTATCGTGACTACCTACATAGATACATCTAGGACAAGATGGAGTTCATGGACATCTCCTCGCTTGACACGACGTACAGATACACGATCATGATCAAGCAGGTGTTTAAATAGAAGAAGTGAGACTTTGGATTTGCGAATCCGAAGCAAGGGAAAGGTGCCCCCAAACCATAGAAGAAAGGACAAAGCCAAGGCAGGGCAGCCCAAGACAACCCACCAAGGCCACAAGAAAAGGACAACACTATGAAGCCAAAGAAGGACACGGGAAAGTGGTTTGAGTTCCATAAGAGCTCCACCTAGAACACAAGTGAGTGTCGGACCAAGTAGTTGCTAGTGGCTGAGCTAAAGGCTTCAGAATCAGATGCATGTTCCGACTTTGAGTTAGAACCCAACAAGGGGAATGACAAAGGGAAGTAGATTATTAATGAAGGGCCCAATGCCACCGTTGCCACCACAAAGATCCAAAAGGAGGAACCCGAAGATCCAGAGGAGGAGGAGCGTCTCTTCCACTCCCAGATGTGGGTAAAAGATTCCTCGCTATAGTTAATTATCAATAGTGGGAGCCAAAAGAACCTCATTGTAGTAGAGGTTGTGAAATGACTGGGCTTACTGACCACAACACACCCACAATCATACAATATTAGGTGGCTTCACCAAGGATGGGATCTAAGTGTGAGCCAATAGTGTCCCCTTCCATACAACATCAAGCCCTTCACAGATGAGGTTTTATGTGACGTTTCTCTCCTTGATGTTTGTGATGTATTATTAGGCCAACCATACTTGTGGAAGTGACATGTTGTGTATGAGTCAATGCCTCACACTGTTATTGTTACATTGGGAAATAAGTTCTACAGGATACCGAAGATAGCATTGCCTACCACCATCTCTTTGGTTACTGCAAAAAAATGCAGTAAGTGAATTTCAAAAGCCGGGAAATTTGTTTTCCTGATGATACACCCTTAAGGAAAGGAGAAGACGGTGGCCATGACCTACAAACAGGGCCCCTCTGCATGACAACAACAATGGAAAAGGTTGTGGAGGAGTATGAGGACATCTTCACCTCCCCAACAGGGGTGCCTTTGCACTATCAAGTCAAGCACTCCATCTATCTGACCCCAAGTGTGTCGTTACGAAATGGACCAATCTATCAGTGCTCTGTTCTGGAGAACAATGAAATCAAGATGAAAATTCAAGAGTTGCTACAGAAAGGTCACATTCGGTTGATTTCATCGTCGCATGGGAGCCCGATCATGTTGGTACATAATAAGGATGGGACTTGGAGACTCTGTATTGACTATCGAGTGTTGAACAAGATCATTGTCCAGAATAGGTACTCGATCCCATGAATTGATGACCTTCTGGACCATCTCAAAGGGGGGAATATTTCATCAAGATCGACTTGAAGTCCAGATATCACCAAGTACCAATCAAACCCTCTAATGTGTGGAAGACTACCTTCAAAGCCAAGAAGGGCCTTTTCGAACAGTTGGTTATGCCTTTCGGGTTGACGAATGCTCCTATAACCTTCATGAGGCTGCTAGATGACATCTTATGGCCATTCAACAACTCATTTGTAGTGGTATACTTGGATGACATCCTGATATTCAGACAAAGTTGGAAAGAGCACCTCCACCACATTTGACAGGTTCTCCATACACTGTGGCAACATAAGCTATGTGCCAATTTGGAAAAATGCACTTTTGTCATGACCTAGTTTCAGTATCTATGAGACATTATTGATTAATGGGGGGTGCATGTGGATTCATCCAAGATCCAAGTCATTTGGGATTGGATAGCCCCAACCACTCTAACAGAGCTCTACATCTTTCTGCGTCTTGCCAATTTCTACTGTAGGTTTGTGTTGGGGTTCTCTCATATAACTTGGCCCGTGAGTCAAGTCACCAAAGGAGGAGCAAAAAAAAATATTTTTGTCTGGATGTCAACAAAAGGAATTCATAGAGATGAAACATCACCTCTAGTCTACACCAGTGCTCACCTTACCACACTTGCAACAACCATTTGAGATCGAGACAGATGCCTCTGACTATGCTATTGGGGCAATCATTACTCAATAGGGGCATCCATTTGCATACCACAGTGAGACACATTCAGACACAGTTTAAAAGTATCCCACTTATGACAAAGATATGTATTACATTATGCAGGCCTACCGAGAATGGAAGCATTACATTTTCGGGAAGGAAATGGTCATCCACATAGACCACCAACCCCTGTAGTTCATACAGATGCAAGGGAAGTTGCAAAATGATCACCATCAGAAGTGGTCCACATACCTGCAACAGTTCCATTTGAATATCAAGTGTAGGAAGGGAAGCACAAATAATGTTGTAGACTGCCTCAGCTGACCATTAATCATGGTGTTAACCATTGTGCTCAACTCTTGTGAGCACGAGACTTCTGATTGGCCACTTCTCTACAAAAGTGACCCAAAATTTGGCCACACATACCATACACACTTGGACGGTCTACAAGTTCTAAATTCTCACCTTTAGGATCCTCTGTTATGCCACCGGGGACACCTTTCTATTCCTTCAAGAGAGCATGCGAAGATGATTTGGGAAGTGCACTAAAGTTGGGCCGCTGAGCATTTCGAGGTTAAGAAAATGGTGGTAGTACTGCAAAAGTATTTATATTGGTCGAATCTTCAATAGGACATTGAGAAGTACATCAGATCATGCACTTCTTATGACATTGCCAAACCGACCATCAAGAAGCAAGGTCTCTATACTTGGATGCCTACCCCTATTCGACCTTGGAATCCATATCCATGGATTACATGTCAAGCCATCCTTCTACTAAGCATGGAAACGACTTTGTTTTTTTGGTTGCCGACAGATTCTCAAAGATGGCCATTATGGTGGCCTACGAGAAGAGTATCACAACAAAAGCCAGTCTTTGGTCAACGTTGGACACCAAACTTACTAAGTCCACAACTCTCCATCCCCAAACTGATGAGCAAATAGAGGTCGTCAACAGGATGATGGTACACATTCTGCACATGTACAACTCAAATCATCCACGCACATGGGATGAGAGCCTCCCTTATGTCCAACGCAAATGCAACTAGGCTCTCCACAACTTGACTAGCCACAACCCTTCTCAGGTGTGCTTGGGATTCCAGCCACTATGTCCCACTGATGTGGCCATACCATTTGTAGAAACTTAGGCAGATCCGGCTCATGTCCAATTCGAAGCCCACAAGGCAACTAGATTCATTGAGCGCATTCAACACATCTGCCAACAAGTCCATGACATATTGGACAAAGTCGATGCTAAGTACAAGTAACAACATGATTAGCATCAAGTGCCACACAAGTTCCAGGTGGGCGACAAAGTTTGGCTACATTTGCAGAAGGAGCGCCTCGTTGGGTCCCACCACAAGATTCACCCGCTTCGATGTGGGCCATACACCATCACCAATGTTGTGGGAGATAATGTTTTTGAGCTCAACATTCCCCCATTCCTTGGCTTGCACCCAGTGTTTAATGTGGATTGCCTTCGGCCATACTTTCCACCATTACTAGACACATCTCACATTGGAAAACAACTCACACCAACAGAGTTAAATCCAGACTGCATGGAACAAGCTACAACTCACCAGATCATGGACATCCAGAACAAGAAAACTCACCAACATAAGATCCAACTGTATCGAGTTGTCAAAGCCGACCAACTCCTGCACCAAGGAAAATGGCTCATTAGGGACCAACTTCAGCAAAAGTTTCCTCATCTCATGGAGGAACTCAACACAATGCAGACCATTTATTCTTAAGGGGGGAGGATTGATCTAGGTGCATATTGGTGGCCACCCGCCTATTCCACTTGGGCCCCCACCATTGTTTCTATCAATTTTATACTTTCCTTAATTGTAGCACAATTTACTATTTTTAGCAGTTTTTTGGGTCCTAAATTTCCAGAGCCATTTTGAGGCCTTAAACGATATTTTTTTGGCAATATTCCATTTATATTTTCATGGAAATCATGTTTTTGGTTGTATTCCTTAGAGACATCTTTCCAACTAGGTATCATGCACATCAAACGGAGATAATATGACCAAGTTACAACCCGGGGAAGTTGGTTGCCCAACTAATCCCAATGGGGCCCATAAAATTTTGGTGTTACATCTCCTCAGGTTAGGGTTTTCGTTGTTTAGGGTTTTCTCTTATTGTTCAATAACAAAAAGGCCCTTGAGCCTCCTTCTAACTCATTTTATAGGCATGTAGCCACCACATCTCTTGTCAGAGATAAGCTACCATCGCCCAAGCTAGTCTCATTTCCATTATGTTTGTAAGCATATTTCATTATTTGATATTAATGAAAGGAAGTGCTATTTCTGTAGCATACATGTATTTATGGTTATACTTGTAATTTGTTGTGTTCCTATTTAAATTCGGATCATTTCATCCACACACATCTCTCTCTCTCTATGTGCAGTTGGGACCTAAGGTTGTATTTTACAATTGACCGCAGATTTCAATAGTTGACCACATATTTTGACAGTGGACCATAGACCTCTAAATCATGTTTTTGATTAGCATTATTGTTGGGCTCATCTTTGGTATATGATTTGGTTAATTTTTTAGGATAGTTTTGTGGTTGAAGAATTGGATAATTGTACTCTCTCTTTGATGAACATTTTATAAAAATCTAATAAGAAGAATAATTTGAAAGGTTTTTCCCCCTCGTGGGGTTTGTTATGCCCCTATAGCAATAGGTTTCATATATCATGATTGACTTGGTTTAACTCTGAAATATTTTCATACTTTTGTTTGTTGCAAATTTTTTCCATATTTGTAACAAAATAAAAAAAAAATTAAAATGTAAAGAGGGTATGCCCTAAAAGAAAAATCAAAGGGCAAAAAGAATAAAGAAGAGGTCAAAAAATGAAAGAAAATGAACCCCAACAAAAAGAAAAGACCATGAAAGTGTGCAAGTCAAAATGCCACTCCTATTTACATTTTATGCATAATAATGATTGTGTGCAACTTGTTACTTATGCCACAATCCATGGTAACCAAATAGTTTAATCTTGGTTATTCCATGTTTTTGATTTCATGTTTATAGACATAGAGAATAAAATCTGACCAAATTGTTTAATCTTGGCAGATAAGTAGATAGGTAGTGTGAATAAAAGGAGCACAACAGTTTAATATGAGTCCTTGGATGTAATAAGGATAGGCTTAGATAGATTTCTAGTGTAAAAGAAAAGAAAATTTTGATAAGGGTTTGCCAGTTTAAGTGCACCCTAATAAAAGAGGAAAAAATGGTAGGATGTGTAGATAGGGTAAGTAGATGATGGTTGCATAATTATGTATGATGAATGATTAAGTTAAAAGCTTGAAACTGTTGCTTTCATCACCTGGACAAAGCACGGATGACAATGAAGACATTTTACATCAGGAATCAAAGTCAAATTAATTAACTTCCTCACTCATTTCCCCCTAAATTTTCACTAATTTTCCCTAAGTGCTAAAGGTATTTACAAAGTTAGAGGGGCTCAAAGCATTTCTCTGACTTCTAGAGGGACCAGACCCTCGGCCCAATATTTTGAAATACCTAAAGTACTTAAATCCCCTTCATCAACATTTACCCCTTCATAAATTCATCCATCCCCTTTATAATGTTTTCCCAAGTAAAATCCCATTTTACTTAGGAAAATTAAAACATTCTCTATATAAAAACCCTCATGTTCTACTAGCGTAAGTCATGAATGTTGTATGATGAAATGTTTTTAGAAACATTTTAACTTAGCACATATTCATATCCTACTAAGTCATATTAACCATTAACTTGTATTATTATTTAACTCCCAAAAAATCACCCATTACCCATATTATTATTAAAATCCCAATAAATATATATCATACCCTGTGGTTGCGAAATAGCCTTAATAATGTTTGATAAATATGATTAATTAGTCAACCTGTGACTAATTAAGAACCTCGACCCCCACCATGCTAAATAAAGGATTAATTAATCTTCAAGATTAATTAATGACTTTTTGACCAATCACATCACCCCTGATGTAATTAAAGCCCCTTTTATTAACATCGGGCCCCCTCCATTAACCATCTTTCACTTCCCATCCCCAACCACCGTCCGTTCAGATCTCTTAGATCTGACGGCTATCACTCATATTGTGCGGGCCCTTTGGTCAGACGTTAAACACGTGATACGAGCGATTTTCCAAAAATCGTCGATGCTACGTGTCAATTGATAAATGGAATCGTGTGGCCCTCCCTCAATACCACCAACCTCCCATAAGCGATGTGATGAAACCTACTTACCACCTCCCATAAGTGACAAAATGTCACATCATCAAGTTGACGCCATCTGTCCTTGTCGCTAACCTGCCAAAACATTGAATTTGCATAAAAAGCAAGTGTACTATATTCTTCGTCCATTTATCCAAAACAGTTTCATGCATGCACGCAGTATGTCCAAAATCAACTAGTTCCTCCCTTAACTGTCAACTACCTTGAATGCTACCTTTCAACGCCGCTCCAGTCCACTGTGTGCATCATAGGAGCATGAACATCATAGCCAGTTTCCCAGGAACAGGTATTTACCAGATTTTCTCTCGAAAACCCTATTGTATACTAAAATTCCTTTGAAATTGCTTTAAAACCAAAAGTTTTTAGTATAATTGAGTTGCTAAGCTTATTCCAAAACTTCCCAGGCACCTCCGTTTTAAACAATTTCATTTAAAATCCTAGCTTTCCCCCTTAAAACACAAGAACCAGGGATGGAAACCCCAGTTGCCCTACACATCGCTCCATTCAATGCTCCCCATAAAGACTTAGACCACCTTCCCTTGGCCGATAAAGACTTCCAAATTAAAGACCTTACATTTGGTGACTCCGCCCTAAAGCTACACTGTAAATATCGGGACAATTATCTAAATAGTATCGATAAATTGGTCTTTGGGAATCAAACCTCCCTAAATACCAATTTCCCACTTTCCATATCTTCCCAGATATTGTCCATCAATGCCATGCAAACTATAATCCCAATCTGAGAGCTGTGATGTCCCCCAACCAGCAAATCCTTTTCACCATTACAGTAGAATCTATCAATAACATATTGCAACTGTAGCCTAGCCAAGACCTTTCCCCCCTATCCATTGCTGATTTACTCAAGAAATCCTCAAAACTATCTAGCTCAAAGATCACTCGAGTCTGTCAGACCTTCATGGAAGAGAGATACATAACAAAGGACCCCCCTCCTTACATGACATGTGCTTTCACTGGCCTAGGTAGGGACATTATCTCCATGATTGCTTGCATTCTGGGTTTTACAATGGATGAGTATGTAGATAAACTGACCTTTCCCTACATGACTATCTTCACCCATGGTCAGCCTCCTGCTGCCAAATATGACTATGTTGCATTCATCACTGACAAGATACATGACCAATTGATGAGGCTAGAGAATGAGAGAGTGTTCAAATATTCTACATTTCTGTGTCACCTCTTCCTTTACTACCAAACTAACAAATTCCCCTTATTTGTGCATAATCTTGATACCAAAGGGAACCCTAGGTCAGTCATTTTCTGGACCTCCCTCTTCATATATAGATTTCATTGATCAGTTTGTCCATCCTGTGACTAACATGCTAATAGGATGTCCCCCCCAGAATAAGTGATGACATCAAAAGAATCCTTCAGTTGTCAAAGCAGTATAGGATAGGTGACTGGTACTTGTACCAGAATCATACTGAGATCAGAGTCTATGGGTGTGAACTGCCTCCATTCAAATTTCCCAAGTATGTCCCCATGAGATTATTTTCCCTGGAGTACTACAGGAAAATAATCAACTCTGATCAAATCCACTTCATGAAAGAAAAAAAGAAAGCCTAGCTGAGGATCAAAGACCACTTAGGCCCATTTGTGTGCAACAATAGAAAAGCAGGAAAAGAGGCAGAAGAAATCCTTGAGAGAATGAATTGAAAAAGAAAATTATCTGGCCATATGATCCCCATAGTTTCATCTGTGATAGAAGGATGAAGCACAAGTTGTCACCCTACCTCCATCACATAATTCTTGAAATAGAACAATATGCCAATTTAAATGAATGGAGGGAAGGGACATTGATAGAACAAGATAGTGATGAGGTGGAAGTTGAAAATGTGATGAAAGATTTGGAGAAGAGACTTGACCTGGACTCCTTTGTACAGGTACCTGCAGAGTCTTCCCAAAGGCCAACACCGAAACATAGTACTCCCACAACAGAGCCTTCGCAGAGGAAAACTTAGGAAACAAGTGCCCCTACATCAAAACAACCAGAAACAGAAGAACAACCAGAGGAATCAGAGCAACCTGAAATCCTGGAAGAATTGACTCCACCACAGCCACTACCAACAAACATGGGTGATCCTCTAGTACTACAGACTCCTCTAAATGAGGAAAGAAACTTGAAAAGAGAAAGGGAAGTAGCTACCCCTTCTAGCAGACCCAAAGATCAACCCTTTCCTAAGAGGCAAAGGTTGAATCCTTATTTAGAGGAAGAATTCGTTGGAGAGACTATAGAAAGCATAAGGAAGGAAGTAACAGACAACTTACAGACTTACCCAATAGGTGGGACACCCTCTAGTTCACACAAGCAAGAACTGGAAAGGCAACCCAGCACAGAAGTATCATCTTTCGGGTCTTCTTCAAAGAAGATCATAGATGTAAAGGGGAAATACAAGGAAATCAAAACAAGGAATGAGAAACTGAAGGCCCAAGCCTATGCTCAATACTTAAAAATGGCCCCGACAAACCAAACCAGACTGATGTCAGCTTTTGACATCAAAGAGGGTAAAATGCAGATGAGTTTCCTGAAGCCCACAGTGCAACAGTCAAAATCCTTGGTTGATTATCTTAAAACTGATTTTTAAGTTTTAGCTAACGACATCCACCCAATCGACCATATTGAGTTTCATAAGAAAACAGGTGAGATAGTCTACACAACATTGACCAACAAAGCAATGATGGCTCATAGGTTGCAAAATTCTTTAAGCAACACTACAGCTCAATTGTAGCTAGAAAAAGCCTCATCACAAGCTAAAGATAATAGAATAAAGTCATTGGAAGAATTATTAATTGAGTTGGGTCATGACCCAAAGGATGTTAAGGTAGCAGAAAGCTTAATCAAGAAGAAAAATGAAGATATAGCTGCACTTAGAAAACAACTGAAATTGCCACCCCTCATACACCCTCAAACTACTGAGGTTATTGAGAAAAAGAATGATGAGGAACTTATGGACTTCGTCCTTAAGTTGAATGAGAAATTAAAGGAAACTAAGCAGGAATTAGAAAAATCATTGTAGTCAAGGCAAAGTGAATCAACCTCCCATCCACAAACTGTAGTGCCATTAGTTTCCACAGCAGTCCCTTACACTATGGAAATTGTTTTAGCACCAAACATTCCTTTGTAAATGGCCACAATAATGGAACCAATAGGTACAACACAAGTAGGTACATCAACACAGACCACAGAGGACTTAATTAATCAATGGAAGAAATGAAGCTTCAAGTAACACAACTACAGAATGTAAAAGAGAAGTTCACTACTTTGTAGCAGAAACATGATTTATCAAAGATAAATTATGCAGAGGAGAGAAGGAAAAATAAGAGCATGATAGAAAAAATTAAAGCATTGGAGAAGGACCTGACCTTTGAAGGGCCTTTGACAGACATTAGGAAGATTTTGTGGACCAATATCATTGATTACATCAATGATATTTGGTCATCAATTCAAATTATTTTTGAACAGACTGATTTAGTAAAGGTTGCTCTTGAAGAAATTGAGAAGATCAAAGAAGAGCTGGGTAGAAAACTTAAGGAAGCAATCAGATTAATCAATTTCCTTAACAGTAAAAGCAGGCAACAGTTAGAACAATTATATATTGAGGATAGGACTGCTACCATCCTCGAACTAAAGAAAGTGTTTACCAAAAGGAATCTGATGCAAGGCCTGGAACGTAGATGTCAAAGCATGCAGGAAGACATAGATGAGTTCATGAGAAATTTTGACATCTTAATGAGTGAAGGACTCCCAAACCCTTTGGTCATCAACAATAGGCTAATGATTCAGATAGACTACATCAACAAACTACATCAACAAGCTAAAAGTCGAGCTAGTTCATCCTCAACAAAGGCACTACCCACAGGAAAAGTTCTTTACAATGGTTTAGAGAACCTCTTCTTCATTGAACATGAAGTAAAGCACTTATTCACAGTCCAACATAATTTTTTGAAATATACTGAGGTTGATGAAATTTATAGGAAGTTGATAAGGACGAAAATACCAAAGGAAGAATGGTGGACTAGCATGACAGACATCCATTAAAATTATTATGGTAACAACAAGGTAAATATAAATATTTACCACAGTAAAGTTTGGTAAAAAGGATGAAAGCTGGTGGACAGGTAAAGTGTATCAAAAACAGGTAAAAGAGCATAGGGAAAAGTCAATCAAGATCTATCACACAATTACCAGAGCAACAATGAGAGCCAAAATCGAGTTTCAACCTCCAGCTCCTTCAACAAATCAAGGGATAGCAACAATATGTTTACCATCTGTCTCTATATTTTAGACCATCTGTCTTTATATTGTTGTAAAGATATTTGTATTTCCTAGAATAAATCTCATTTAGTTATGAGATATTTTTTATATGAATTTTTGTATAAATACTTCTCCATTCGAAGTTTTAAGGGTGGATTTTATAACATTTCTGTAACTCTACACTATGAACCGAAGAAATTTTTTGTACTCAAGTCTGGATTTTTGTTACAAAAGGAATAAAATTTTGAGGAATTTTCATCAGATTCATGTGCAGTCTAATAGAAAATAAGTATTCTATCCTTGTGATTTATGTGTTTTCTAGATTTTTTAATGTTCCGTGCATCTTAAAACTAATTGGTAAAATAGTCAAAGTATATCAGAATTAGCTTCATTGCTCTCTGCTATCAACAGTATGCCATTTACATGTTTTCTTCTAAACTATTTTGGTAAAGGAATTCTTAATTTCTCCTCTATCCCTATAGTTTTCTTTAATAAGTCCCTGATATAGGATTCTTAATTTCCTTATGCTAGTTGACCTATCTTCCCCTCTTTTTTCTAATCCTAACTTGAGGATTCTTAATTTCCCTCTCATTTTGAACAAAAATATCATCCATTCAAGCCTTGAATTTGTTTTTACTCCATTATCTTACCTGTTGAAATCCTACATCAACAATTTGACTTAATCCAGTGAATTATCCCTGATTGAATCCATATCCCAATGGCCTGAAAGACTAGTTTTCCCATTTGTTTTATAATTCCACCAGTTTCAAACAAAACAACCCTGAACATTTATAACTAGCCTAAAATCTTCCCAAATAAAGCTAAATCATAGAGAGAGCCCTCTCTGAGTTATGTACTTAAAATATTGGTTTGTGGTTACCTCGGACCCCTTTCCTTCTTCCCATAACTTCTAAGGAAAATCTGAGTGATAACATAGTGGTGACGATATTGGGGAATGAGAAATTCCTCAGTTGAAATAAACCTTTAAGAAACTGAAAAGTTTGATTTAAAGAATCTTAGAGGATTTTAGAAGTTATTTTGGAAAGTTTATATAAGAAAATTCATAAAAATTTAAAATATGGCTTCAGAAAGGACTCATTACACTAGGGCTAATCCTGATCCCAATCCACCACCTATGTTTGAAAATCCTAATTTGATTCCAAGAATCATTAGAAGGCAAGAAAGCTCAGTAAGTCCCAGACTTTTGTTTAGATTGCATTCATGTCCTGTTAAACGGATTTCCCTAGAAGATCTTCCTTTTGATGAACACTTAGAACTCTCTCTGTTTAGAACCTCATTTGACAGTGAATTATTAGATCTAGTCCAAGATCCAGAATTCCTCAGGGAACTTGAAATCCAAAGAGCCAATTTGTCAATTGATCAATATCTACAGGATTCCACCCAGTCATCTCTTATCACCGATAGAACACCTGAACTTTTTGAGACTACTTCTCTTTCTTCTAGTTCATCATTATTCCCTCATTCATCTGAAATCCATTCCACTCCTCCTCTCATCCCTTCACTCCCTTTTCAATATATCATCACTCAACATCCTACTACTACCTCTAGTTCTTCTTCCATGACCTAAACACCTCCCATTACCCCAACTCCTGGCTCTACTCTCACCCAACCCAGAATAATGGGCAATAGATATGCTCCCCTTGTGCTACTTGCTAACCTAGGTGCTATGCCTTAAGACTATTTGACTAAGATTACCACCTTTCATTGCACTAGAACCTACACTGCTCAACAACACACTAAGAAGATGACCGATTACTTTGAAATATATGAGATAGACACCGTTGATGTGCAAATGAGAATTTTTGTTCAAAGTTTTTCTAAAGAAGTTAGAACCTGGTTTAGAGCCCTAGCACCCAATAGTATGGATAGCCTAAGAACTCTCTACCAACAATTCTTCAACAGGTAGGAAAAAAGGAAAGACCCCCTTTAGATTTTATCTGAATATGAGAACCTTAGAAGGAGACCCCATGAAACCATCTAGGGCTATTGCACTAGATTTAATATTGTTAATAGTGCCATTCCACTTGACCTTAGACCCCCTCCTGGTTTAGCCCTGATCAAATTTCCTGATGGATTTGACTCAGACATGGCTTTTCAACTGAGAGAAAGAAATCCCCCCACTCTGGAAGAAATGCAAAGCGTAGCTGTAAGTGTTGAAGCCAACCTACTCTCCAAAAGAGCTAAAGCCAAAAATGAGAGAAAAATGCCTACAAAAGACGAAAGTTCACCCTTTGAACAAAAGCTTGATGCTATTGTTAAAGGAATGGACAAATTGTTTGGCAGAGTTGATACAATTGAAAGAAAATCCCCGAGGGATGGCCAACAGGCCAATTAAGGGAGAAATCACAATTTTAGGAAAAAAAAAATCAAAACACTGGTAAGAATATTCCTGACTAGAATATCAAACCACCTTTCCAAGAAAACTATGCAAAATCCTCTCAATCAGAAGACCTTGAGCAAGACACTCAAATAAATTTAATGGGTCTTGAGGGAGAGGGAGATGTATTTATAACTCAGGATGATCAAGAGTCTCATATAATCCAACAATTTCAGACTTAAACAGGAGAATCATTTGATTTCAAACAAGGGTATGACTCTGCGATCTTTGAGGTGCAGAAGCAGTATAACCTGAGAAGTAGAAAAAGTACTGATAACCCTGAAACAAACCAGAAAACAACTCCTAATCAACCTAAAAAGGGTAAAACAGGTCCAATGACAAAAACACTTCAGATCCTTTGAAGAACTAATCAAAACCCTTCCAGCCCCACCATAGAAGACGTGTCTGATAACCAGCCTAGCAATGAACAACCTTCCACTTCAATTCCCTCCAAGGAAATAGTGGAAGAACCTCAAAAGATCACATCAGAGAAATCAGCAAAGGATGTTTCAAATCCTGAAATAGAAGAAAACATAGAAAACATTTCTGTCAGAAACCCAAAGGTTCAAACTGACAAAACAGTCTTGCCCTTTAATCTAGGAGCAGAAGTAGCAAAGCTTAAAATTTCGGTTCCTTTGACAAAATTGGTGAAACATGATGTTTACAAGTCTCAAATAAGAAAATCATTAAATATCATTGAAAATGCAGATTCTGTAAATCTCTTTGATGACCAGCCCGAGTTGATTTTTGGCCCTGAAGTAAATGGGAAACCACTGGAAGGAGGGATACCACCTTTATATGTCAGTCTCAATATTCATGATAAGATTTTGCATAATGCCATGTTTGACTCTGGTGCTTCTCACAACCTCATGCCCAAATCTATTATGGAGAAACTCAACCTAGACATCACCAGACCCTATAAGGATTTATTTTCTTTCGATTCTAGTCAAGTGAGATGTTCGGATCTTATAAAGGATTTATGTGTTTCATTGGTTGAATACCGTGCCAAAACTATACTTATGGACATAGTGGTAGCAGATATTCCACCCAAGTATGTCATGTTGTTTTCTAGATCTTGGGGTGCCAAACTTCAGGGATCTCTAAAATTAGACATGTCATATGCTACCATATCTGCTTTTGGACAACCAAAGAAGTTATATAGAGAAAATTTAATGAAGTATGTAGTGAGTAGTCAAGAGAAGCCTCAAAACTTTCCCATTTACTCAGTACATTCTGATATGGATTACTTTATTCTCTATAATGCTGAAATAAATCCAGAAATTGATAATCATAAATATTTAGTAGCAGAACCAAAAGAAATTGAAAAAGAAGAAAGGTCAACTGTTCAAAATCAAGAGATATCTGATGACAAAGAAAAACCAGATGATAAAGAAAATCCAGGTGCCCTAGCTAAAAAAGACTACACTGCCCCAGATACAAATTATGAACACGAAATTTTATGGCATCTAGAATTTGATGGTTTGGTAAATAAACTAGGTGCAGGTGCAAGGGTATGGGTGTATAACTTATATAATGATCATGCAGAAGGACATGCCTATAGGTTGAATTTTAAATGTATAAACAATATGGCAAAATATGAAGCACTCCTGCTAGGCCTCAAGTTAGTCAAAAGATTAGGAGCTATAAGGGTATCAATCATGAGAGATTCCGAACTGATAGTTAAACAAATAAAAGGTGTTTACATAATTAGAGATCCTCAATTAGGATGTTACAGACGGACAGTCATAGAAATCCTTAACACTTTTTTAGAAACATAGCTTGCAACTATTCCTAGAAAACATAATATGCAAGCTTATAGCTTGGCTATGTTTTCTAGTACCTGCAAACTTCCTTTCCAGCCCAATCACCAGTACATGGCTAAGATTAGGCACAGGCCAGCCATCCCTGATAATCTTAAGAACTGGGAGGTATTTGATAGTGATAAGCAGATTAATAATTTTCTAACTTTAAATGAGGAATTTTCTAACCTTAATATAGATGTAGACCTAGTTTTATATTTTGATCACACTAACAAGGTAGACATTAACAATCTAGAAGAGAATTCAATAAACGTGCTTCACCCTACTAAATTCTCACAAGCAGAAATCAAAGACCTGAAACAAATGGACCTAGATGAGATAATCGAAGAAGAAATGGAGGTTATAAATATGAAGGATAATCATTTACCCAAAGGATTGACTCCTTTGGAGGATTTGTTTCACTCTAATGACATTCCAAAGAAACCTAAAATGGAGCCTTTAAAAGCATACATTGAAAATCATAACATAGGGACACAAGATAATCCCAAATTGATAAAATTGTCAAAATATTTACCTCATGATCAGAAGCTAAAGTATGTTGAACTTATGAGGGAATTCCAAGATTTCTTTGCCTAGAGTTACGAAGATTTGAAATCCTATGACACCTCTATCATTCAGCACACTATCCCTTTGAAAAAAAATCAAAAACCCTTTAAGCAAAAGCTTAGAAGAATTAACCCTATGTTATTACCATCAATTGAGAAACAAATCAAACACATGTATGAAGCAGGAATTATTGCCCCTATTAGATTTTCAGAATGGGTATCTAACCTAGTACCTACTAGGAAGAAAACGGGGGAAATAAGATTATGTGTTGACCTGAGAAATGTGAACAAGGTCTCACTTAGTGATAACTATCCTTTACCCAAAATGGACCATATACTGCAAAGAGTAGTGGGTTCTTCTAGGATTTCACTTTTTGATGGGTTTTCAGGTTATAACCAAATCTTAGTTCATCTTGATGACCAAGAGAAAACTGCATTCGCTACACCATGGGGTACCTTCATGTACATTAAAATGCCCTTTGGACTAAAAAATGCAGGAGAAACTTTTCAAAGAGCAATGGACATTGCCTTTGAAAAAGAGATTCATGATTTTCTTGTTATATATCTTGATGATCTCACTGTTTTTTCCAAATCAGATCAACAACACTTGGAGCATCTCAAACAAGTTTTTCTAAATTGAAAAAAATATGGTATTTCCTTAAATACAAAGAAATATTTATTCTGTTTAGAACAAGGAAAGATGTTGGGTCACATTATTTATAAATATGGAATCCGAATTGACCCCTCCAGGATTGAAGCTATTTTGCAAATACCTCACCCAAGAAACATTAAAGAACTTCAGGCATTTTTAGGAAAGATAATTTTTTTAAGAAGATTCATCTCTAACTTAGCTGAATTAATTAGATTATTGAATAACATGTTGAAAAAAGATTCAACCATTAAATGGACAATTGAGGCTAAACAATCATTTGAAGAAATTAAACTAGCCTTAACTCAAACACCAGTCCTCACAAGTCCAAAATTTGACAGAGACTTCATTATTTTTTCTTTTGCATCAGAACACACCATAACTGCAATTTTACTACAAAAGGATGATCAAGGATGTGAAAAACAAATAGCCTTTTTTAGTAAATCTCTTAGAGATGCCTCATTGAAGTATAAGATACTGGAGAAACAAGCTTTTGCTTTAGCGAATGATATTAATGATTTCAAAGTATATATTTTCTATTCTCATGTAGTAGCTTATGTCCCAAATGTTGTAGTCAAAGATATTCTGACATGGGATGGAGTTGATGGAAAAAGGGGAAAATGGATAGCTACTATTTTAGAATATGATATAGAGATAAAACCTACCAAGTTAATTAAAGGTCAGGGGTTGGCCAAACTCATGGAAAAAACAAATTGCCAAGCCCTAGACATCAATCTTATTGCAGAGTTGGATAACGAATAGGAGATGGTGACTTCACAGATCATCCAGCCTTTTCTAGATTCCCCATGGTATGCTGATATTATATATGTTTTAAAAAACCTACAGGCTCCTCCAGGGTTATCCAGAACTAAGAGTAGGTGTTACACTAAAAAATTTCACTATGGCTATTTACAGTTAGTATGGCTCTATCAACAGTCTTGCTATCCTCTTGGGCAAGTCTTATGCCTTTGCTCTCCATGTCAAACTCCAAAAAGAGAGAAAGTCTTTGTAAATGTGTTTATCTCTGGGTACGTAGATTCTCTGGGCCTTACCTGCGTATACGCACCTAATGTTCACAAAAACTGCGTACTTGTACGCTCTGTATGTAAATGGGCAGGTGCGTACCCCTGTAAAGGTCAAAAGGCGCAAGTTTCACTCCAAAAAAGTTACTTGTGGTCATTTCTAGAGGCTTCTAGAAGTATGTTTGACGTGTATGAAGTGCCTCCAGATGGTTCATGTACCCCTACCAAAGAGGAACTTATCCCATCAATAAGGGAGCTATCCCATCCAAAGAGGGGATTATCCCATTGATGGTGGACCTGATTAACTTCCTCTTGAGCACTATAAATACAGGCATTGGGCCAGAAGGAGGAGAGGTTGGAAGCTAAACATTTCTAAGGGTAGATGCTGCTGGAATTAGGACTCCCATTTAGAAGCTTGTGAGGAGAGATTGCCATCTTTGCTTGTTCTATTTGCAAGTGGGTGAGCTTTGTCAAAGTAAAGGAGAACTCTTGATGGACCCTGGGAGGGACTTGCACAACACCAAGGCTCAGGTTGTAATTGTTCCTTTTGTTTCCTATTAATGCAAATGAGTCCATTCTTCTCAATAACTTGTTATTTATGAGTTGTTTCATGTACTCCTTGGTCTATGTGTTAAATATGTTTTATTTTATGAGATTATCAAGTGCTATTTAATCGTTTGATTGTTAGTGAATGCAGGTTTCGAAGTGAAGGAGGAGCTCATCCGGATCAGCGAGGCTGGACTGCTACAACAGCGTTGGACTACAGGTAGGATCTAAACACTTGATTTCTTATATAGTAAATGCATGTTTAGAGAAGGATTGCTCTTGTTTGTCTTGTTTGTCACTAGAGAGTCTTAGGCTCCTAGGGAGGTTGGTTGTGTCCGCACTATCGACTCTTTCCGCCTGACAAAATGGCGACTCCACTGGGGAATCCATTGATGTGAAAGTCTTTTCCTTTGTATGCAACTTTGATCTGAGAAAAGTCATTTATTTTCTGGTTTTTGGCTCTGTGACTTTGTATTTGGGTGGGTTAGCTTAGGGTTAGATTGAATTTAGTTTTTCTTGGTTTTTTCAGTAGTACGCACCCTCTGAGTATTGCACAGTGCGTACCTGTATGCACTGTTGCTGTGTGCACAGAGCGGGCCCGCACCTGTCTTAACGGGTTGCCTGCGTACCCTGCTAAAAATTAAGAAATTTCCATTTTTTACATTTTTCCTCTTAGATTTTGCTTTTTCTTAGTTTTTACTGCCCAGATCCATTAGTCTCTTGTCAAAGATCTTCACCTGAACTTGTTTCGATAGCATTGAGTGTTTTATTGGATTTCATAGAAGTTTAAGCCCTAGGGTTTGATTTTTGAGTAGGTCCTGTAGTGACTTTGGCGATAGAAGTTGTCAAGCCTTAGATCTCTTTGGTTTTGTCAGCCTTCTTAGGAGTCGGACCTGTCCTAAAGTCTACCTGTGAGAGCAACCTACCTTTGAGTTGTCTCTTTGGCAAATTTCGAAATGCTTGTTGATTGAGTATTGAATTCCATTTTACAAAAAGAACAAAAAGATTTGAGTTTTGTTTTGACTGGTCTTTTGATTCTGCATTAGCTGGTCCTTGGCTTGATTGTGGTCAATTAAAACAACCTAGAATCATCTTTGTAGGCTTTTGCCTCATTAGGTTTGCTTTAGAGTAAAATTCTTTTGATTTGCTTGTGAGTCAATTTTTCATAGATTTTATACATTTTGAGATTGATTTTCGTTAAAAGAGATTTATATGCTTTATTAAATAAGAGAAAATACAAAAACATCTCCTTTGAAAAGTTTTGTTTCAAGTAGCTTTGAGGTATTTTGAAAGAAAAAGAATTTTTCGTGCACGTAAGGAGTGGTCATGTTTGTATGCTTGGAAAGATAAAGAGAATTGTTTCTTTGATTGTCTTTACTAAGAAAGTTGTTTTCTATAAAATTTGCATTTTCCAACTCTCTTAGTTAGGAGTTTCATTGAAAGAGAAAAGTAGCATAAATCATCTTAGGTGCATCTTTGTAGTGGTTTGAGTCGAGTCTACACACCATTGGTTTCATTTCCGCTACCTTTTGTCTTTAAGAAAAACCATAAAATTAACGCTTAAAGTAAAATCAACTTAGTAACTTTTATTTACTAGGGCTCTGAAACACCAATTTAGATCAGGCTAGTGTCTTGGAGTAGGAGAGTAATTAACTCTCCAAGACAACAAAACCAAACAAGTAGCTTATCTTGTGATAGAATAAATCCAATTGTCTCATTTGTACTCTGGGAAAGCTCCTCTTAAAGGAGAAGCACGAGCTCGTGTCCGAACCAGTGAGGGGATCAATCCTCCCTCGTTGGGAACGACGCCAGACACGCACGTATTACAAACGGTAAACCTCAGATTAACCATTGTCGAGGAGCCAGGGGTCACTTGTCGGTAAACCTTGGATTATTGTCAAGGAACCGGCAAGGGGATTGAGCTTGATACTCTGCCCTTGCGTGCTGTCGGAGTGTAGACTGTTCCCCCAGGTGCATTTGTTGCGGTTGGTAACCTTAGTGACCATTATCTTTAGGATTCTACCGAGGTGACGGTGGAGGGAAGATCCCACTGTACCTGGAGCAGACGTCGGCTAGACTCACTTGGATTTTCCGGGGGGTTCACTTCACTCGAGACGGTTAAAGTGGAGGAACTTGTGCTGGTCTATTCATTAAGCAGGTTGCCGGGGTAACTGTTCCACCCGCCACTTCTGTACTGAATCCGGCGATGTTGGGTTTCATCTCCAACTAGCGTTTTCGGTCTGGAAGGCTACTGTTTGTGCTTGGTTTGACGCCCTAGATTCTTTAGGCGTGTGATTCAAATTTGTTTGGTTCTTTAGTGACTTTAGGTGGTTTGATTTGAGATTTTACTTTGTTTTCGTGTGTAGTAGTTAAAATTTTTTAGCTGTGGCGGAATTACCGAGACAGTCCCGTAGACTTCGGGGCAAGTCACCTGAGATTGTTACCGGAACTGATTTGTTGAGGAAACTCCGTAGATCACGGGGTGGATCTCCTGAAGACGTCCCAGGTCAGTACGAAGGATTGAAGGTCCTTGTAACTCCTCCTAGTGGCAGTAGAGTAGGTTCACCTGAAGAAGAAGAATCTTCCTTGGTAGTCCATCCAGATTACCAAAGTCTAGAGACAGGTTATAATCCCGAAGCTGTTACAGTTTCTGAGCTTGCTGGTAGTTTTTCGTCTACTAGTGATATAGGCGAAGAACCTGAAATATCTGAACCTGTTACTCCGACTTCTAGTGTTCCAGATTCACCAAGAGTAGAACGAGTTATCACCGAAAATCTTCCTACTGGTTTGATTGCTATTGAAGAACTTGCTCCAGAGGAAGAAATAGGCGTCTCTAACCTTGAAGATCAACTTACTATTGAGCTCAGGGAGCGTGAATCTATCTTTTACAGTCCTCCTAGAAGTACTACTTGGTACCTTTCGTTAACCAATTATTTAGACAACTCAGGGATAGGTTTTTCTACACCTCGTACTCCTTTTCCACCTGGAGGTATTTATACTCCTGTAAATATGTCTGGTCAGTCGTCTGTGTTTACTCAAACTCCTGAATCTTTCTTACACGGCGGTCCTTCTGTTCCCACTGGGTATCAGTCACTTTCTGGTACCTTTGCGGGGGCATCTCCTCAACCCGTCGATCATGGGTTATTAGTTGGAAACAATGGTAATAAACCGTTGGGTGTAGGAGACATTTACATGATGTCAGGTTCAGTTCCCGTTTCTCAACCTCAAGGTGGTCAATTATCGCCTGGGGGGCAACCTCAATTAACGCCTGGGGGGCAACCTCAAGGTACACAAATTGTGTCTGGAGGGCAGCCTCAAGCTCAGTATGTATCTATGGTGCAATACATGCCTCAAGGTCAACCCCAGCCTCAATATGTACCCCAGGGTCAACCTCAGTATCAATATTTAACTCAAGGGTATCAACCCCAAGGGTATCAACCTCAAGGTCAAGTCAACCCCAGTATCAGTATTTACCCCAAGGTTATCAACCTCAAGGTCAATACTCGAGTCAAGGTTATCAACCACCTCAAGGTCAGTCATATGTTCAAGGTATGGGAACTGTACCTTTCAGTTATCAATCCTATCCTCAATCCGGTTATGGATCTCAGTATTCTCAACCTGTTACGGGTCAATACCCCGGAATGATAGTGTGGGATCCATCACAGGGTCAACAGGTGTTGCAGCCAAGTATACAGTTGGTACCTCAAGCTGGACAACCCGTAGTTTCTGGTCCACCCCAGCAACCGCAACCTGTCCAGTCAAATGTTCAAACTTCTGTAACTTCGGTAGTTACTCAGCCGCCAATTGCACCTAGTACTCCATCTCAAACGGCTGCTGCAACTACCGCAACATCTGCCGCACTTACTTCTGGAGTATCGACAGCTCCGGTTTCTACTGTCTCTGCAACCACTCCTCAGACATCTTTACCGTTGTCTGGATCTACGATTCAAACCACGGTCCAGATGCCTATAGGTCAGCCTGGTATAAGTACGGTTGTCACTACTCAACCTCAATTTGTTCATCAACCGTACCAGGGACAGTACCAATATGGGCAAGCTGTCCAGCAGCCGGTTTACCAGTATCAACCGTATCCTGGGTACACTTATCAACAACCTCAACAACCCCAGTACGGTCCGGTTAATCCTGGTTTTCCAGGAGGATATAATATCCCTAATGCGATTCCTGTTCCTAGTTATCCTGGATATCCTCCTCCTGGGACTGGTCTTGTGACCCAGAGTTTTAGAGATCCTAACCGGCAATTACCGTTTATCGCAACTTTGGATTTACCAGACTTGACGCGCCTAACGAACGATCCAATTCAATATCTTCCGTTCTGGCCGCCAATGCCAAATAAGTTGCCCAGTGATATACCCAAGTTCGAAGGTAAGTCTGGAGAGGATCCGTCCAATCATGTGATGACTTACCACCTCTGGTGTGCTTCAAATTCTATCTCGGATGATTCGATCCGCTTACGTCTTTTCCAGCGTACACTCATTGGTCTCGCGGCCAAGTGGTACATTGAGTTACCACGGGCCTCTTTTTACAATTTTAGCCAGTTAGCTACCTCGTTCTTAACTCACTTTCAGTTGCCGGTCAGATACGATAACGGCACGGAGTTATTAACTTCACTAAAACAATCGACGTCCACGTATATTTCTGATCACATTCATGAGTGGAGACGTCGAAGAAGGTTAGTGAAAGTTTTTATTCCGGACCAAATCTTAGCTGAATGGTTTGTTAAATCATTATTACCGAAGATTACTGAAGATGTAGCTAAGGCCGGAGTAGTTACTGAGGAGCAAGTCATTGCTCAGGCGCAGTACCTTGACTTAGTTTATACTCAGTCAGGTACGTTACACGAGAAGATCCCAGATCTTCCAAAATCGAATCAAATCGCTGCTGCTCCTTCGGGATCTCATGCCGCTGATGGTATGATTGGTATGGTGAACACAAAGAGCAAGAAGAAGTCTTCCAAGAATTCTACTACTCCTATAATCACCTTGCCTGATTCCCCGACAGGAGAGTCTTCTCCTGAACTTTCCGCCGATATTCACGCTGTAGAGTCATCTACGGCCAAATCAAAAAATGGTGGAAAGAAGAAAGGAAAGAAGAAGGCTAAAGCAGACAAGGCTCCGAAGGAGAAAACAGAAAAGTCGGAAACCAATGACGAAAAGCGCAAACCTCGATATCCTTGTCTTATTTGTGAAGAGGATCATTTTACAAGAGATTGCCCTCATCGGGCCGAGGTTGTGAAAATAGTCAAAGGTTCTCCCACTCCTGCTGTGTTAAAAGATCCATTTCCAAAGCAGGAGAGTAAGATGATAGGTTCTTCCTCGACTGCCAGTGAAGAACCCATTTTGATGATGTCTCATGTGAGGATTGCGACTCGATCGCAAGATTATGGTAGTAAGAATCCTGTTGATGGTAAGGAAGCAGAATCTTCTCATTCTAATCCATCAACCTCAGCTCCTGGTTCCGATCCACTACAGATCGAAAAACCTAACCCGGACTTAGTAATCAAACCGCCCGCCAAGGGTGTACTTCGAAGGTCTGCTTTCAATCCACATGCGAGAGCGGCCCAGAATTACAACATTGTTGAGGACTTAGCTGTTTCACCCTCAGCAATGTCGGCTTTAGAAGTGCTGCAATCATGCCCAGCACAACGAAAATTACTTTTGTCGGCTATCGGAGCTGTTGATGTTCAGGACCCGAATCTGATAATCTTCGATCTAGAAAATAGTACACCGCGTCTACCCCATCAAATGGCTTTCCAAATTCCAGTGATAGTCAAAAACAGGCCTATTCATCGGACTGTGATTGATGAGGGAGCTTCTACGTGTATTATGTCGATTCAGTGTTGGAGATCGCTTGGTTCTCCTTCGCTGAACCAATCCCCGACCATCCTTAAGGCCTTTGATGGCCGTGGGTTCCGTCCGTTTGGTATTCTACAGGAATTGCCTATAGGGGTAGAAGGTAAAACCGTTAGTCTGGATGTGGAGGTGGTTGATGCCCCTCTAGACTACAACCTTCTTTTGGGTCGAAGTTGGTCATATGCTATGACAGCGGTCGTTTCATCGGTCTTCAGAGTAATAAAGTTTCCACATAACGGTAAGATCGTGACCATTGATCAGCTGACATACTTTTCATCCGACCCAGCCTCTTCAGAGAGTATCCAGCATGTCGGTAAGACGACAATCCCTTATAGGGACGTTGGCGTAGGTTTAGTTAAAGATTCCGGTTTACTGGGAACTTTTCCTTTCCCTCCAATCAACGCAGACCCTTCATTTGCATCAATTCATATGATTACATCAGACACCATTATTTACGATGATCCTTGGATTGTCCCATCTGAATCTGAGATAGACTCATTCGGTGATGCTATGCCTTTGAGTCCATATGAAATTGCTTATGAAGCCGTCATGTCTTTTACCGACTCGCGTTCAACCCAAATCGACCAAATGAATGTGGTCAGTGAAGAATCACTTTTCACATCAACCTCAGAACGGATAGCGTTTCCCGAAGTCGTGTCATCTGACGAGAAACTTCGCGAAATCCTAAGTGTAGACGATCTACCATGGGAAGATCTCCATCATAGATCTTCGTTTTTACCTGAGGATGATGCTTTTGAAAATGATTTTTCATCTATCTTTACCGCTGAATATGTCAAAGACGCTCAGAATCCAACGAAACATTCTGATTCAGAGTTGAATTTAGGGAATATTTCTCGCACTATTCCCATTGACATTTCAGTGAAGCCCGGAATTGAGGAAAACATTCATATAGGTGCCTCATGTACAGAAGATGAAATTCAAACTTACAAGGCCCTATTCCAAGAATTCCGCGATGTGTTTGCCTGGTCTTACGAGGAAATGCCAGGAATCGATCCTGCCATTGTTGTTCATGAAATAAAGACCTACCCGGACGCTAAACCCGTCCGGCAACGGTTGCGTCAGATTCACCCTCGGAAAGCGGCTGCGATTAAAGCAGAAGTCGAGAAGCTGTTGAAAGCAGGTTTCATTTATCCAATCCCGTTAACGGATTGGGTATCGAATATTGTTCCGGTTAACAAGAAACAAGGAACAATAAGAATCTGTATCGACTATAGGGATATAAATCGAGCTTGTCCAAAAGACAACTATCCTACGCCTTATATCGATCAAATTATTGATGATTGTGCCGGAAGTGAAATGTTTTCCTTTATGGATGGTTTTTCGGGCTATAATCAAATCAATATTCTACCTGCCGATCAACCAAAAACGGCATTCATTTGTCCATGGGGGACATTTGCTTACTGCAAATTACCTTTTGGGCTTAAGAATGCCGGAGCCACTTTTCAACGGGCGATGTCTTACGCATTTCATGACATCAAGCACATTGTGCAACCATACCTCGATGATTTGCCTGCTCATTCTTTACATCGAGCTGATCATCCCCACAAGTGTGTATTCTGTATAGAAACAGGTCGATTGCTGGGATTTGTTTTTTCAAAAGCCAGCATTCGCGTCGATCCCTCGAAGGTCGAAGCTATCATCAAATTGCCTCCTCCTTCGAGTTTGCGCCAACTCCAAAGTTTGCAAGGGAAAGCGAAATTTTTACGCCGATTCATTCCAAACTACGCCGAGGTCACTAAAGGTTTTACACGGTTGTTGAAACAGAACGCTCAATTCTTTTGGGACGAGATTGCCCAACAATCTTTTGATGCACTTAAACACGCGTTGACCCATGCACCGTTGTTGCATCCTCCCAACTACAACCAGGACTACTTCTTATACCTCGCAGCTTCGCATTCCACTATTGGAATGGTGTTAGTTCAAGAAGATGAATTCGGAACGGAACATGTGATATATTATCTTAGTAGGACATTAAACCCCACTGAGCTAAAATATTCGCATGTGGAGAAATTGGCCCTGGCAGCCGTTCAAGCTGTCCAGCGTTTTCGTCACTACATTCTTCTCCGTAAAACTACAGTTATTTCGGATTGCAACCCTATGATTTATATTTTGACTAAACAAATGCTAGGGGGCAAGTACTCTAAATGGATCGTTACTCTACAAGAGTTCGACTTGGAGTTCAAAAAGTCCAAGTCTAAGAAATCCTTAGTTTTTGCGGAATTGATGTGTGATTTCCCGCGCGCTGACACAGAAACTGTGGCAGAGGAGTCCATTGCGGACGAATCTTTGTTTCTTATCAGTACTTTAGATCCGTGGTACGGGGATATAATCATCTATCTCCAAACCCAAACCTTTCGGCCTGAAGCTTCAAAGTCGGAACGTCGAAAAATTCGGTTTCAATCCCAGCAATACAGAATTATTGGAGATACACTTTATCGCCGGGGGGCAGACTTAGTTTTTCGACGTTGTTTAACTCACGAAGAGGCTGAGAGGGTTTTGAATGATTGTCACTCTGGAGCATGTGGCGGTCATATGTCTGGGTATGCCACAGCTCAGAAGGTGTTGCGCGCTGGCTATTTCTGGCCGTCCATGTTTAAAGATTGTATCATTGCGGTCCGAAAGTGCCACAACTGTCAAGTGTTTGATCGCAAGATGCGCGCACCACCTGCTCCTCTCCATCCTATAATTGCCGTTGGTCCTTTCGCCAAATGGGGTATCGACTTTATTACTTGTAACCCTCACTCGGCCGGGGGGCATGCGTATATCATCCTCGCGGTTGATTATTTTACTAAATGGGCCGAGGCGATGCCTACATTCGACGCAAGCGGCAAAACAGCTGCAGTTTTCGTATTCAATCACATTATAACTAGGTTTGGTGTCCCACAAGCAATCATCACTGACCATGGGAGCCATTTTCGAAACATCATGATGACTGAGCTTACAAGCCAGCTTGGTTTGCGCCACGATAGCTCTACTCCTTATTATCCGCAAGCCAACGGTTTGGTTGAGTCTATCAACAAAGTTCTGGTTATCATGATCCGACGAATCATTGGTATTCATCGGTCGAATTGGCACAACATGTTATTTTCAGCGCTATGGGCATACCGAACTTCAGTGAAAACTTCAACAGGGTTCACTCCTTTCCAGCTAGTTTATGGCTTGGAAGCTGTGTTACCCATTGAATGCGAAATCCCATCACTTCAAATGGCTGTCGAATTACTCCTAGCTACTTCCGAAGAGGAGAAACATTTATTATACTTAGCTCAATTAGATGAGACTCGACGTGACGCTGCATTGGCAATCGAGACTCACGCGAAGCGAATGAAAGCTCAGTATGATAGAAATGTGACCCCTCGAAGTTTTTCGGAGGGAGACCTAGTGCTATTATATGATCAAGCTAACGATAAGCTAGGTGCTGGAAAATTCGTTCCTATGTGGCATGGACCCTACATTGTAAAGCGAAAGCTAGCAAAAGGGGCCTATGAGCTGGTAGATTTTGATGGGGACTCTTTGGGTAAACCCAGAAATGGACTTTACCTAAAGAGGTATTATGCTTAAATGGTGGGTATGGAGAATTTTAGTTAGGTTAGGTTTTCTTTCTAGCTAGTATGTTTGTTAGTTTAGATAGTGTGCTTAGCTTAGAAAGTGTGTTTTTCGTCGTTATTCTGGCTTATCTTGGTTTTACTCTTGATATTGCAGATGTCGACGCCTCTCCAAACGTACATTGGATTTGCTGATGGTGCTTGTCGTAGTACACGGAATATCTCTTCCGCAGCTTGGGTTATCTATTCGCCCTCTGACGAGTTAGTTTCTATGCATGGGGTGAGCCTCGGTCAAACGACGAACAACATTGCAGAATACAGTGCAGTGGTTGAATTATTGTCTGAATCTATTTCATTTGGAATTCGACGTTTGATAGTGAGGTTAGATTCTGAACTAGTTGTATTACAGCTTAATAGAGTATATGCCATTAGAAATCTTGTGTTATTAAGGTTGTTTTTGAGAGTGCGCCTCTTGGAACGTGAATTTGATTACATTGAATATCAGCATATTCCAAGGTCTTTAAATACATTAGCAGATGCAATTGCTTCTCGAATGTTGGACAGACATTTGCGATAATCATACAAGTAAATTTAAAAACATTTCATCACATATGTTAAACAAGATAAGCCGGTAATAATGATATATATATATAGATAGGAGTGTGTCAAAAATATACATCGTCTTCGATCATAGGTTGAAAAATACCTTATGATCGGCAAAAATGATAAGTACAAAAAACCAAAAATGTCATATGTGTCTACAAAAGTGACTAGCCAATCACTGGTGGTGCTCTCTATATGAGACCACTGCCCGCGCTACCCTACACAAGAACCTCCTAAAAGGTCCTGGGACTGCGACCACATAGCGCTGAAGTCGAATGGGAATGTCATCTATGGTGGTCTCTGGTATATCTGCCGTCAGACGCTCTAGATCCTGTTCCAGCTCGGCTAAGGTCTCTGCGGCCGCATCCTGTGGGGCTGGTGGTGGTACAGCTGGTACTCTCCTCTCAAAAGCCCGGAGGTTGGCCGGACGTCGTGGACCTACATCTGCATTTTGAAAATTTGTGCTGTCAGTTTTGAGGCGATATATAAAAACAAAAAAAAAAAAATTACATAATTTGAAAACTCGTGAAAAATGAAATACCTCTGTCGTCCCACTGTTCTCCCTGTGGAAGAACCATGTCCGGATCATTTCGAAAATCCATTCCGGCATAAGGGAAGTCCTGAATAGCAAAGACCTGGCTCTCTAGCCAGTGAAAGTAACCATCAGGAAATCGAACAACTGTTGCGCCCTCATCAGGATGTCGGGCCATTACCGCAACCCATCTCGTCAACTTAGGCTCCCGAGGAGCCCCAACTGGAACTGTAAGATGCTGGGGGACCAGCATTGGAACTCTCTCTAGGGAAAAGCTCACGACTAAAGGCCCATATCCAAAGGTCTTCAGTTGTCCTCTCTTTGCCCTGGTTAGTTGGCCCTTCATATTGGCCAACACAGCATCGCACCAGTTGAAAATGGTGCCCTAGTAGCAATCTATAGCCATCCGCATTTGGGACCCGGTGGCATGGTGCAAAGCGGCCGCGCCGCAAAGTCTGGTAACAGTAAAGGCTATCACCATAAGTTCAGGTCGGGATATGTACTTGATTTCTATCCCCTTCTCCTGGTTTTGATTGTTGCACCACTCTAGCCGGAGACTAGCAAGGGATTGGCCACCCGGCCTAGTCCCGAATAGAGAGAGTTGCTCGCCCCTGTTAGGCAAGCCAGTGAGAAAATATATGTCGGAGGGCTCTATCTCGAGCTGGTGCTCTCCGATGTAGAAACATTGCTCCTGAATGTTCCACCTTTCAACCAGCCACTCAAGGAATGGCACCTGGCCCCTCATGCCAGGTATGGCCCAGTGTTTGTACAGTCCGCATGCTTTTAATGCATCAATGGAAGGTTGATGACCTATTGTGGCCAAATCAACATCCTCGTGCTCTCTTTCACGCCAATCAAGCATGGTGTGCTCCCTGCACATCATAAAACATCTGTTAGAATCCATAAAATTTTAAAAGTTTGGTTCATTTTGGAGAAATGAGGGTTTCAAAATGTGTTTTGCGGGGTACGCACACCGGCTTTTAGGGACAGAGCGTCTGGACGCAGCTTCCCTTAAGGTCGGGTGCGTACACCTGGTATTTTCCCCATTGAGAAAATATCGGGGTACGCAGGTCAGCAGTGCATGACCTGCGCACCCCGAAGGGCGCATCTTGAAACCCCAAGACCCCCAAAAAATCAAATAAAAACTTAAAAATGAATTTTAAACTGATGGAAAGCAAGAGAAGGATGTTGTAGAATACCTGATGAGATGGCGTTCGATTCTGACGGTCGGATTCTCCGCAATGACCACAGGAAGTTTTCTTGTCAAAAGCCCTTTTCTCAACCTCAACAGTAAAATGGTAAAATGACATGGTAAAAAGTCTTTTTATAGGTTTTTTGGATGAATGAATGCTAAGTTTGTTTATTTTTTACCATGAAAGGACATTTTTCAATGTATTTTTGCCCATCTTAAACAGGTATGAGTAATGTGTCGTTTCTGTGCAGGACAAAAGGACTTTAGAGTAAAATCATCATTTTTCACGAACCAAAACATCAGAGTCATCTTTTAAGCTCTTTTCTGACTCCTAAAATATGAAAATATTGCCAAGCGTTTCTTTTACACTCGTTAAAATGGAATTAAAAGACGGTCCCCTTATAGCTCTTTTCTGACCGTAAAAACAGGAAAAGATGGCCGGTTTTTTGTCGTTTCAAACTCGATATGGAAATAAAACGACGTGTCCTTGATCGCTTTTTACTTTTCAGGTCAGAGGCACTAATCATGAAAGTACTCCTTGGTCGCAAGATCAAGCGGTTCTCCCAGGTATTATTTTATACTTTTTCGGGCTTGGGGGACACAAATTTACGAAAAAGTTCAACCTGGAGTCTTCTTAAGTTTTTCAGACTCTCTAAAATTGAAAAACGCCGAGTTTCTCCTATACTGGGCTCGTTAAAATTTCACAGTAAAGGACCTGTTCAATTACAAACAGGAACGAACCACTCCTTCCTAGGGTTCGAATCAAAACTAGGTTGGACTCATCCGAAGGATGAGCTTATAATCAAGCATATGTTATCCTCCTCAAGCTTGTTAAAAATAAAGAGGTACTTGCCAGAAATGGTGGGGGAAAAGAGAGAAGAATGAGCCTATTTGTTATCTTTTGTTACAGAAGAACCTTATTACCGCTCTTGAACACGACACTTTCCGTTCACCTGGGTTGGGAAATCCTTTTCCTTAAAAGTTGATCAAACCACTTTGAAAGTCTTCAACCGTTTCCGGGTATTAACTTTGGGTCAAATCGTAACCAAACCATTTGTCGTGTCGTTATGTGTTCAAGAGGTCTCTGCAAATAAACTTTCATCTGCAAAATACTTGTCATCCATTTGACCATCCCTAAGTCAGTCCTTACAGCAACATTTCTTCAACTTGAACAATGATTTCGTGTTGTGGGCTTGCCTGCAACGGGTCGCTTTCTATCGACATCAGCACATTATCTAGAGAGATGACTTAGAAATCGTCAGTACCTTGAAGTCTGCATGCATCAATGGCAGGTTTCTCGCCTTTGACGTCAGTTTACATCATTGACTTTCGATCGAAGGATTCCGTGAAATGTTCGACATCAACTCATTCATTCACATCTCATGGATTGTACTGGGTACTTTGAGAACCATTGACATTACTGGTGGTTTCTCTCACACTTGTTAACAGTTTACATCATCGACTGGTAATCAAGTGGTTTCTACCATGTTCGACATCAACTCATTTATTCGCATGGCTAGAATCGTACCAATTCGGGAAGTAGAAATGAAGACCCTGGATCTAGTTTCCACCATCCAGGCTGCGAGGAGTTTTGTATTCATTATCTAAGTAGACTAATCATAAACAGATGGCTGCGCCCATACTGTGTCTACAAAAGTCTATGATTATGATGTACTGCAAGATCATTCCTGTATCAGAATAGTTAGTCTGTTAGTTAAAGTTTTGATCTGTATGGGAATGCCTACCTCAGCGATGATATAATCTTATACATGTATTTTGTGTTGAAAATTGCAGGTTCTGACCAGGCTCTCCATGGGATAATCCTTGAAATGATAAAGCGCTTCACCCTTCCTAGATAATACAAAACCCTAATCTACTACAGGCTTTGCACTTTAGGGGGCAATCTGTTACACTAAAAAATTTCACCATGGCTATTTACAGTTAGTATGGCTCTATCAACAGTCATGCTATCCTCCTGGGCAAGTCTTATGCCTCTGCTCTCCATGTCAAACTCCAAAAAGAGAGAAATTCTTTGTAAATGTGTTTATCTCTGGGTACGCAAATTCTCTCGGCCTTACCTGCGTATACGCACCTAATGTTCACAAAAACTGCGTACTTGTACGCTCTGTATGTAAAGGGGCAGGTGCGTACCCCTGTAAAGGTCAAAAGGCGCAAGTTTCACTCCAAAAAAGTTACTTGTGGTCATTTCTAGAGTCTTCTAGAAGTATGTTTGACGTGTATGAAGCGCCTCCAGATGGTTCATGTACCCCTACCAAAGAGGAACTTATCCCATCAATAAGGGAGCTATCCCATCCAAAGAGGGGATTATCCCATTGATGGTGGACCTGATTAACTTCCTCTTGAGCACTATAAATACAGGAATTGGGCCAGAAGGAGGAGAGGTTAGAAGCTAAACATTTCTAAGGGTAGATGCTGCTGGAATTAGGACTCCCATTTAAAAGCTTGTGAGGAGAGATTGCCATCTTTGCTTGTTCTATTTGGAAGTGGGTGAGCTTTGTCAAAGTAAAGGAGAACTCTTGATGGACCCTGGGAGGGACTTGCACAACACCAAGGCTCAGGTTGTAATTGTTCCTTTTGTTTCCTATTAATGCAAATGTGTCCATTCTTCTCAATAACTTGTTATTTATGAGTTGTTTCATGTACTCCTTGGTCTATGTGTTAAATATGTTTTATTTTATGAGATTATCAAGTTCTATTTAATCGTTTGATTGTTAGTGAATGCAGGTTTCGAAGTGAAGGAGGAGCTCATCCGGATCAGTGAGGCTGGACTGCTACAACAGCGTTGGACTACAGGTAGGATCTAAACACTTGATTTCTTATATAGTAAATGCATGTTTAGAGAAGGATTGCTCTTGTTTGTCTTGTTTGTCACTAGAGAGTCTTAGGCTCCTAGGGAGGTTGGTTGTGTCCGCACTATCGACTCTTTCCGCCTGACAGTAGGTTTTTGAAAATGAAATCATTAAAATTCTGCATTATGGATAATACTTTGTTTTGGAAAAATCATGAAGGGATTTTGTTCAATTGTTTGTTAAAATAAGAAGCTGACAAGGTACTCCAAGAATTTCATGCAGGGGATTGTGGTGGACATCTCTACTGGAAGTCAACTATTGATAAAATTCTAAGGGCTGGTTTTTACTGGCCAACCTTGTTTACAGATGTGAAGAAATTTGTAACTTCCTGCCATAAATGCCAAATCTTTGAAGGCAAAAGAAAATTGTTACCTTTACCATTGAAACCTATTTCCACCGAGAAACCTTTTCAACAATGGGGTCTTGACTTCATTGGGGAAATTCATCCACCCTCTTCTGGTCAGCATAAATGGATTCTCACTGTAATTGATTACTTTACCAAATGGATAGAAGCCATTCCCTCTAGACAGGCCACTGACACTATGATAATAGGTTTTCTAGAGTCTAATATCCTTTCTAGGTTTGGTTGTCCTGACAAAATTATCACAGATAATGTTGTAGCCTTCAAGTCAAAGAAAATGATTGATTTCTGTCACAAGTATCATATAACACTTGGTCATTCCACAACTTACTATCCTCAAGGGAATGGTCTTGTAGAATCTTCCAATAAAAGTCTAATAAATATTATCAAAAAACTATTGGAAGATAATAAGAAAACTTGGAACAAGAAATTAACCAATGCTTTGTGGGCAGATAGGCTTACTACTAAGAAGTCCATTGGAACCAGTCCCTATGAGCTAGTATATGGAATGGAGGCAGTTTTTCCTTCATCTTTAGGGGTTCCTGTCATGAAACTACTTCAAGAAGCTCAAGTGGAACCAAATGATATACAGAGAAGAATAAACCAGACCATCCATTTACAACAAACCAGGGAGGAAGTGTACCAAAGATCCCAAGTACTACAAGAAAAACTCAAGAATATTTTTGACAAAAGGACCAAAGCAGAAGACTTCTATCTGGGAGACAAAGTGTTAAGGTGGGATTCCAGAAGAGAGGACAAAGGAAAGCATGGGAAGTTTGACTTCCTGTGGAAAGGACCATATATAATTTATGCTTTTAGATGAAATAATGCATATTTTCTGAAAGAATTTAATGGTGAAGAGATTGAAGGAGGACAAGTCAATGGTTAGATGTTGAAGCACTACATTGACCCCATTTACTAATTTTACAAGTTTAGTTGTACATACTATATTCTTCATAATGTTCAGTGTTGATTGGATTGTAAAAGTTTTGAAGTTGAAGCCCGAAGAGAAGGCCATAAGCTTCAGAAATATTACTGTCATACATACCAATAAAGCAGCAGGGAAAAGGAAATTGTAGAGCACAATCAAAGTCTTTCAAGGGCCATTGGTCTACAGTTCTTGACTTTCCACCAGGGAAAGCTGTCTCCAAGTGGAGCCACAGTTATGCCCCTATACCTATAGGTGTCATATATCATGATTGACTTGGTTTAAATTTGAAATATGTTCATACCTTTGCTTGTTGCAAACGTTTTCCATATTTGTAAAAAAATAAGAAAAAATAAAAAATGTAAAGAGGGTATGCCCTAAAAGAAAAATCAAATGCCAAAAAGAATAAAGAAAAGGTCAAAAAATGAAAGAAAATGAACCCCAAGAAAAAGAAAATACCATGAAAATGTGCAAGTCAAAATGCCACTCCTATCTACTTTTTATGCATAATAATGATTGTGTGCAGCTTTTCACTTATGCCACAATCCATGGTAACCAAATAGTTTAATCTTGGTTATTCCATGTTTATAGACATAGAGAATAAAATCTGACCAAACTATTTAATCTTGGAAAATAGGTAGATAGGTAGTGAGAATAAAAGAAGCTCAAAAGTTTAATCTGAGTCCTTGGATGTAATAAGGATAGACTTGGATAGATTTCTAGTGTAAAAGAAAAGAAAATTTTGATAAGGGTTTGCTAGTTTAAGTGCACCCTAATAAAAGACAAAAAAATGTTAGGATGTGTAGATAGGGTAAGTAGATGATGGTTGCAGAATTATGTATGATGAATGATTAAGTTAAAAGCTTAAAGCTCTTGCTTTCATCACCTGGACAAAGCACAGATGACAATGAAGACATTTTACATCAGGAAACAAAGTCAAATTAATTAACTTCCTCACTCATTTTCCCCTAAATTTTCACTAATTTCCCGTAAGTGCTAAAGGCATTTACAAAGTTAGAGGGGCTCAGAGCATTTCTCTGACTTCTGGAGGGACCGGACCCTCGGCCCAATATTTTGAATTACCTAAAGTACTTAAATCCCCTTCATGAACATTTACCTCTTCTTAAATTCATCCATCCACTTTATAATTTTTTCCTAAGTAAAATCCCATTTTACTTAGGAAAATTAAAACATTCTCTATATAGAAACCCTCATGTTCTACTAGCCAAGTCACGAATGTTGTATGATGAAATGTTTTCAAAAACATTTTAACTTAGCGCATATTCATATCCTACTAAGTCATATTAACCATTAACTTGTATTATTATTTAACTCCCGAAAAATCACCCATTACCCGTATTATTATTAAAATCCCAATAAATATATATCCTACCCCACAATTCTGAAATAACCTTAATAATGTTTGATAAATGGGATTAATTAGTAAACCCGTGACTAGTTAAGAACCCCGACCCCCGCCATGCTAAATAGAGGATTAATTAATAACTTTTTGACCAATCACATCGTCTTCGATGTAATTAAAGCCCCTTTTATTGACATTGGGCCCCCTCCATTAACCATATTTCACTTCCCATCCCTGACCACCATCCGATCAGATCTCTCGGATCTGATTATTATCGCTCATATCGTGTGGGCCCTTTGGTCGGACGTTAAACGCGCGATATGAGCAGTTTTCCAAAAATCACCGATGCTACATGTCAATTGATAAATGGAATCATTCGACCCTTCCTTAATACCACCAACCTCCCATAAGCGGTGCAATGAAATCTGCTTACTGCCTCCCATAAGCGACAAAATGTCACATCATCAAGTTGATGCCATCTGTCCTTGTCGCTAACATGCCAAAACATTGACTTTGCATAAAAAACAAGTGTAATCTATTCTTCATCCATTTATCCAGAACAATTCCATGCATGCACGCAGTACGTGCAAAATCAACCAGCTCATCCCTCAACTGTCAACTACCTTGAACGCTGCCCTTCAATGCCGCTCCAGTTCACTGTGTGCATCCTGCGAGAATGAACATCATAGCCAGTTTCCCAGGAACATGTATTTACCAGATTTTCTCCCGAAAACCTTGTTGTATACTGAGATTCCTCTTAAATTTCTTTAAAACCCAAAGTTTTCAGTATAATTGAGTTGCTAAGCTTAGTCCAAAACTTCCCAAGCACCTCTGTTTTAAAAAATTTCATTGAAAATCCTAGCTTTTCCCCTTAAAGCAAAAGAACCATGGATGGAAACCCCAGGTGCCCTAAAAATCGCTCCAGTCAATGCTCCCCATAAAGACTTAGACCACCTTCCCTTGGCTGATAAAGGCTTCCAAATTAAATACCTTACATTTGGTGACTCCCCCCTACAGCTACACTACAAATACCAGGACAATTATCTAAATAATACTGACAAAATTGGTCTTTGGGAATCAAACCTCCCTAAATACCAATTCCCCACTATCCATATCTTCCCAGATATTTTCCATCAACGCCATGTGAACTATAATTCCAATTTGAGAGTTGTGATGTCCCCCAACCAACGAATCCTTTTCAAAATTACAGCAGAATCTGTCAATAACATATTGCAACTACAGTCTAGCCAAGACCTTGCCGCCCTATCATTGCTGATTTACTTGAGAAATCCTAAAAACTATCTAGCTCAGAGATCACTCGAGTTTGTCAGACCTTCATGGAAGAGAGATACATAACAAAGGACCCCCCTCCTTACATGACATGTGCTTTCACTGGCCTGGGTATGGACATTATCTCCATGATTGCTTGCATTCTAGGTTTTACAATGGATGAGTATGTAGATGAACTGACCTTTGCCTATATGACTATCTTCACCCCTGGTCAGCCTCATGCTATCAAATATGACTATGCTGCATTCATAGCTGACAAGATGCATGACCAATTGATGAGGCTAGAGAATGAGAGAGTGTTCAAATATTCTACAGTTATGTATCACCTCTTCCTTTACTACCAAACTAACAAATTACCCTTCTCTGTGCATAAGCTTGATACCAAAGGGAACCCTAGGTCATTCATTTTCTGGACCTCTATTTTTCACTACTCACCCTCTTCTCCCTATTCATATATAGATTTCATTGATCAATTTGTCCATCTTGTGACTACCATGCTGATAGGATATCCCCCCCTAGAATCAGTGATGACATCAAAATAATCCTTCAGTTGTCAAAGTAGTATAGGATAGGTGAATGGTACTTGTACCAGAATCATACTGACATCAGAGTCTATGGGTGTGAGCTGCCTCCATTCAAATTTCGCAAGTATGTCCCCATGAGATTATTTTCTCTAGAACTACAGGCAAATAATCAACTCTGATCAAATCCACTTCATGAAAGCAAATAAGAAAGCCCAGTTGAGGATCAAAGACCACTTAGGCCCATTTGTGTGCAACAACAGAAAATCAGGGAAAGAGGCAGAAGAAATCCTTGAGAGAATGAAATTGAAAAAAAAATTATCTGGTCATATGATCCTCACAATTTCATCTGTGATAGAAGGATGAAACACAAGTTGTCACCCTACCTCCATCACAGAATTCTTGAAATAGAACAATATGCCAAATTAAATGAATGGAGGGAAGGGATATTGATAGAACAAGATAGTGATGAGGTGGAAGTTGAAAATGTGATGAAAGATTTGGAGAAGATACTTAACTTGGATTCCTTTGTAAAGGTGCATGTAGAGTCTTCCCAAAGGCCAACACCAGAACATAGTACTCCCACAACAGAGCCTTCACATAGGAAAACTCAGGAAACAAGTTCCCCTACATCAGAACAACCAAAAACAGTAGAACAACCAAAGGAACCAGAGCAACCTAAAATATTGGAAGAATTGACTCCACCATAGCCACTACCAACAAACATGGGTGATCCTCCAGTACTATAGACTCCTCTAAATGAGGAAAGAAACTTGAAAAGAGAAAGGGAAGTAGCTACCCCTTCTAGTAGACCCAAAGATCAACCCTTTGCTAAGAGGCAAAGGTTGAATCCTTATTCAAAGGAAGAATTCATTGGAGAGACTACAGAGAGCATAAGGAAGGAAGCAACAGATAGCTTACAGACTTTCCCAATAGGTGGGACACCCTCTAGTTCACATAGGCAGTAACTGGAGAGGCATCCCAACATAGAAGTATCATCTTTCAGGTCTTCTTCAAAGAAGATCATAGATGTAAAGTTGAAATACAAGGAGATCAAAACAAATAATGAGCAACTGAAGGCCCAAGCCTATGCTCAATACTTAAAAATGGCCCAGACAAACCAGACCAAACTAATGTCAGCCTTTGACATCAAAGAGGGTAAAATGTAGATGAGTTTCCTGAAGCCCACAATGCAGCAACCAAAATCCTTGGTTGATTATCTTAAAATTGATTTTGAAGTCTTAGCTAAGTGTATCAACCCAATCGACCAGATTGAGATTCATAAGCAAACGGGTGAGATGGTCTACTCAACACTGACCAGCAAAGCAATGATGGCTCATAGGTTGCAAAATACATTGAGCAACACTACAACTCAATTGCAGCTGGAAAAAGCCTCATGACAAGCTAAAGATAATAGAATAAAATCATTGGAATAATTAGTAATTGAGTTGGGTCATGACCCAAAGGATGTTAAGGCAGCAAAAAGCTTAATCAACATGAAAAATGAATATATAGTTGCACTTAGAAAACAAATGAAATTGCCACCCCTCATACACCCTCAAACTGCTGAGGTTATTGAGAAAAAGAATGATGAGTAACTTATGGACTTTGTTGGGTCCCTATAATACTAGTGATTACCCCATTACTATTGTAGTTATACCCCCTATTTATATTGTTGTGCCCCTATTACCCCCATATTGTTATTTCTGTGCCCCATAGAATCCCTCTATTGTTATTTTTGTGGCTTTATATTATTATTGTTAGGTCGGCTGGATTATATTGTGACTCCTTAGACTCATATATATAGAAAGGAGGTTTTGTCATTTGTATCATCCAAGAATTGTTCATTTATGTAATGTAAAGGAGGTTGCCCCCTCGAAGGGGTTGAATTCTAAGGCGTGGATTTATCTTTTCTATCCTTTCTTGAGCTGGTTTCTTAACATTTGGTATCAGAGCTTTGGATTCTAGGGTTTCGCTGCTCCAAACAGGTCATCGTGGCATTTTAGCTATAAATTTTTTTCTGTGACGTTTCAGAAGTCGCAAAAAAAACCCATTTGAGAAGAATTGGCGCTGAACCTTGGGTCCGAATTTCAGAGCTTTTCGCGCGATATATTCGGAGATATGATCTGAGGAAGTTGGCCTTTTTGCAGACTCCTGAATTACATTCAAAACAGGTGACCTGGGGAAAATCATCATAACTCTCTCTCTGAGGATCGGATTGAAATTTCGTAAAAAGGTACAGAAATATTACAGACTGTAGTTTCTTGTATCTGTGTTTTAGATTCAAAGGTTGAAACAGTGACTCGTGGCACATCGTACAAGTTCGCTCTACTGAACTAGTCTAAAAGCAAGTCACTGTGGGAGATTTCACATAACTCTTCCTTGGAGAATCCAATTTGGCTCAGACTTGTGGCATTGGAAAGAGTACGCAGAAGGCTACCACAGGTAGTAATTTTAGAATTGGATGATCCGAAATTACAGAGATACATCAGATTCAATATCAGGCTTCTATAAAGTGAAAAAAGGTGTGTAGTTTTTTTTAAATTTTTGTGTAAGCTTGGTTTAACAGAATTCAAAGGGCATAGTAAAACATTATTATCGGTAACTGATGCCCCTAGGAAAGAAAATGCAAACACATAGTAAGGAACCTGAAAGCTCTAGCATGACTCATGAAGAAGAGGAAGAAATGCTACATGATATATCAAAATTACAAGAACAAGTGCAACAAATGTCACGCTCACAAAAGCTAACAGAAGCTAAGATAAGTGGCGTGGAATCTAAGATAAATGGCGTGGAATCTAAGGTAAATGGCGTGGAATCTAAGATAAAGGGCATGGAAGCTAAGATGGATGGCATGGAAGCTAAGGTGAATGGCATGGACGCTAAAATTGATGGCATGGATGATAAGATGGATGAATTGAAAAAGTTGCTACAAGAAAGGGTCACTAATGGTGAAAAGGTAGTAAAGGAAACTCATGATGAGAATAAAAGAAACGTTAATCATGATTCCATAGAATCTAATGTTGGATCGAAGACTCACCATGTTCCAAAAATAGATATGAGGAAGTTTGATGGCAAGGATCCCGCCACATGGATATTACAGATGGAGCAATTCTTCGATCTCAATAATGTGCAAAACACACAAAAGGTACGTATGACAACTTTATATTTGGAACCAAACCAGTTTGTATGGTATCAATGGCTTTGTTCTCGTAAACAATTTATCACTTGGGCAATTTTTATGGAAGAATTGATAGCACATTATGAGGATACAAAAAGCAACACTTTTTTTAGCCAATTGATAAGTCTCAAACAAAAGGGTTCAATAATGGAGCACATTGAGGAGTTCCAAAAATTGAACATAAGGGTAAAAGATATTCCAGAGGAGCATAGGATTGATGTGTTCATAGGGTCTTTAAAGGATAATATCCAACATGATGTGCGCCTTTGGGAACCTGATTCATTAGAGAAGACATTCAGGTTAGCAAGAAAAATGGAAAGCAAAATTATGGAAACTAGGAAGCATACCGTTCACAACTATAAAGACGGAAGTGTTGTTGCCCATAGTCTTCCACAACCTACAAGGTTGACACCACAACAATTGGAAGAAAAAAGAGCAAAAGGGCTTTGTTACAATTGTGATAGCAAATACACAAAAGGTCATAAGTGTGTTGAGAAGAAATTATTCTACATAGAATGTGAAGAGGAAGAAGAAAAGGAGCAAGAAAGGTAAAAAGAAGAGGATATATTCCAGGAACAAAGCCTAGATGAAGAACAAATAAATCCGACCATATCTTGTAATGCATTGGCGGGAATTACCACTCCTCAAACCATCAAGATAGAAGGACAAATTGTAGGAATTTACAGGGTAAGTTCCTCAGAAAGAATACCAAAAGGACACCGCTCACAACCAGATCTCAAATCAATACACCAGTATTTTTGACGTGGTTAAAACCCTCAAAGTGCAAGGAGGGAAACAGTCCACGGCCTGTCCCAACGTGGGTACTACAGGCAATTTATTAATCAAAGAATGAAAATTTACATAAGCTTCTCTCATGCACGGATTACCCGAACAATGACCCTCCATGCGCTTTAAATAGAACTCATGGACCAATCGGGTGTCAAGCCACGGATCAAGTGTCGGTAATACCGAGGTGAGAGTGAACCGTCGGATCACTACATATCGTGACCGTCGGATTGTAAGTTACAAAATGTACAACGGTAAAGAAACACACTTTACCTAACTCTAACCTAACTCTATACTAGACCAAGTTGAACTTAACTATATCCTATGTGTCGGAATATCCTAACATCCCCCTTAAGAACAACTTGGGATAGGATTGAAGGATTTACAAATATGACACAATAGGAGAAGGAAGGAGGCACTAGAGCCTATCCCCCCTTAGTGACAACTTCCTGAACTCCAAGCATATATCGAAGTTTAGTGAACTTCGCCTCTGTGAGAGCCTTTGTGAAGATGTCTGCAACCTGATCATCTGTTGGACAATATTGCACTTCAAGAACATGGTCATGAATGAGCTTTCTGATGAAGTGCATGTGTAGTTCAATGTGTTTGCTGCGCTGATGCTGGACTGGATCTTTGCATAGCTGAATGGCACTTTGATTATCACACCAAAGTGTGGTTGGATGCTGCTGCTCAAAGCCAAACTCTGATAGGATCTGACGAAGCCACAAGGCTTCCTTACTAGCTTCCACGGCACCACGATACTCTGCTTCTGCTGACGAAAGAGAAATGGCAGCCTGTTTCTTACAAGCCCATGTAATAGGTCCTGAACCAAGAGTGAAGACATAACCGGCAGTAGACTTCCGATCATCAGGGTCACCAGCCCAATCAGAATCAGTGAAACCAACTAACAGAGGAGCTGCTTTGGCACTGTAATGAATCCCAAACTGTACTGTACCTCGAACATAACGAAGTATTCTTTTAGCTGCTTTCCAATGACTTTCACGGGGGTTTTGCATAAAACGAGCAACAAGGCCAACAGCAAAGGAAAGATCAGGACGAGTATGGGTTAAATACAAGAGTTTTCCGACAAGTTGACGGTATAAGGTAGCATCAACTTCAGGAGAAGTACAAGAGACTGAAAGTTTGACTCCAGACTGAAAGGGAGAAGGGGCTGGCTTACAGTCTTCCATGTGAAAATGACGAAGAATATCACAAGCATACTTGGACTGGGAAAGGAAAATACCCTCTTGGGATTGCAAGACTTGAAGACCGAGAAAATAGTGTAAGTGTCCTAAGTCTGTCATTTCAAATTTCTTTTTAAGGCTGGACTTCACATGGTTTATAAGGTTGGGATCACTACCAGTAAGAATAAGATCATCAACATAAAGAACAAGGATGATAAGAGAGTTGCCCACTTTCTTGGTGTAGACAGTATTGTCAGAATGACACCTAGAAAAGCCAGATTCTAAAAGAAAGCTATCCATTTTGGCATACCAAGCCCGAGGAGCTTGCTTGAGGCCATAAAGGGATTTCTTAAGTCGACAAACAAGGCTGGAGTCTGTTTGTATGAAGCCAATGGGTTGTTCCATATAGATTTCTTCCTGCAAGTCCCCATGCAAGAAGGCAGATTTAACATCCATCTGATGGACTTCCCATTTTAAAGAGGCAGCAAGGGAAAGAACAAGGCGGATAGAGTTCATTTTGGCAACAGGGGAGAAGGTTTCAGTGTAGTCAATGCCTTCAACCTGTGAAAAGCCCTTAGCAACGAGACGAGCTTTATGTTTATCAACTTTCCCATCTGGTCCATACTTGGTTCTGTAAACCCATTTACATCTAACAAGTTTGCGTCCCTTTGGTAGAGGAACAAGATCCCATGTATCATTTGTCATCAATGAATGATATTCTTCATTCATAGCTGCTTCCCAATGTGGATGGCCTGAAGCTTCTGCAAAAGTGTCAGGATCATGATTTACTGGAGCTTGAGCCAGTAAAGAAGAGGCTCTTTCAAACTGAGAACGTGTACGTCGCTGATCTGTAGGATCACCGGCAAGATCACCTGCTGCATCCCGAGTAGCACGGACCCATCTTGGAAGTTGAGGATCCTGAGAAGGTGGGGGAGGATTATCATCCTCGCTTTCATCATCTGAAGAAGAAATGTTTTCAAAAGTAGAAGAGATAGGAAGAGGTGGCACATCCGCCGGACTAGGCTCGCAGGCCGATTTATTTTCATCAAATTTTACATCTCTTCTAATGATAACATTTTTGGACTTAAATGGAATAAGTCTATAACCTTTTACATCTTCAGAATATCCAACAAAAGTACATTTCTCACTCTTAGGTTCTAAAGCTTTATGCTTTTCATCTGGAATATGGGCCCATGCTTCACTTCCAAACACACGAAAGTGACTTACATCTGGTTTAATGGAACTCCAAGCTTCTTCTGGAGTGATATTCTCTAGAACCTTAGTAGGAGTGCGATTGATTATATAATTTGCACAATTAATTGCTTCGGCCCAAAAACTAAGACTGAGTCCTTTAGATTGCAGCATACAATTAGCCATTTCCTTTAAGGTGCGATTTTTCCTTTCAGCTACACCATTTTGTTGTGGAGTGTATGGAACAGTATGTTGCATTTGAATTCCATTTTCGGTGCAAAAGTTGATGAATGTGTTTTTAACATATTCTCCACCATTATCAGTTCTTAGCTTAAGAATTTGATGTCCAGATTGTTTTTCAACAAAGGCTTTGAAGGCCAAAAAAGTGTTAAATACTTCGCTCTTGAGTTTTAAGAAGTATACCCAAGTGCGTCTGGAGAAATCATCAATGAAAGTTAAGAAGTACTTGCAGCCAGAGAATGAAGCAACAGGAAGAGGACCACATAAATCACTGTGCACAAGCTGTAAAGGGGCTGAGGCGTGCCAAGAGGCACGTTTGTCAAAACTGTCCCGATGATGTTTTCCGAGTACACATCCGGAACAAACACCATCTCTGCAAGATACCATAGGAAGACCTGTCACCATATTTTCTTTACATAGATGCTGAAGGGAGCGATAGTTTAAGTGACCAAATCGCTCATGCCAAAGTTTGCTCACTTCATCATTATGAGCAACAAATACTGAGGGAAGATTTGATGACCCAAAGTTGTGAAACTTATACAACCTTTTGGAATCATCAGCAAGACCAGTAGCTAGAATCTGTTTAGGATCTTTTAGATCCTTGATTACAACATCATGAGGTGAAAATTCAACAATTTTACCTTCACCTGAATGAGTTATCTGATAGACAGATAGAAGGTTGCAGGATAAGGTTGGAACACATAATACATCATTAAACTGACCATTGTCTAGATGAACAGTTCCAGTCCCTACAACATTAAGAGATCTATCATCACCAATATATATATTTTTGGTGTTACAATCATTTAAAGAAGAAAACATGGCTTGGTTTTTGGCCATGTGACAAGAGGCTCCAGAATCAATGAGCCACTCATGAGAATGAGAAGAAGAAGAAGATACATTTAATGCATAACCAGACTGAGATGATTGACAATGACATGCAGAAAGTGCCATTCCGGAAGTTGAAGTTGAAGTAGGCTCCACATGGATGTTATGTTTCTTCATTGCGGCTTCCAAGGCTTCCATCTTCTTAAAGCATTTAGATTCTAAGTGGCCATCTCGATTACAAAAGTTACAATGTCTATCAGTCTTCTTCCATTTGTTTTTATTGGTCTTATCATTTTGCTGAAATGATCTTTCATTTTGAGGCTGAGATGGTTTAGGACCATTCTTTTGAGGATATGACTTCTTAGGATTCTTTGAATTTGGTTGCTGCTGGGCGGCTAACGCTTTCGTGGAAGAGTTTCCAAGATTAAGAAGACCAAGGTGTAAGAGTTTTTCTTGTTCTCTTATTAAGGAATCACAAAAGGAGTCAAAGGAAGGGGCCTTGTAGTCTTTTCCTTGACAAATGAAAGCTTCCCTTGTAGAATGGAAAGTGGAAACAAATACAGAGTAGGCTGGTCCCAACTTAGTAAGGATGGAATAAATAAGGTTACCATCTTCTTTCTTAACTTTAACACCTTCCAAGAGATATCTAAGGGTCTTGAATTTGGACAAGAAATCTTCAATGCAAGAAAAATTATTAGGATCCAAAGTAAGCAGCTCATTTTCAAGTTGATGGGCTCTAATTTCATTTTTAATCCCAAAAACTTTAGCGAGTTTTTCTAATGCTTCATGAGGAGTCTCAAGTTCTGCAATGTGGAATCTAAGATCAGGAGAAATAGACATCCCTATCAAACCACGTGCTTGATCTTGTCTATTTTCCCATTTTGCAGCCTTGTCTTCATCTTTTGGTTTCTTCTCTTGGTCTGTGGCTATTCTGAAGAGACCTTTACTTCTAAGTAAATCTTCCATGTAGGCTACCCATTGGAAGTAGTTAGTGCTGTCAAGAATGACTTGGCATGGACTTTCCATTTTAAAAAAACTGAAGCTGAAGATGCTGAAAGTAAGTGTTCCAATGGATAGATCTCGAAAAAATAGGCGGTTTTAAAAAAAAACGGCTCTGAAAAAGGCTTCCGGATGAAGAAGTTATGGCTTTTTGAAAAAAAAATTGTTGAAGTTGCCGGCAAAGTGCGCGAATGTGCGGGAATGAAAAAATCCGCCCCCACAAAATGGAGACTTGAACCCAAGACCTCTACTCTCTTAAAATAGCTTTGAACCAATTGATCTATACAAAAAATTTGAGAGAGAGAGAGAGAGAGAGAGAGAGAGAGAGAGGGGGGGGCCTTGGTTTGCGTGCTTGCCTTGAGAAAGCTCTTTTTCCCTACAAAACACAAAACACAAAACCCAACACGAATATGCAAAGAAAAACGAACCTTGCGGCTCGAAGTTAGCTTTAGCCAAAAAACTAGAAATTTAAAAAAAAAAATCTCAAAGTTAGCTTTAGCCGAAAAACTAAATATTTTTCTCAATGTTTCTGATTTTCCGAGATCACACTAAGGTGCAGGGAAAAGAGCATACGCATGAGAAAAATCCTTCCTTTCTGTTTCTGATTTGCCCAGATCGCACAGAGTCGCAGGGCAAAGAGCATACGCAGAAATGAAAGGTATAGATTCGGTTAAAAAAAAGGGCTAAATAAACCGAAACCGAAATAAGCAGAGAGAAAATAACAGTAAACTGCAAAAAAACACTGTATACCTCCCGATCTGAAAAATGACGCAGCTAGGGCTACCGGAAACCTTTTCGCGTGAAACGAAAGGGGTTCCTCACTGGAACAGATGCTCCGAACGCAACAGAGCAGTCCTCTCGGCCCGAAAGCAGTCAGAAACAGCAGATCTAGGAAACGACAGCCGCATGCAGTTCTACCGGCTTCAGATTTGGATCACCAACGGACGCGGCCCTCAAATAGCTCTGATACCATGTAGGAATTTACAGGGTAAGTTCCTCAGAAAGAATACCAAAAGGACACCGCTCACAACCAGATCTCAAATCAATACACCAGTATTTTTGACGTGGTTAAAACCCTCAAAGTGCAAGGAGGGAAACAGTCCACGGCCTGTCCCAACGTGGGTACTACAGGCAATTTATTAATCAAAGAATGAAAATTTACATAAGCTTCTCTCATGCACAGATTACCTGAACAATGACCCTCCATGCGCTTTAAATAGAACTCATGGACCAATCGGGTGTCAAGCCACGGATCAAGTGTCGGTAATACCGAGGTGAGAGTGAACCGTCGGATCACTAAATATCGTGACCGTCGGATTGTAAGTTACAAAATGTACAACAGTAAAGAAACACACTTTACCTAACTCTAACCTAACTCTATACTAGACCAAGTTGAACTTAACTATATCCTATGTGTCGGAATATCCTAACACAAATCAAGAAGAAAAAGGTAATAGTGTTGATTGATTCAGGAAGCACCCACAATTTTATTCATTGTAGGGTAGCAAAAGAATTGAATTGCTTCCTATATCCAGCACCAGAGTGTCAAGTGATGATTGCAAATGGAGGAACAATAAATTGTTCTGGAAAGTGCCATAATATCAAGCTATCCATGGGAGAATATGTATTGACTAGCCCAATGCTTTCCATTCCAATGGGAGGTGCTGATGTTGTACTAGGAGTCCAATGGCTACAATCCTTGGGTACAATAGCTTTTAATTTTCAAGAACTTTTCATGAAATTTTCTGTGGAAGGAAAGGAAGTTGAATTAAGGGGTATTGCAGGGAAACCAAGAAAGATAATCAGCTCTAATGGCATGACAAAGCTTCTAAAAAAGGAGCAAAGAGGTGTAATTGCACAATTATGTTCGCTAGATGTTTCCACATTGGAATCATCTATTTCTCCAGATCTCCAAAAAGTCCTGGACAATCATTCCAAGGTATTTGAGACTCCCAAAGGTCTCCCACCTATGCGTGATCATGATCATGCTATTCATCTGATTCCAGGAAGTGTTCCTCCAAACATCAGGCCGTACAGATATCCATATGTCCAAAAAAGTGAAATTGAACGTATGGTTGCAGAAATGCTAGAGGCTGGTATAATTCAACCGAGTCAAAGTTCTTTCTCAGCTCCAGTAGTATTGGTGCACAAGAAGGATGGATCATGGCGCATGTGTCCAGATTATAGGGAGCTCAACAAGCTCACTATTAAAGATAAGTTCCCCATTCCTGTTATTGATGAATTACTGGATGAATTGCATGGATCAATTTACTTCACCAAGTTGGATCTTCGTTCGGGATATCATCAAATCAGAATGAAGATTGAAGACATTCCGAAAACAGCATTTAGAACTCATGAGGGTCATTATGAATTTTTGGTCATGCCTTTTGGCCTTACCAATGCACCTTCAACATTTCAAGGTTTGATGAATTCAATTTTCAAACCATTCCTTAGAAAATTTGTGTTAGTATTTTTTGATGATATACTAATCTACAGCAAGTCTTGGAAGGATCATGTTGAACATGTTGACAGGGTGCTACAACTATTGGAGGAGAAACAATTATATGCAAAAAGATCCAAATGTTTCTTTGGAGTCCAGGAGGTGGAATATTTGGGTCATATTGTATCTCATGAAGGAGTTAAGGTAGACCCTAGCAAAATTAAAGCCATTAAGGAATGGAAAATCCCCACATCCATAAAGCATCTGCGAGGATTTCTTGGGTTGACAGGGTATTATCGCAAGTTTGTTAAGAATTATGGGAGAATAGCAGCACCTCTAACAACATTATTGAAGAAAGATTCATTTTCATGGACTTCGGAAGCAACAAAGGCCTTTGAACATCTTAAAGAGGCAATGTGCCAAGCACCGGTCTTAGCTACACCGGACTTCACAAAAACCTTTATTGTGGAATGTGATGCTTCAGGAAATGGAATTGGTGCTGTTCTAATGCAAGATGAAAGACCCATTGCTTTTGAAAGTCGTCCAATCAAGGGAAAGTTTTTAAGCAAAGCTATTTATGAGAAGGAAATGTTGGCAATACTCCATGCACTTAAGAAATGGCGACCCTACCTAATGGGAAGACACTTCAAGGTAAAAACGGATCATGATAGCCTTAAATACTTTTTAGAACAAAGATTATCCTCTGAAGAGCAACAAAAGTGGGTCACAAAGATGTTGGGTTATGACTTTGAAATCATCTACAAAAAAGGGAAGCAAAATGTGGTGGCAGATGCACTCTCAAGAAAGGATGAGGATGTGGAAGCATTGTTGTGTGCCATTTCTATTATCCAACCAGATTGGATAAACGAAGCAAGGGAGGAATGGAAGAATGACGAAGAAGTGTGGGCACTTATTCAAAAGCTACAACAAGATTCCAGTACTTCTGATACATTTAGCTGGAAAAATGATTCGTTATGGTACAAAGATCGCTTATACCTCTGTAAGAATTCCCAGCTAAAACAAAAGATTCTTATGGAATTGCACACTTCTCCCTTAGGAGGGCACTCAGGATTTTTAAAAACTTACCACAGGGTTAAGAAGGAATTTTTTTGGGATGGCCTTAAATCAGATATTCAAAAGTTTGTGGCGGAATGTTTGGTTTGCCAGCAAAATAAAGTTGAAACAATTAAGACACCAGGTCTATTACAACCTTTATCCATTCCAAGCCAACGTTGGGAGGAGGTTTCAATGGATTTTATCACAGGTTTACCCAAGTCTGAGGGAAAGAGTGTCATCATGGTGGTAGTTGACAGACTTACCAAGTATGCACACTTTTGTGCATTATCACATCCATTTAAAGCCAGTACAGTTTCTACTGCATTTATGGAAACAGTTCAAAAGCTACATGGAAACCCAAAGATTATTGTAAGTGACAGAGATCCCATTTTCACTGGAAATTTTTGGACAGAATTATTTTCTTGTCTTGGTACTCAGTTAGCTCATAGCTCATCTTATCATCCTCAATCTGATGGGCAAACTGAGATAGTAAACAAATGTTTGGAAGGATATCTTCGTTGCTTTGTATCTGATAAACAGACACAATGGGTCAAATGGTTGCCTCTGGCTGAATGGTGGTATAACACTTCCTTCCATACAGCAACAAAAATGACCCCATTTATGGCACTTTATGGGTATCAACCACCATCCATCACATCATATTTAAGAGAAAATTCTAAGGTTCAGGCAGTGGAACATCACATCGAACATCAACAACAAGTCCTCCAACTCTTAAAGGATAACCTCGTGTTGGCACAAAATAGAATGAAACAACAGGCAGATCAACATCGCAGTGAAAGAAGTTTTGATGTAGGTGATTGGGTATTCCTACGGCTACAACCATATAAGCAAATGTCCCTAAAGCAAGCTAAGAAGGATAATAAATTATCACCAAAGTATTATGGTCCGTACAAGGTGTTGGAAAAGATTGGTACTATGGCATACAAATTGGAGCTTCCTGCAGCTTCTCGATTGCACCCAGTTTTCCATGTTTCATGTTTAAAGAAGGTTATAGGTGACAAGCTCCCAATTCAAACAATATTGCCAGAACTTGACGAGGAAGGAAAAATTATATTGGAACCGGAAGCAGTCACAGAAACAAGAACTCGACAGCTACGAAATCGATCAATTTCAGAGTATCTTATCAAGTGGAAGAACTTATCCGCTGAAGATTCCACATGGGAGGATGAGAATTTTATGCAGAAGTATCCAGAACTGCTCAAGCGTTGAGGACAACACTTTTTTGAAGGAGAGGGGCATGTTGGGTCCCTATAATACTAGTGATTACCCCATTACTATTGTAGTTATACCCCCTATTTATATTGTTGTGCCCCTATTACCCCCATATTGTTATTTCTGTGCCCCATAGAATCCCTCTATTGTTATTTTTGTGGCTTTATATTATTATTGTTAGGTCGGCTGGATTATATTGTGACTCCTTAGACTCCTATATATAGAAAGGAGGTTTTGTCATTTGTATCATCCAAGAATTGTTCATTTATGTAATGTAAAGGAGGTTTCCCCCTCGAAGAGGCTGAATTCTAAGGCATGGATTTATCTTTTCTATCTTTTCTTGAGCTGGTTTCTTAACAGACTTGGTCCTTAAGTTGAATGAGAAATTAAAGGAAACTAAGCAGGAATTAGAAATTGCATTGCAGTCAGGGCAAAGTGAATCAACCTCCCATCCTCAAACTGTAGTGCCAATAGTTTCCACAACAGTCCCTTCCACTATGGCAATTGTTTTAGCACCAAACATTCCTTTGGAAATAGCCACACCAATGGAAGAAACAGGTACAACATAGGTAGGTACATCAACACAAAGCACAGAGGACTTAATTAAGTCAATGGAAGAAATGAAGCTTCAAGTAACAGAGCTACAAAAGGTAAAAGAGAAGTTCACTACTTTGGAGCAGAAATATGATTTATTAAAGATAAATCATGCAGAGGAGAGAAGGAAAAATAAGAGCATGGCAGAACGGATTAAAGCATTGGAGAAGGACTTGACTTTTGAAGGGCCTTTGACAAACATTAGGAAGATATTGTGGGCCAATATCATTTATTCCATCAATGATATTTGGTCATCAATTCAAATTATTTTTAAACATATTGATTCAGTAAAGCTTGCTCTTGAAGCAATTGAGAAGACCAGAGTATAGCTGGGTAGAAAACACGAGGAAGCAATCGGATTAATAATTTCCTTAACAGTAAAAACAAGCAACAGTTAGAACAATTAGATATTGAGGATAGGACTGCGACCATCCTTGAACTAAAGAAAGTGTTGACCAAAAGGAATCTGATGCAAGGCCTAGAACGTAGATGTCAAAGCATGCAGGAAGACATAGATGAGTTCATGAGAAACCTTGACATCTTAATGAGTAAAGGACTCCCAAGCCCTTTAGTCATCAATGATAGGCTAATGGTTTAGATAGACTACATCAACAAACTACATCAGCAAGGTGAAAGTCAAGCTATTTCATCCCTAGAAAAGGCACTACCCACAGGGAAAGTGCTTTACGATTGTTTAGAGAACCTCTTCTTCATTGAACATGAAGTAAAGCACTTATTCGCAGTCCAACCTAATTTTGTGAAATATACTGAGGCTGATGAAATTTACAGGTATTTTATAAGGACAAAAATACCAAAGGAAGAATGGTGGACTAGCATGACAGACATCTTTTAAGATTACTATGGTAACAACAAGGTAAATAGAAATATTTCCCACAGTAAAGTTTGGTAAAAAGGATGAAAGCTGGTGGACAAGTAAAGTGTATCAGAAATAGGTGAAAGAGTATCAGTAGGGAAAAGTCAATCAAGGTCCAGCACATAATTACGAGAGCAAGAATGAGAGCGAAATTTGAGTTTCAACCTCCAGCTCCTTCAACAAATCAAGTGACAACAACAGTGTGTTTACCATCTATCTCTATATTTTAGACCATCTGTCTCTATATTGTTGTAAAGATATTTGTATTTCCTAGAATAAATCTCATTTAGTTATGAGATATTCTTTATGTGAATTTTTGTATAAATACTTCTCCATTCGAAGTATTAAGGGTGGATTCTATAACATTTCTGTAACTCTACACTATCAAGTAAAGAAAGCTTTTGTACTCAATTTTGGATTTTTGCTGGAAAAGGAATAAAAGCTTGAGGACTTTTCATCAGATTCATGTGCAGTCTAATAGCAAACAAGTATTCCATCCTTGTCATTTATTTGTTTTCTATATGTTTTAATGTTCCATGCATCTTAAAACTAAATGGTAAAATAGTCAGAGTATATCAAAATTAGCTTCGTTGCTCTTTGCTATAAATAGTATGCCCTTTACATGTTTTCTTCTAAACTATTTAGGTAAAGGAATTCTTAATTGCTCCTCTATACTTGTAGTTTTCTTTCATAAGTCCCTGGTATAGGATTCTTAATTGTCTTATGCTAGTTGATCCATCTTCCCCTCCTCTTTCTAATCCTAACTTGATGATTCTCAATTGTCATCTCGTTTTGAACAGAAATATCATCCATTCAAGCCTTGAATTTGTTTTTACTCCATTATCATCCTTGTTGAAATCATACCTTAGCAATTTGACTTAATCTAGTGAATTATCCCTGATTGAATCCATAGCCCAGTGGCCTGAAAGCCTACTTTGCCCATTTATTTCAGAATTCCACCACTCTCAAACAAAACAACCCTGAGCATTTATAACTAGCCTAAAATCTTCCCAAATAAAGCTAAATCATAAAGAGAGAGCCCTCTCTAAGTACAGACTGGCTAGATTTTGTACTTAAAATATTGGTTTGTGGTTACCTCAGACCCCTTTCCTTCTTCCCATAACTTTTAAGGAAAATCTGAGTGATAACAGGGTTTTTCGCTAGTCTCTTACCTATCCTGATGTCTCTATGTGTGAGTGCCTTTCTTCTATTGTTCTTTTATGTTCTGACGTGTTGGTTATGATATTGTTCTTCCAACATAATTTCATATGATTTAATGATATTATAATGTTATGGGGTGAATTCAATGTGTAAATGATGAAATGAAATTATATAAAGCAAATAACAATATAGCCCTAAGAAAAATTTAATATCATCAAATTTACTTACTTTATCTGAATCTTTTGGCAGTTCATCTGATAGTGATCCTTCACCTCTTGAATCTTCATATGATCGAACAACCTCTGCTTTTATCAATATGATTAATAATGATGGTAACCATTCATATCCACAAACAAGTCAACATCAACTTCCTAAATGGCACGTTCATGTTTTAATGGATGTCAAGCCAGATGAACATAACAAAAAAGGCACAAGAAGTTCACAAAGAAATGAAGAAAATGTCTCCATAGTAATAAATGATTTTACTAAGCCCTCCACATTCAAAGAGGTAGTAAAACATGAAGAATGGAAAAATAAATAGTTGAAGAATATACGTCAGTGATGAAAAATAATACTTGGAAACTTATTGATTTTCCTAAAATTGTGAAACTCGTCAGATGCAAATGGGTTTACTGCATCAGTAAAAGCTAGATCCATAAATTGAAAAATATAAGGAAATACTTATTGTCAAGGATTTTTCACAACAAGAAGGAATAGTCTATGAGGAAACAGTTGTGCCCATGGAAAAATGGAATACCAACATATTGGTGCTTACATTGTCAACACAAAAAGATTGAAAAGTACATGAGATGGATGTCAAAAGTACCTTCCTCAAATGAGCCTTGCAGGAAAAAATTTATATGACTCAACCTTTGAGTTTGTAGCTCGAAGGACAAGAACACAAAATTTTCAAATTAATCAAAGCTTTATAAGGGTTGAAACAAGTTCCACGAGATTGGTATACAAAAATGGATGAGTATCCTCACACATTTGGATTTAAGTGTAGTGAATCAAAAGATACCTTATATATACACCAACAGGGTAAAAATATGGTGCTTTTAGTTAGGTATGTGGATGACTTGATCATCACCGGAAACAACAATGATCATATTGTGTAGGTAAAGAAGGAATTATAGGATGGAATCAAGATGACTAATATGGGAGTACTTCACTAATATCTTAGAGTTGAAGTATTCTAACATCCAAATATAATTTTCATTAGTCAAAGAAAATATGCATTCGAACTACTTAAAAAATTTGGAATTCAAGATTGCAAGTTCATTCTCACCCCAATTGGGCAAAACTTAAAACTTCCAAAATTTTAAGGCGGGGGCGGGGGGATTAGTAAACAACACCACTTACATAAATTTGATTGGAAGCTTGATCTCTTTGACAACCACTCGTCTAGACTTATCTTATGCAGTTAGTGTTATCTTGTGATTTATGCATGAAACAAGGGAAAGACACTAGAATGCAACAAAAAGGGTTCTTAGATATTTCCAAGGTACATATATTTTTGTACTCTACAAAGATACTAAAAATTTTTGTACTTGGAGGATATTCAAATATAGATTTTGCTAGAAGTATTGATGATCAAGTGTCAACATCAGGTTATTTGATGAAGATGGGGTTAACAAATTTTTTTGGAGTTGCAAGAAGTAAGCCACATTGGAAAATCTTCAAGAGAAACAATATATATATCAGCATGGGAAGAATTATGTGAGATTTTTTGGTTGTTCAAATTTTTTCAAGATTTAGGTGTTCCACAAGTAGAATCCACATCTTTGTTTATCGACAACAAGTCAGCAATAAAACTTTTAAAAATTCTAGTTTTCCATTACAAAACAAAGGATGTTGACTAAAGTATCATTACATTAAAACATTCATTGCAAATGACATCATCAAACCAATATATTGTACTTCAGAAGGCGAGATCTTTGATATTTTCACAAAACCACTTGGCAAGATCAAATTTATTAATTTCGGGGAAGAACTTGGTATTGATTGTAATTTACTTTTGGATCAAAGGGGGGAATGTTACATGTATTATCCAAAGTACATAGTTTGATATTTAATTATTTATATAGTCAAAAATTTAATTATTTATAAGCATTGAATCTTCTTAGATTATTTATTTGCTATACAGATTTGACACCTAGAAAAGTTTTGTTATTTGGGAATCAAATTAGGAAATTTTTTAGGAGAATTGTTAGAATCACATTAAATGTAAATGGACACTTGTCACATGAAATAAGTGATCCACAACTAAATTAGTTTTATGGAAATAATCTTATTTAAAGAGTATTTTTCTCCTCTTACTAGAGTATTGAGTGATTGTTATAAGCTCTTCCATATATTCTGTAAATTTGTTTTCCTTAATTAATAAAATATGTGTGTCTGAGGACACTTCTCCCATCAAATATTATAATTAAAACATTTCAAGTAGTCTCACTACTCTTTTTCTATATCCAACAAAGATGCGATAAAATTAAAATTGTACGATTAAGTTGTGTAGTCTACACAATCCAAGTGTCCAAGGTAATTTTCAAGGCATTGAAATTACACATTATATATACATACATAAATACATACATACATATATGTGTGTGTGGGGGGGGGTCCATGGTCACTAGAGATCAATGATTCGCTACATCCACAGGATATTGTTCCAAATAGATCCACCTGAAGGGATCACATCCACCTTACTCAAACACAGAGCTTGATATCTCTCTCTCTCTCTCTCTCTCTCTCTATATATATATATATATATATATATATATATATATATATAGACACACACACACACACACACACACACACAGAGATTTATTAACCATAGATATATCAACCACTAATAGTGATCAAACTACTCTAGGTCCAAAACAATTTTCAAGTTTCGTATTTTAGAGAGGTTTGTACCTCAAGAGATTTAATTGTTAGATATGTTAACCTCAATAAAACCATCGAATCAATGGTTTGTTCATAATCAAATCTGACAAAGTAAAATTAAATTCATTTAATTAAATCCACACCTTTAATTTCCCTCCAACTTTTGATATTTCTAGTATCTTGCCAATTTTCCTACTACTTTCCTTTTCTTGAAGTAGTTTGGTATCCATTTGCTTCAATAATTTAGTAGCTCTACCATCTCTCTTTCTCTGCATTTTAGATGGGATCTCATGGGTGTGAGGGAGGGGATGGTTACCATGTTCTATTAACAAATCTATTCTTTTCGCTCCCATCAAGGGAGACATAAAGAATAATGATTTCTCATTCATAGAGATAAAAATATTGTTACTTGTTTTAAGAAAATTCTACCATAAATATTGATATATACGAGGACCATTTTAGAATTTTAACCTTAGTAAAATTGTTTTAATAACCTCCTACTTGGTCCTCATATACATCAATATTAATTTTGGGTTGGAACCTTAGAGATCGAGTGGCCACTCTTTATTTTTATTTTTTTATAAAAATAACATTACTTAGAATAATTCAAGTAACACTTAACTTTCATCCAAATTCAAGGACACCGCTAATAATGGATCATGGATGTTCATAGTATTCTATTTTATACTAAGGAAATTCCATGGTCACAAAACTAGCACCATCAATGAATTTGAGAGTTTAACTTTAGGTAATTCTTTATATGGGTGGTGTAAGGGCAATTGCACATCCCTTATGCAATCTAACATGTGTGCTCCCAAGTTTCTCCTGATTCATACGCATGGTATGTCATCCTGATATCTACAACAAACTGCCATGTGAAAACGATTACCAACCTATCAGGATAAACATTTACTGATGTGGTGCTAAATCACATCTACCCGAGGAAAAATTTAATGAGTACACATATTCTCAGGAAAACTTTAAACATAACTTCATTGCATATGCTTAACAATATAGATGTGTAAAGAAATATGCATCATGAACTTAATTATAAGTAGAATATAAATAATAGAAAGAGTATAATGAACAATATATCATCAATAGTTCCCACCCAAATAGAAAAGTCTAAAAACTATATCACTCCCATGCAAGGCACATCCTCCTTTAACAAAAAAATTCGGAATGCCTTTCGAGAGAGCGTTTGCTATCATACTACTCGTATCTATGTAAGGAATCTCAATCATCCCTTCACGAACCTTTCCACACACAATACAATACTTTGATCTCTATGCGTTTGTTTCTTTTAGCCACCCATTCATTCTTTAGATACTTGGTAAAAAATGAATTATCACAATAGATAACCATAGGTCGATGAATGGAATCAACTGCCCTAAGCTCACCAATGAAGTTCTTCAACCACGTCCCTTGACAAGTTGCCTCATAACAACTACTATAATCAAAAAACATGGTTGAATTAGTCATAACATATTGCTTAGACCTTGTCTATGAGGTTGAATGGGAAACTAAGAAATGTATCCAAAAGTAGACTTTAGACTATCACAAAAACCAACAAAGTGAGAAATGGAATAACCGACCACCTCAAGCTCGCTCAATTTCCTATAAACCAACATGACATCCTTTGTTCTCCTGGAAGTACCGTAACACCTTCTTTACAGCCTTCTAATGAACAACTCCATGGTTCTTCTGGTATCTTCCAAGTATGCCAAAACATCTCTATTATCTGGTCGAATGAAAATCATCACATGCATAGGGCTACCAACTTCAGATGCATTAGAGGAAATTTTAACCTAAAAGTGGCTTCCTAAGGAAAATAATAAAACAATAGATAAATTATAAAATAAGAGTTGTGACTTTTGGAGGGAAAATATGAAAACTACTTTTTTTAATAGTATTTGGCATATCTCCTTATAGGTTTACTCAAATTTCAAGTGCAGAGACTCATTGGATGTGAAATTAAATTCCACATATAACGAGTACCCATTATGAGAACTTTTCAGAAGACCCACATTGATAAAAATTGAAGATACATTAAAAAACTTGTTCAACACACTCTTTTAATATATATTCATTTTTTATTAATGTGGGTCTTCTCAAAAGTATACATAGTGGGTACTCGTTGGATGTGGAATTTAATTCCACATCCAATGTGTATCTACACTTGAAATTTAAGTAAACCTATAAGGAAATAAGCCAAAAAATTCAATTATAAAAAGTACTTTTTCTCTTTTCCCTCCAAAATATTTTCATGTACCCATTTTTAAATTTAAAGGATTTTGATTGGTTTACATATTATGACATGAAAATTTCATGGGCACTTTTAGGCTAAAATTTCCTCTAATACATACTCTTTCACATCTAATTGGTTTTTCTCATATAATTTTTGGAAAATGGTTGTAGCTAAAAAATATCTTCGTTAATCATTGGGGCCTTGAAAGTTGAAAAAAAATTGCATACCAAACCTCTTGAGTACTTTATCAATGTAATTTTTTGTGATAATACCAACATTTTGACTAGCCAATTCCTATGAATCTTAATCCCCAAAACATACTTTGTGTTTCCAAGGTATTTCATATTTAAATGCTTTGAGAAAAAAATGTTCCATGTCATGCAATAGATGAATGTTATTGCTTGCAATAAAAATATCATCAACATAGACTACAAGAATAACAAAGCAGTTCTCACTCACCTTGACATATATTCATTTAACTACAATTTTTTCTTTGAAACCATATTTGGTCACAACTTGGTAAAATTTAAAATATATTGTCTTGATGGTTGCTTCAAACCATATATAGAATTATTCATCTTGCATAATAAAAACTCTTTCCCTTGGATCAAGAAACCCTTTAGTTGAGCAATATAAATTTCCTCCTCACGATCACCATTTAGAAAATGTTGATTTTCTAAGGGCAATAGAAACTAGCACGGTTTTTTGAAAAACTGATAATTAATTTTGATGTATATCTTCTTTTAGTTTTATTCATATATATCATTTAGTAATTATACTTCCAAAACTTAACCATAAAGCACTATAGAATAGTAGATATCACAATGCACAAAGAAGAGACAAGATTTACCCTGGGAAAACCATAACACCCCACCCCACATTTACCCACTTTTACAAGCTCTCTAAGGTAAACGTGAGCTAAGAGTTACTATGACATGACCCAACATCCAAGTTCCAGTCATGGAACTGGGGTATACAAACCAAAAACATACTGCAATCTCCCAAGAACACCACATCACCCAAATACCAGACAACACTTGTTGATGTTCTTTCCCTACATCCTAGTTGCATGCATTCCAAGATTTGCATGTGGTTGGAAGGATCCAACCACATGAATAGGCCTTCCTCCATGTAGTTGCAACCGAGATATCTCAGATCAAAGGATTCATTTGGCAACCCAGTTCTGGAATTTCAAGGCTAGCTACAAAACATCTACCCTGAACAACTCGTAACTTTTAATAATTGAGTCTAAGATGACAACAAATCTATATAATCAATACTAAGTCTATGTTTTACTAAACATTGTCAAATAAATAGTAAAACACATGGTAAACATAGTAGCTACAGGTCATGAATGCATATATGTTCATTGTCTCAATACTTTCATCAGACACTTGTCAAGAAGGCTCACTACCCTCTCAATCTAGCTACAACAACATTAGTTAGCCCATGGATTCATTTAACCATTAAATAAATTATCAAATCATGAATAAGATCCTCATTAAAATCAGAATCCAAAGCTGTGAAAGAGGAAACGTGGACAATCATTGAAAACCATGTCAATTTTTTTTAAAACAGAGCTAAATTGATGGAATTGATAAGGCTTGAATTAATGTAATTATCTGCCATGTATGCATATATAGAGATTTAGGGGTTTCATTGAGCGATTTGTGTGAGGAAATCGTGGATCCTAGATGATCCACACTTTCGTAATTTTCTATATAAAGAGTCTGTGTTGTGTGAGAGAGAGAGAGATATTAGATACAATTTAACCGCAAGAGAATTTGTGACTAACATTGAGATGCCTTAGACTATAATATAGTTCTATATGTAATTGAAATATTGCGTGTTGTTTGGATTTTTGTGTATCTGTATATTGTTTGCCTATAGTTTAGATGTATGCATTGAAAGAGTTAAATTTTGTGTTATAAGTTTACTGATCGACCATCGATCACTATAAGGATCGATGGCGATCCAATGATAATACGAGAGCTGTTGTATGGAGTGATGTGAGTGCCTTAAACAGAGTATGGCAGGGTAAATTTGTGTGTAACGCGAAATTCCACCAATAAGCGAATAAGAGATCCGCACAGCAGAAACCGTCGGATCGTCTAGATCGACAGATAGTATTGGCGGAACGTGAGAAACCTGACAAATTCATGGAGAAACCCTGGAGTAGATCTGGATCATCCAATCGATAGACCAACAGATCTAACACTCATTGCATGGAAACAAGCACTGAAGTTTAACTCTAAAGACGAACTCGAGAAAATCATTAAAATGAGTTTAAAGTTCAGAAGGATTGGACCGTCTGTTTAAAGGCGATCAAACACATATCGCGTGCAAACAAGCACAGTCGTTGATTCCAAAAATGGATGCGATGAGGTTTTATACAACAGGCTTAAAACCTCGTTGAGTTTTGATAATCATGAGGTTCATTGCTTGACTGATCGGACTATAATCGCATGGGAAAGTGCGCTCAGGTTAACATTTCAGGAAAACCCGATATGTTATCAATGTGGGTTAAATTTATTTGGGTTCCGGTCTTCACCATTCGTTGGGTGGTTCGGCGGGTTACGTTGTATTCCACTATTTGTTGTGATTTCATGGATTATGGGTTTATTGTGAAATCCGCCAATTAGAAATATTTTTATATATACATGGGCCCATAATCCACAGGTCCACACAGAGTTATGTAAATATGCAACTTTGCTGCGTAAAAAAGGCTTAGTTGTCATCACATGAAAAACTATTCATAAAATCAATACAATAATCAATCCATGTGTTCATTGACCTCACTAAGAAATAACACATAATAAAATATGTAAAAAGCCAACCAAGGCAAGGAATTCAACGTACCACCTGACCAAAGATTGCACTAAACCAAATCTATCTTTTAGCCAATCACCTCTATGCCATATTCCAAGCATTAATGTCATATAATGTGGGTTAAAAAAAAATAGAACCAACTAGGGATTCCAGAGGCCAAACCACCTCAACCCTTAATGATGATAATTGCACCTAAACTGGTCCAAAAATCACTAACACCAAAAACATATTGGATGCCTCTAACATTCTTCACCATTCTAAGAGGAATTTTCTTGTCTCCACCATCTATCAAGAGTTCTAGGAGAAATCCCATCTCCACCCTTGACCCTTGGGAATTTTCCTCAAACCAACCCAATCAGGATCCAAATTCTACTGGCCATCCAAAGCTTAATCAAAACAAGGAACCCATTACAGTATGTCTATCCAGGAAATGGCAAGGCAAAGTTGAAACCATTGTCAATTTCAGAAAATCCCATGCTAATGACAACAAAATAACCAAATAACCACTTGCATGTACCATGCACTCAAATCTCAACAATTAAATCACACATGCAACCTATTACCTGCAATGTTCTCCTATTGTAGTTCTTTTTCCAAACTTCTCTTTCATTGTCCATGAATTCCTTGCTTGCTTCTATCCAAGTGCTCTCTCTTTCCAAATCCAAGTGAGAGTGCCTCTATGTCCAAGTGAATGCTAGAATGCTCTAAGTGTGTAAGAGTGTATGAGTGAGTAAGTGTAGCTAAGAGTAACCAAAGTTCTACGCGAGACACAGAATGTTCTCCCACTCGTTTTGTTTCCATTTGCCACATTTTCCTTCATTTTCCTTTACATGCATATTTGTGTCTCTTCATATTCCTTTTCTCTTATTTTCCTTTATTTCTCTTATTATATTGTCATTCGTTGCCTCTTTACCTTTGCAGATGCCTTTTCCAACTTCCCTATCCATTAGTAAACCATAAAGTGATACCCACTATAATGTTTTCCCCACCATTCAGCTTGGAATACGTGTCCCATGACCTTGATTGAATTTTTTCCTTTATAATATCCTTCCATTTACATGGAAAACGATCTTGGGGATATTACAAACCCCTCCCACTTTAGGGAACACCATCCTTGATGTTCTATGACACTTATGACCAGAGAAGCATACTACTTATGGAGATTATAAACACATCTCGATGCAGTATTTACAATGACAATCGTTGAAACATGACAAACATACTGCTTATGGAGCTTTATAAACACAACTCAATGTAGTATTTACAATGAAAAAAACATACACATTTTCTTCAAACATCAAATAATCATAATGTTTATGAATCTTTATAAACACAACCCCATACAATATTTACAATAATAGACACATATAGATATATGCACATTTTATTTAACCAAAAAATAAAGGATACAATCCTTGTGCTACTTATCCTCTCAGTAAATAATTAGTGGATCATTATTTATTGGCACACTCCCAATGTGCTTCCAATTCCAATCAACAATGTTATTGACCAAAACAAATTTATTCCCCAACCTTCCCTTGTCTACTTCCCAATCCCTCAGGCAGTCTGACCACCCCCTTCCATGCAGTCTCTCACCTTACAAGCTCCCCAACATCACCTTCTCTATTTTCCAATCCCTCGAGCTATTCATTCTTTGGAAAGCTTTCCTTGCATCAGAAGGTCCAAAACCCAAGGCATACCCATACCTAAAAACTATCATACCATTCATAACATGTTTATTGCAATCACTCGACATTATTGGGTACTAGTGTCCTACAATGGCCCCACTCTTGAGTGGTTTACCAACATATTTTTCCATGATCTAATTCCTTTTGCTACTTCTGCTAACTCTCTTGCAGTTAGTTCCAACCACCCAAACCAGGAATTTTCCCTGATTTCCTATACCAAGCACATAATTTTCATTAGACTAAAAAGGAATTATAGAAAATTTAAATCATACCTCATTGATAACTCGTCAATAAGGTGACATTTGGCATTCTGTTTGATGCATGTCACAACAATTCAAATTATCTCCTTCATCAAATCATCATATATAAAGATATCAGTTCCGGCTAACTCAAAACTAAACCATCATAAGTCAGAATCCTATATTATGTTGATAATTTGAAATGAAAAAGTGAAATGAAATATTGATACTTTAATTTCAAATTTTTCTTTTCTTATACCTTTGTTCATTGTCCTTTCTGTATACACACTAAATTGGTTTCCAAACCTTACAAGCACCTAATGCCTTCAATTCTCTTCTCTTCCATATGCAGTATTAGCAACGAGGGAATCTAGACACTATACTGTTAGCTCCCAATAATAATATTGTATTCTCTTATTATTATTGTCATTGCACCCCTATTGTTACTGTTGTGCCCTTACATTATTATTGTTATGTCGGCTCTTACTATATTGTGACCCCTTAGACTCCTATATATAGAAAGGAGGACTTGTCATTTGTATCATCCAAGAATTGTTTATTTGTGTAATGTAAAGGAGATTTCCCCCTAAAAGAGGCTACGTTTTAAGTCGTTTATCTATCTCTTTCTTCTATTTTGTGAAATGGCTGCATAACAATTGGTATCAGCGCTTTGGATTCTAGGGTTTCGCTGCTTCAAATAGGTCATCGTGGGATTTTCGCTATACTTTTTTTTATACGAAGTTTCAGAAGCTGAAATTAACACCCACTTGAGAAGAAATTGTGATGAACTGTGTGACCAAATTTCATATCTTGTCTCACTACATTTTTTAGAGATATGAACTGAGGAAGTTAGGGGTTTTGCAGACTCCCGAATTAGATCTCAAACAGGTCACCTTGGGAAAATTGTCATAACTTTCTCTCTGAGCATCTTATTCAAATGTCATAAAATGTTACAAAAATCAAACAAACTATAGGATTTTGGGTATCGTTTTTGGAACCTAATGTTTAAATGGTGACACGCAACATGTTGTACAAGTTCGCTCTACTGAACCAATCTATAATTAGGCTGTTGCGAGAGATTGGGCATAACTATTTGTTCAAGAATACAATTGTGATCAGACTTATGGGGTTGGAAAGAATAGTCAGAGTGCTATCACAGGCCAAAATTTCAGAACATGGAGATCCGAAATTAGAGAGTTACATGAATTTCAAAATCGAGCTCATACAAAGCGCAAAAACAACAAAATATGTGCAGTTTTTTTTTTAATTTGCATCAGCCTCGTTTGAGAAATTAGTTTGAAGTGATTCGAAGGGCATTGTGAAGCATAATTATTATTCATTGATGACCCGAAGAATTAAAATTGAAACACCTAGTAAGAAACTTGAAATCTCTACTACGACACATGAAGAAGAGGAAGACATGCAACATAATATATCAAAATTATGAGACCAAGTGCAACAAATTTCACTCTCACAAAAAGTAACTGAAGCTAAGATGGATGGTTTAAATAATGGAATGGAAGCTAATATGGATGGCATGGATGCTAAGATGGATGGTATAGAAGCAAAAATTAAAGGCAACATGGAATACTTGAAGATAGATTTGACAAAATTTCTACAAGAAATTCTTACTAATGGCGAAAGGGTAGTAAAGGAAACTTGTGATGAGAACAAAAGAAATGTTAGTCACAATTTCATAGACTCTAACATTGAATTGAACACCAACCATTTTCCAAATATCGATATGAGTAAGTTTGATGGCAAGGATCCCGTAACATGGATACTACAGATGGAGCAATATTTCATTCTCCATAATGTGCAAAGCACACAAAAGGTATGCATTAAAAAATTATATTTGGAACCCAATCATTTTGTATGGTATCGATGAATTTTCTCTCGTAAACAAATTGTCACTTGGGAAACTTTTATGGAAGAAAGGATAGCACATTATGAGGATACAAAAAGCAACACCTTTTTTAGCCAATTGATAAATCTCAAAAAAGGGTTCAATGATGGAGCACATTAAGGACTTCCAAAAATTTAATATAAGGGTAAAAGATATTCAAGAGGAGCATAGGATTGATCTATTCATAGGGACTTTAAAGGATAACATCCAACATGAGGTTCACCTTTGGGAACTTGATTCATTGGACAAGGCATTCACGTTGGCGAGAAATATTGAAAGCAAAATTATGGCAACAAGGAAGCCTACCACTCATAACTATAAATATGGAAGTGTTGTTTCCCCTAGCCTTCCACAAACTAAAAGGTTGACACAACAAAAATTGGAAGAAAAATGAGCAAAAGGGCTTTGTTACAATTATGATAGAAAATACACCAAAGGTCATAAGTGTGCTGAGAAGAAATTATTTTACATAGATTGTGAGGAGGAGGAAGAAAAGGAACAAGAAACATAAAAAGAAGAGGATACATACTAGGAACAAGCCCTAGAGAGAGAAGAAATGAATTCGGCCATATCTTGCAATGCATTGGCTGGAATTACCACTCCTCAAGCTATTAAGATAGAAGGACATATCAAGAAGAAAAAGGTAATAGTGTTGATTGATTCAAGCAATACCCATAATTTTATTCATTGTAAGATAGACAAGAAATTGAATTGCTTCCTATATCCAGAACCAGAGTGTCAAGTGATGGTTGCAAAAGGAAGAACATAAATTTCTCTGGAAAGTGCCATAATATCAAGTTATCTATTGGTGCACTAAGATGTATTTTTACAAAAAATCTTAATTCCTACATTAATTCTCATCCCGAGGCAAGTATTTTTATTTCAAGAGTTTCAACACTATATATGCAGTGAATTCAGAGGTTAACTAATAGAAAATTGTTGCAATTTCTAATGAATATCTTCTTTAGACTCAATCTAATTAACTCTGAAATAAATTCATAATGCATTCTCCAATTCTACTTAACCTATCATGGAAGCAAATAAATCTGAATACAACTTGTAAAGAATCATGCTTGGCAGTTTTAACTAGAATTGAAGCTAACTCGCTCACTCATGAAAGAGAACTGCAATGGTAATCAAACAACAAATCCTAATTAAATAGCACATCCTAATTATGCAATGATTCTGAATTGAATAGAAAATCTGAATTGAACAACAATTCTGAACTGAACAACAATTCCAGATTAAACAACAATTCTCAATTGAATAATAATTCCGGATTGAACAACAATTCTGAATTGAACAACAATTTTGAATTGAATAGCAATTCTGAATTGAACAGCTAACGATACAGGAATATCAAATGTTATCTAAATAGAAAATTACTATAGAAGCATAAAGCGATTAATTCTATCTTTGAAATCTATGATAACATTACTTGAAAGGAACAACAATTTGAGTTGGAACACTCATAATGAATTCAATCAAAAGTATTACTCGCATATAACACATGAATCAATCTAAATCTCAAATGAACAACAAACATAAACTGAATCGACAATACTTACAATATTCAAAAGTAATATTAACTTAACATTGACAACCAATCAGGAATGAAATAGAAAAGATTATGACACAGGTGAAGCAATATATCTTCTCTTGACCAAGCCCAAAGTCACCAGAAGTCTCCGCTAAGAGATACTCATAATATAAGTATGAATTAAACACAACCTTTCTTCATTAATGTAAGTAACCAAGCTACAACATCCAAAATAACATTATTATATGTCAAAAAGGATAATTACAAAGTGTGAAATTCTGAACTCCATGTAGTTTTTCCTTTCGGCCTTATATATTACATTTAGAAAGTAAATAGATAAAAGATAATCCTCAGGATTAGGGGATCTTGAGGATTTCACTATACTTGAACCGATTTTGTCATAAATAGTCATTGGTTTTCCTGGTCTTCTATTGTCCTGCCTTGCCTCTGACGTTGTCGCTTTCCATTGTGAGATGTTGTTGTTCTGTCGATTGCGTAGCCATCGCTCAATTCGTGACTTCTTCACATAAAGATAGTAAAAATTAGTTTTTCCTGCTTAGATTTATCTAGTTTGTTAGTGATTACTTTTACTCGACTTTAGCTATTATTTCCTCTACTTTTATTCATAAACAGAGATAATCATGTGAGGATGAATGCTAAATAAAGCAATTACCAAGGAAAAAAAATACCTTTTTCTTGACCCGACATACTTCCCAGCTTACCTTGTTGCATGACCTCATGAAATCAAATAGTTGAGGTGTCATTGAGTTAGGGAATAGGTAGGATATACCTCCTCCTTATAATTTCTGAAGCCATTTTTCTTCTTTAGTATAGAAAAAGCCTGGTTAACATCTTGATCCTTCAAGGTGTAGTCACAGTGATACTTCTCTAGAGAATACCATATGATTGGATTTCTATACCGACATCCTATCCATTCAGGCCCCATGGTTAATACCATGTTACTGTACTTATGGAAATGAGAAGAGGCATCTTTAAAGTTCCAGTACCCAAATGGTTCTCAGTTTCTAATAGTAATGATGGAGACTTCCCACCTTTTTCTGGCTGCAGACAAGGCTTCCTCCTTAATCTCTTGGAAATAATCATCCCCATCTTGTATAATATCTGTTTGAAATGGCCCCAATTAGCCCACAACACCATTTTGCTTCATGAATTTCTTATGTTTGACTGAGAGATGTAGGGGTTTGGTAGGTTCTCCTCCCACCCATAGGTCGATTCCTTCTTCACGTTTTCTAAAAGTATTGTGAGCCTTGGCCTACCTAAGTTGATTAGTAGAAAAAGAGAGAAATGCCTGAAATTGTACATACCCTATAAAAGGCCGAGGGTTGTTGTCTCTATCATCTTCTAGAAAGAAATTTTCCATATAAAGTTCACGGAGGAGGTGTTGTACCTGCTCATTCTATTCTCTGAAGCACTTGACAAAGTCTAGGGTAGTTTTTATTTCCATAGACTTCCCAGCCTTAATAGCTTTGACTTTCAGCAGGAGGTATCTTTCTAGGAGGAATAGGGCATAATTTGTTGTAGGGGCTCTACATGACAGGGTGTTTGAATAAAGAGAGTAGACAGTTTGCAACTGCTCTTTAGCCTTCGATAAGTTGTCCTGTGCTTTCTCAACCTTTTTTTGTTAAGACTCGTACTGAGAAAATGTCTCATCCTCAGTCGTTGTGAGTGCCTCAAACGTTTTCTTTAATTCTTGATGTATCCATAGGGGAACTACCTCCTCCTTGTTCTAGGTGAATTCCTGTTGAACCTTTAGTAGTTCATTTTGCAGTTTGCTAATAAATGCTTCCCTTACTAAGGGAATATAAGCAGGTGTCTCCTCTGTTTGGGCATCATTATCTTGTGTCTCTATAGGCTCAGTTTGGACAGTAGCCTCGGCTGCTTCTTGAGTTATGCAATAATCAATTGGGATTATTTCTTCAACATCAGTCTGAACAACAATGTTCATAGTAGGGTAGTCCATTTGGGTCTCCTGCGTACAAATACAAGGGTCTTCAGTCTGTATTTTAGCGTCCTCTACAAGACATGGCTCTATCTGAGTTTCCTTTGAACATACAAAAGGAACCTCAGTATGGGTTTCAACATCCTTTCCAAAACAATGTTCTGTCTGTGTTCCTGTGGTCTCTTTTTCTACTTTCAAATTCCTGGCTCTGATGGCCTCTTTTAATCACTGTCTTAGCTGCCCAATTATTTTCTTCTATTTTCTATATTTTTTTAGCATTTTCCTGAGCCTATCCTTATAGGACTTATTTATTCTGGGGCTTCCAACCGGTGATGGTGCAGCTACATCTTCCTCAGGTTCATGCTCAGGTGTCATTATGTCAACATCAGGAAGGGTTTCAACTGGAAATGTATCTCATGATGGAGCTTCACCTTCTAATTCATTTTCAACATGAATTTTTCTCTCAGGAGACCCCAATACAATGGTGTCTCCTGAGCAATTATCATTCTCTGGGTTTTCTTCTGGGTAGGCCTCATCCTCAGGGGACTTAGAAAAAATAGTATTTCCTGGTTGATTTTCATCTCCTAGGGTCTCATCTGTAGGATTTTCTTCAGCTGGGGGGTCCACTAGACCGATATATTTTGTCAGATTTTCTTCTCCAATAGCTTCCTCTTCATGCATCTCGGCTTTAAGGTGTTTTTCGACAGAAGGTACCGGTTCCCTTTGTTCTTCCAAGAAATCAGTAAATGGCAGGGTTTGATCACAACTAGGGCTATCAATAGAGGAAGACTGGTTGGGGGTACAATTTTGTCCTTCAACATTCTCAGATTGTTCTCTTCCTCGCCAAACATCCCCATGTTTTCCAATACCCTGACCACCTCTTCTTCCTAGTCTTGCAAAGGGGTATTTTGAGGATTTGGAGGTGGTGTGAGTGATGGACTGACTTCATTTGCCAGAATTGGGGTATGCCATTGGGACTTCACCCATGCAGAGTGTCTTTGTTTTGCTGGGTTCAAAGGCACAGAGGAATTTTTCCTCTTCCGTGTCCTTCTTGGACCTGGGGTTCTAGGACCTTGTTGTTCTTCTACTGGGTTTTTTGGAGGTGGGGCCAAAGTAGGATTTACAATATTGTCCCAGGTTAACTATTTTTGAGCCAATCCATGTGTGATAAGAAATTTAATCAGTCTATGATGACTGATGACAGTGCGTGGGTCCTTAGCTTTCTTAACGCATCGAGTGACATCATGCAATAGAGAATTCCAATAAAACGTCAAATTAACTGAAATTTTCTGTTTCAAGATGGATAAAAATTTGAGTTGGTAGAGCTTTAACGCATCCTGGTGACCATTGCATGTGATGTACCATTGAATGATGACTGCCAACTCCTGCCAAGGATGTCTTAATGTTGAAAGGTGAATCCCTTTCCCTGTTCGTGCTAATTCCTCATCTGGGTCCTGGAACACTACAACCACATTATGCAGAAGGACATGCTTTTCTATCCACTTTGTTCCATCAGCTGGAAGCCCAGTGACTTCGCCTATGACTGCTTCGGAGATTTTTATATCCCTGCCTCTTATTGTGGTGCTTCCATTCTGCAAATTCTGCAAGAGTTCAAGTGTCATTTCTTTGTGAAATCCCTGCAATTTATTCAGATCTTGTAGCCATCCTGCCGCTCAATAATGGAACGAGCCTGGTCCAATACCATGAGTACTGAGGGATCATTTCAGATAGCTCTACCTCCCATGACTTCTATGTTCATGTGACTGGTTCTCTTGCATGGAATTCTCCTAGTCTTTCACAAATTAGAACATTGGCAAATATCGTTAAATAAATTAACAAGAAAAATGACGTTGATTTGGGAATAACACCATATAGAGTCAAGTCATTTGTCTCATCAACCATTTTTTACGAATGCCCATAATTAATTCGCATGCCATCTATAATGGTCACCGTCGTTTCTCCAATCATAAATACCTTGCTAATTATTACGCATATCCAATCATCATGCAACTTTTACTTGAAAATCAATTTAATAATTAGCATTCAATTATCTATAATTGTCTCACATGTTGTTCACACGCAGACCATCCACCATCCAATGGGAAAAAGGATTTCGACATTCGCCAAGCATGTGAAAAGCAAGCACATGAATTGAGGATTCATAAATGCAGACAACCAATCTAGAAAAGCGACGCAATTTATGAAAAAGAAATTAAAGAAAGACACGTATCAGAGGTAAAAATGGCTGAAAAAGATAAAAATAGATATCTACATTATTATGTGAAAATATGTTCACCGCAAGCAGTATTAGTAATGGACACATAATTGGCGGTAAGCAGTAATGACTATCATGAATTTATTGGACAAATATATAATATAATGAATATATGACATAAGTTACCATGCATATTGGCTTGTAAGGGTGTTGTTCAAATGGGAAATCTTCGTAGAAATGAATCCTTGGGTGGAAATAGAATAGAGAGCATTTGGCAGTGTAAGATAAACACCAATACCATAAGCAGAGCCACTGGTGACAACAGGCATTTATAGCCTCGACAGGGTTGCTTTTTTACCCCACAAATGAGCCAGATTCCTCCTTTTAATATGTAGTTGATTCTTCTTTTTCTGCAATAAGGAGACCATTATGCTGGCATGGTGACCAAATGATCATAGTCACATTCACCAAGATATAAAAAAATGATCAAGCTGGCTCGTAATGAGACCCCCTGTCCTTCTGATAGTTTGTAATCATCATCAAGGTCACTACCTTGGTTTGGTAGCCAAAAATGGAATCTCACTTGTTACATCTTTATGATCATGGTAGGTTGGCTCATGATGAGACCCCCTATCCTCTTTAATATAGTGTTCATTGCATTTTCATATTTCTTTATTTTTATTTTTCTCATCTTTTGATGTTTTTATAAAAAAGGGAGGCTCATTTTCTCCTTAAGGGTCAGGCATGGTTTAAGATGTAAAAATATGCGAAAGAAAGGTTATACTCTTACCCCCATCTCATCATTTCGAAGGGATTTGTCCACTTGAAAGTGTGGTAAATAAGCCATTATGGTTTCAAATAATGAATCATTTTATGATATGTCCAAAAAGGAAGTCTAGCCAATCATTATAGAGATGCACCATATCATATTTTGGATAAATATAACCATCAAGAGGCTTCATAAATCATAATAGTTTTGATATTACTATTTTTCTTTATGTTATGCACAAATCCACTCAGATGGTGTTTATTCAAAATATAAAGGAAAAAGAAGATGGTACATTGATTGGCAATGAATCAAATAAAATAAATCACAATTCGTCCTAAAATAAACATAAAAGTGTTGTTCAATCATTTGAACAGCAAAATCAGAAAGAAAGAAAAATTGTTGTTCAATTGACTGAACATCAATCGTTCAATCGATTGAACATCAAAATCGAAAAGAAAGCAAAACCGTTGTTCAATTGATTGAACAACAATCGTTCAATTGATTGAACAGCCAAATTAGAAGGAAAACACACAATATCGTTGTTCAAATGATTGAACAACAATCGTTCAATCATTTGAATGTCAAATATCAATAAGAAAAAAATGCAAAAGTGTTGTTTAATTGATTAAACAACAATCGTTCAATCATATGAACAACAAAAAATTGAAAATAAAACTCAAGAGTGCTATTCAATCGATTGAACAGTAATCATTCAATCATTTGAACAACTAAAATTGAAAAATAACAAGCACAAAAGTGTTGTTTAATTGATTGATCAACAATCATTCCATCATTTGAATAGCAAATATCAATAAATAAAAACGCGAATGTGTTTTTCAATCGATTGAACGACAATCGTTCAATCGTTTGAACAACAAAAATTAAAAAACAAAACACAAAAATTGTTGTTCAATTGATTGAACAACAATCGTTCAATCATTTGAACAACGAAAATTAAAAAATAAAAACACAAAAAGTGTTATTCAATCAATTGAACAAAAATCATTCAATCGTTTGAACAATGAAAATGTAAAAATGAAAATGCAAAAAGTGTTGTTCAATCGATTGAACAACAATCGTTCAATCGTTTGAACAACAAAAATTTAAAAATGCAAAAAGTGTTGTTCAATTTATTGAACAACAATCATTCAATCGTTTGAACAATGAAAATATAAAAACACAAAAATTGTTGTTCAATTGATTGAACAACAATCGTTCAATCGTTTGGACAACAAATGTCAACAAGAACGTAGAAGTGTTGTTCAATCGATTGAACAACAATCATTCAATCGTTTGAACAGCAAAATCAAAAATGCAGAAATGTTGTTCAATTGATTGAACAACCATTTCGACACATAAAAATAAGTTGTTCAATAGATTGAACAACAATTGTTCAATCGATTGAACAATGACACTTACATAAACATAAGTGTTGTTCAATTGATTGAACAACAATCGTTCAATCGATTGAATAACACTTACCAAGCACTAAAAACAAGAAAAATCCTAATATTTACATGGTGGTACTAACTGAATTACAGTCAATCAACAAGAATATATACATTAGTTACAGTTTTTAAATAAAATCTCAATTTTTTGAAAGAAAAGTTGCAGGGTCATCACTTTCTATAGCTAAGATTTGCATGGAGGGGTCCTCGCATACCTGCTGGTATAAAAACTCCTTGGTGAGTGGTTTGTGGTAGAGATTCACTCGATTCCCATTCAACTTAAAATAATGGCCAGACCTGTTAATGGTAGTCAAAGTAAGAGTGCCATTTTTATGTACTTCTTGAATCTCATAAGGTCCGAGCCATCTTGCTTTCAACTTGCTCGAAAATTCCTAGAATCTAGAGTCATAAAGGAGTGCCCAATCCCCTTTTTGAAATGTCTTCTTCTTGATGAGGTTGTCGTGCCACTTTGCCTTTTGTTGCTGAATAATTGCAGTCCATTGCAAACCTAGTAGTCGAGCTTCATCTAATTCGTTGATTTGTTGCAGTTACTTGGTTTGGGCTTCTATTAAATCTAGCCCCACTTCCTGAGTTGTTATTAGAGTCTTTATTTCGAATTCGATCAGAAAAATAGGTTCTTTCGGAACATGAGCTGGTATAGAGAGTATCCAGTAGTATTCCTCCAAGTCATGCGATAGGCCCACAAGGCCTCTAGCAGTCTAGCAGCCCAGTATCATCGATGTGTTGAGACTATTTTTCTCACAATCGCTTCAATGATCATATTGGTGCTTTCGACCTGCCCGTTTGCCTACAGGTAATACAGGGAAGTGATCCTATGTGTAATGTGATGGTTTATGAGAGTGGTAGTAATCGTGTGTCCTACGAATTGCCCTCCCCCATCTATTATCACTTATCACAGTAAACCATACAACACAAATAGCCCAAAGATGAATTTAATCATGGCTTCCTCTGTGTCTCTTAGTAAATGTATTGTTTCCACCCATTTCATCACATAATCTGTGGCAACCAATATGTAGGCTTTCTAATTCGATGGCGGATGAAATGGGCCAACAAAGTCCAATGCCCATCATTCGAAGGGTTTTATGACTAGTTGAGGTTGTAGTGAAATTTCATCATATTGGCCAGGTTGGCCCATCCTTTGGTAGCTATCACAAGCCTAGGCATATTTCTTAGCATCTTTAAAAATAGTGGGCCAATAATAGCCCATATGTAGTACCTTATGCCCTGTCCTTCGATCTGTGAAGTGACCTCCACAGGGCTTGTCATGGAAAGCTTTCAGGATGTCATAAATCTCATCCTCATGAATGCATCTATGTATACACATGTCGAACCCTGTGTGAAAAAAATATCCACTAATCCAAGAGAATCAGGCGATGTGCTAAACGATTTGTTTCCTCTCCCTTGTTGTCAAATGCCTAGGAAACTTCCCTACTGCCAAATAATTTGCCACATCTACATACCATGGCATCTTGACTGTCATGACAAACAAATGTTCATCTGGGAATTGGTTGTCCACTGCCAGTGGATCATTTACCTTTGGGATTCGAGACAGAAAATCAGCAACTGGGTTTTCCTTCCCCAGACGATCCTTAATAGTAATGTAAAATTCCTGCAAAAGAAACAATCAAACTAGTCACCTGACCATTTGTGAAAGGTTTGTTAGCTAAATACTAAATGGAAGAGTGATCAGTATACAAAAAAACTTGGTAGCCAGTTATGTAATGTCTAAATTTGTTTATTGCATAAATAATGGCTAAGAATTCTTTTTCTATTACTGTATAATTAAGTTCTGTAGGAGTAAGATTTTTGCTAATATAATATATAGCATAAGGCTTCTTGTCCTCTTCTTGACCGAGGACAGTGGCTATAGTTGAATCTGATGCATCCCTGGATGTGTGAAAAGGCAGCTCCCAGTTTGGTCCATGTAATACTAGTGCCATCATGGCTAGCTTCTTTAAACCTATAAAAGTTTTGTCGCATTTGTCAGACTATTTGAAATCAAAATTTTCAGTTAAAGAATATAAAGGTGCAGAAATTTGTGACAAGTTTTAATAAACCTGCCATAATAGCCTATATATCCCAAGAAACTATGTACCTCTATCTCAGTACAAGGAGTAGGCAGTAAAAGAATTACCAGTATTTGTGCTAGGTCTACCTGTATCCGTGCTGTAGAAATATAATGTCCCAATATTACACCTTCGTTTATCATCATGTCACACTTGACATTGCTTAAACATAACTTGGTAGCAATGCATCATTCTAAAACCTTTTCTAATGTTTGCAGTGCTTAATCAAAGTCATCCCCTTATGGAGTAAATTCATCCATATATACGTCAAGTCCTTCATTTATCAAGTCAGAAAAAATTCTAAGTATAGCTCTTTGAAATGGGGTTGGGGCATTGCATAAGCTAAATGGTAATACTATATAAGTGAACTTACACCAGGGACAGGTGAAGGTTGTTTTATCTTGGTCTTCAGGGGCGATCTGAATTTGATTGTAGCCACTGATGTTGTCTAGGAAGGAAAATAATTGCTTCCCTGCCAAGGTATCTAGGACTTGATTGATAAATGGGAGAAGGAAATGATCTTTCTATGTTTCCTTGCTCAGTTCCCAGTAATCTACACAGATAAGCCATTTCCCATTTTTCTTGGGGACGAACACCAATGAAGAGACCTGTTTTATATCCGAAATAGGATAAATGAAATTCACATCCAGCAACTTCTGTAATTCTTCTTTCACAATATCCTTAAGGTGCAGATTCAGTCTTTGCTCAGGCTGCTAGATAAGTCAAGCATCCTTCTTGGTATAGATGTGATGAGTACACAGTTGTGGGTCTATACCCTTCATATCGAGATAATCCTAGGAAAAATCCCCTTTATATTTTTGTAGGATCTGAATGAGCTTTTGTTGCTGGTCATTGTCCAAGTTATCATTAATGTTCAAAATTTTGCCTGGTTCAATTTCCATTGGCTTGCTGTTATGAATAGTAGTCGTCTAGATGTGTTGATCATCAGTGTCCTTCAAGGGATCTTCCGATGCTTCATTATCAAGGATTTCTTTCAGCATTTGACACTTTACATTGCTTACATCAGCTGGTTGATTGATGAAATTGTTGATAATGTCATCTTCAGTCTGATCTTTGAATTCTAGTGCCTCTGCTACTGTGAGTGGTGAACGGATGCTTTCTTCTAGGTATGTTGGTGGTTGTTTACATATTTTTACAATGGGCAGACTTGGTCTGGCAGGGGGATATAAAACAATATTTTTTACAGCATCCCCCTTTGCAATAGTCATGTTGCCCCTCCGGCAACCTATATATGCATCAGTTGTCACTAGCCAAGGTCGGCCCAGTATCAGAGGGTGCCCATCCAATCGAATGTTTGGGTTTATAACAAGAAAATCTACTAGATATTCCCATGAATCAACAAAGACCATTATATCTTATAGAGTTCCTTTTGGCCTTACCATCGAAAGATCAGAAAGTTCTAGTAAGGTGGTGGTTGGTTCCAAGGCTATAATACCAAGTACTTGACAAGTTTCTGTGGTTAAACTATTAATGGCTACACCCAGATCAACTAGTATATTGGAAAAAGAGAGGCCATATATCTGAACTGTCACTATGGGATTTCCAGGATATTCATACTTTACCAGAGTTTTCTCTCCCAAGAGTAAATCAGATAAGGTTCCTCCAACATGAATGGTGGGTGAAGTTTTTTCTTTCCTCATAGGCTTCTTTACACAGCTCTTTAATTGTTTTAACACAGATGGGAATGTCCTGAATGGCTTGGAGGAGCGGAATTTTTATACAAATATTTTTTTATTTCCCCTATAAGTTCAAAATCTGGGTACACAAGCAACCTAGGTATCATTAACCTTTTGGGGAATGGGGGAGAAGTGACTATGAGTTCCTTTGGATATTTCCGTTGATCTGTCTCTTCTCCTCGTTTCATTTCAGTATCAATTACAGGTGTTGGTATATGTACAGGTGGTGTTTCAATCTCAATTGATGGTTGATCCCTATTTTCCTCAAGGGTGATGATACGTCCTGACCTCAATCTAAGTTCATTACATTCTTTTTGCTCAATCTCATAGTATGAGCTTTCTACAATTTGCACCAGCTGGACTGGTCTGTTATTGGGATTTGGATTCAGTTGGGCTGGCAGTTGAGGGCGCAGAAGAGGCTGAGGATTTTTTTGTAATGGATAAGGAGCTAACAATGCGGTTTGATATTATGTCCCCATAGGAGTGTTATATATTCCCAAAGGTTGTTGCCAAATTGTAAACCAACTCAAGTATTAAGAAGTGGAGGGAGACCATTGGGATTCATAGGGATTGGATTGCCAAACAACAGTAAAAGGAGAATTTGACCAGGCATTACCTGGAAAGGATTGACTTGACCATGGTGTCATAGGGAATGGTTGAGGTTTCCAATTTGAGTAGGGTGATTGGCCTTTCCATGCTACCCCAGGGTTTTGTTTCTGATTAAATTGTGAAGAAGGAAACAACTAGGATGCATCTTGTGACATGCCTAGAGGTTTGGCCTGCAACTATTGACACTAGTTCATTATATATACTGGCTCTGTCTCTTCTTCTGCTTACTTGAACACTGCTTTCAACCCCAGAAGTGATGGAAACTATTCAGTGGCGTGATCCTTGGTACAAATAGTGCATGTTTGAACCATGTCTAGTGGACACTCCCATTGGTTGTGCTTCTTCCAACAGTGTGGACAGAAAATGACCAAGTTTTGTTCTGCTAAATCTTGTTTTTGTTTAGCCTGTAGGACATCTAGTTGTGTCATGAGGGTGCCTAGGATGTCTATTTTGAAATCTTCTAGGAGGTTATCGATTTCCATTCATGTTACTCCTCCACTGTGTGGCTTGCTTCCCTTGCTCATGGGATCTCGACTTGCTGCTCCTGTGCGTGAGCTTCCTCATGAACACCTGATACACAAGTAAATGATTTCATCATAATCTTCCTGAGAAATATCTCCTTTCCCCATTAAATTTAGAGTTTCTAACCATTCCTCTTTTATTCCTTTAATAAGATAGCTCTTTGGACTTCTTTTCATAGGGTGGTCTGTGGAGATCTATACAAGTTATAATGAAACCATTCGACGTACTCTTCTAGATTTTCATTATCCTTTGCAACCATCTTAAGGATTTCATCCTTCTTCTCCCTAGTCTTACAAAAATATTGGTATCTGGTGAGGAAGGAAATTTTCATATCATCCCAAGAATTAATAGTACGTCCACTCAGACCCATGAACCATCTTAAAGCTGCTCCTTTTAGAGTAGAAGGGAATAGTTTTAGCTTTTGGAGGTCAGTGGCATAGTCATACCCTCTGCAGAGGATGTCAGGATCCTCTGCGATCATCCCATGAAAAGTTGGGAGGCTCTGGAGAGGAATAGCCTTCATGGTGGCATTGGGCACTTGGTTGACTAAGGGGTATTCCAATGTCAAGGTTAGACCTTGATGTGGTTGGTTTTCCATTTGGTGAAATATGTGCCAATACTCTTTAGAGATTTCAGGGGGTGTTTTTCGAGTAAGCGGAGGATTAACAACCTGAGATGGCTTTGCAGCAATGGCTAGATATAGGATCATAAGAGACCCTCATTCAGATAGCTAAGGTCTTGCCTTAGTAGTTCCACTAGTTTTTTCCTTCTCCTTCTCTTAAGTTACACGATTTTTCCTCTTATAGAGGATCAAAATGTAGGCTTACTATAGCTTGAAGACTCTGTTCAGATGCTCCAATTTGGCTTTGAATCTTAGCATGAGCTACAGATGGTGGGCCTGCTAATTGAGGGATTATAGTAGGAATTTTTCCAGTTACAGCCCAGAATCCTACTAATGCTTGAGACTCTGCTTTTCTCACAATTTCGTCTATAAAGGTCGTTCTCCCAAGGTTCATCGATACCTTGGGTTTTGTGGATTTTGGAGGGGAGTTTTTTTCTTTTTCTATCTTTCTATTCCTAGTCATTCATAAAAACCAATTCCTATTTAACCTCTAAGCTTTTGCTAAAACGTGGGCTGGTAAGCAAGCACTTTATTTGCTAGGTACGCAGGTTCTTGCCTCTCATTTTTAAAACCCAATTCTTTTATAGCAAGATAAAAAGGAAATCAATTTGGAACACTCTCCACAGCAATGATTCCAAAATGTTGGTGCACTAAAATGTCTTTTTACAAACAATCTTAATTCCTACATTAATTGTCAACCTGAGGCAAGTATTTTTATTTTAAGAGTGTCAACACTATATATGCAGTGAATTTAGAGGTTAAATAATAGAAAATCATTGCAATTGCTAATGACTATCATCTTCAAACTCAATCCAATCAACTTAGAAAGGAATAATTTTGAAAGAAATTCATAATGCACTCCGCAATTCTAGTTAACCTATCATGGAAGCAAATAGATCTAAATACAACTTGTAAAGAATCACACTTGGCAATTTTAACTAGAATTGAAGCTAACTCGCTCACTCATGAAATAGAACTGCAATGGTAATCGAACAAGAAATCCTAATTAAACAACAAATCCTAATTAAACAACAAATCCTAATTAAGAAGAAATTCTGAATTAAACAACAAATCTGAATTGAACAGCAATTCCGAATTGAACAACAATTCCAAATTGAACAACAATTTCGTATTGAACATCAATTCTAGATTGAACAACAATTCTGAATTGAACAACAATTCCAGATTGAACAACAATTCTGAATTGAACCGCAATTTTGAATTGAACAGCAATTCTGAATTAAACAACAAACGATACAGGAATATCAAATGTTATCTAAGTAGCAAATGACTGTAGAAGCATAAAGTGATTAATTCTATCTCTAAAATCTATGATAACATTACTTGAAAGAAATAGTGATCTGAGCTAGAACTATCATAACACATTCAACCAAAAGTATTACTCACATATAACACATAGATCAGTATAAATCTCAAATGAACAGCAAACGTAAACTGAATCAACAACCCTTACAATAATCAAAAGCAATATTAACTTAACATTAACAAGCAATCAAGAATGAAATAGAAAATATTATGACATAGGTGAAGCAGTAGATCTTCTCTTGACCAAGCCCAAAGTCGCCAGAAGTCTCCACTAAGAGATACTCAGAATATAAGTATGAATTAAATGCAGCCTTTCTTCATTAATGTAAGTAACCAAGTTACAACATCCAAAATAACAATATTATATGTCAAAAAGAATAATTACAAACCGTGAAATTCTGAAATCCATGTATTTTTTCCTTTTTGCCTTATTTATTACATTTATAAAGTAAATAGATAAAAGTGAATCCTCAAGATTAGGGGATCCTGAGGATTTCACTATACTTGATCTGATTCTATCATAAAATAGTCATTGGTTTGGCTGGTCTTCCATCGTCTTGCCTTGCCTCTAATGATGTCTCTTTCCATCATGAGATGATTTCGTTCTGTCAATTGGGAAGCCATCGCTCAATTCGTGACTTCTGCACAAAGATAGTATCAGTTTTTCCTGTTTAGATTCGTCTAATTTGTTACTGATTACTTTTACTCGAATTTAGCTATTATTTCCTCTACTTTTATTCATAAACAGAGATAATCATGTGAGGATGAATGATAAATAAAGCAATTACCACGGAGAAAACATACCTTTTTCTTGACCCAACAGTATCCATGGGAGAATATATGTTGACTAGTCCAATACTTTCCATTCCAATGGGTGGTGTTGATGTTGTACTAGGAGTCCAATGGCTACAATATTTTGGTAAGATAACTTTTAATTTTCAATAAATTCTCTTGAAATTTGTTTTGAAATGAAAGGAAGTTGAATTAAGGGGTATCACAGGGAAACTGGGAAAGATAATCAACTATAACGGCATGAAAAAGCTTCTAAAAAAATAACAACGAGGCATAATTTCACAATTATGTTCACTAGAGGTTCCCACATTGGAATCATATATTTCTCCAGATCTCCAAAAAATCTTGGATAATAATTCTAGGGTATTTGAGACTCCCAAATGCCTCCCACCTATTCATGATCATTATCATGATATTCATTTGATTCTAGGAAGTGTTCCTCCAAACATCGGGCCTTCAAGATATATCCATGCCTAAAAGAGTGAAATTGAATGTATGGTTGTAGAAACGCTAGAGGTTTAAATTCTTTCTCTTCTCCAGTAGTATTGGTGCACACGAAGGATGGATTATGGCACATGTGTCAAGATTATAGGGAGCTCAACAAGCTAACTATTAAAGATAAATTCCCCACTCCTATCATTTATGAATTATTGGAATTGCATGGATAAATTTAGTTCACCAAGTTAAACCTTCGCTCAAGATATCATCAAATCAAAATGAAGATTGGAGAAATTCTGAAAACAACATTTAGAAGTCATGAGGGTCATTATGAATTTTCGTGCATGCCTTTTGGACTTACCAATGCACCTTCTACATTCAAGGTTTGATGAATTCCATTTTCAAACCCACCCTTAGAAAATTTGTGTTAATATTTTTTTATGATATATTAATCTACAACAAATCTTGGAAGAATCATGTTCAACATGTTGACAGAGTGCTCAAACTATTGGAGGAGAAACATTTATATGCAAAAACCTCCAAATGTTTCTTTGGAGTAGAAGAGGTGGAATAGTTGGGTCATATTGTATCTCATGACGGTATTAAGGTATACCATAGAAAAATTAAAACCATTAAGGAATGGAAAATCCCCACATCCATAAATCATCTACGAGGATTTCTCAGGTTGACATGGTATTATTACAATTTTGTTAAGAATTATGGGAGAATAGCAGCACCTCGAACAACATTACTGAATAAACATGCATTTTCTTGGACTCCAAAAGCAATGAAGGCCTTTGCACATCTTAAAGAAGCAATGTGCCAAGCAACGATCTTAGCTATGCCAAAGTTCACAAAAATCTTTATTGTGGAATGTGATGCCTCAGGAAATGGAACTGGTGTTGTTTTAATGCAAGAAGAAAGAACCATTGCTTTGAAAATTCCTCCAATCAAAGGAAAATATTTACACAAAGATATTTATGAGAAGTAAATGTTGGCAATACTACATGCACTTAAGAAATGGTGACCTTGCCTAATGGGAAGACACTTCAAAGTAAAAAGAGATCATAATAGTCTTAAATACTTTTTAGAAAAAATATTATCTTCAGAAGAGTAGCAAAAATGGGTCACATAGATGTTAGGTTATGACTTTGAAATCATCTACAACAAAGTGAAGCAAAATGTTGTTGCAGATGCACTCTCAAGAAAGGATGAGGATGTGGAAGCATTTCTTTGTGCCATTTCTATTATCCAATCAGATTGGATAAACTAAGCAAGGGATGAATGGAATAATGACAAAGAAATGTGGGCACTCATTCAAAGGTTGCAACAAGATCCTAATACGTATGATACATTTAGCTAGAAAAATGATTTGTTATGGTACAAAGATCGCTTATAGCTCTGTAATAATTCCCAAATCAAACAAAAGATTATTAGGGAATTGCACACATCTCCCTTAGGAGGGAATTCAAGATTTTTTAAAACTTACCACAGGGTTAAGAAGGATTTTTTTTTGGATGGCATTAAATCTAATATTCGGAAGTTTTTTGTCGAATGTTTGGTTTCCCAACAAAATAAAGTTGAGAAAATTAAGACCACGGGTCTATTACAACCTTTATCCATTCCAAGTAAATGTTGGGAGGAGGTTTCAATGGATTTTATCACAAGTTTACCCATGTTCGAAGGAAAGAGTTTCATCATGGTGGTAGTTGATAGACATACCAGGTAAGCACACTTTTGTGCATTATCTCATCCATTTAAAACCAATACATTTGCTACTGCATTTATGGAAACAATGCAAAAACTACATGGAAACCCAAAGATTATTGTAAGTGAGAGAGATCCTATTTTCACTAGAAATTTTTGGACATAATTATTTTCTTGTCTGGGTACTCATTTAGCTAATAGCTCATCTTATAATCCCCAATCTGATGGGAAAACTGAGATAGTGAACAAATGTTTGGAACGATATTTCTATTGCTTTGTATCTGATCAACAAACATAATGGGTCAAATTGTTGCCTCTCGTTGAATGGTGGTATAAAACTTCCTTCCATATTGCAGCAAAAATGACCCCATTTATGGCACTTTATGGATATCATCCATCATCCATCACATCATATTTAAGAGGAAATTCTAAGGTTCAAGTAGTGGAAGATCACATCGAGCATCAACAAAATGTTCTCCAAATCTTAAAGGATAACCTCACTTTGGCGCAGAATAGAATGAAACAATAGGCAGATCAACATCATAGTGAAAGAGGTTTTGATGTAGGTGACTCGGTATTTCAACATCCACAACCATACAAACAAATGTCCCTCAAGCATGCTATGAAGGATAATATATTATCACCAAAGTATTATGGTCCGTACAAGGTGTTGCAAAAGATTAGTACTATGGAATACAAATTGGAACTTCTTGCATATTCCCGAGTGCACCCAGTTTTCCATGTTTCATGCTTAAATAAGGTCATAGGTGACAAGATCACAGTTCAAAAAATATTTCCAGAGCTTGATGAGGAAGGAAAAATAATATTGGAACCTGAAGCAATCACAGAAACAAGAACTCGACAGCTGCGAAATAGATCAATTTCAAAGTATCTTATCAAGTGGAATAACTTACCGGCTAAACATTATACATGGGAGGATGATAATTTTATACAGAAGCAGCCATAACTGCTCAAGCATTGAGGAAAACACTTTTTTGAAGGGGATGGGCATGTTAGGTCCCTATAATACTAGTGTATTCCCTTATTATTATTGTCATTGTACCCCCTATTGTTATTATTGTGCCCTTACATTATTATTGTTATGTCATCCTGATTATATTGTGACCCCTTAGACTCCTATATATAGAAAGGAGATCTTGTCATTTGTATCATCCAATAATTGTTCATTTGTGTAATGTAAAGGAGGTTTCCCCTCAAATAGGCTATGTTTTAAGTCGTTGATCTATCTCTTTCTTCTATTTTTTGAGCTGGTTGAATGACATATACTACCTCTACCCTCAATATTAGAAACTCAAGATTTTGCCTCTTCCAAAGGTTTCTAGGCTACAAGGACTAATCTCTCAACCCATAGCCTCCAAGGAACCCAAGTTGTTACAAGGCTCCAACCCACATCCTCCAGGGAACCCAAGTTGTTACAAGGCTCCAGAGATCTTATCCCAGCCCACAACTTCTAGGGAACCTAAGAACCAATCCCCTTCACACACATACACATACACATACACAGTGTATAACACAACACATATACATACACAAAGTACAACACAATGAATATACATGTCACAACACAATGACTACACAATACACATGACTCAGTACAACATCTACACAACATAACATGTACACAACAATTGTACTGCACATCCAGAGACCACACTGTATCTACCAAGAAACCTTGCCTCCAGAGTATTTCCCATGCCTTGTTTTGTGTGTCCAAAACCCAAGTCCTAGTTCTTTGGCTCTTTCCACTATCCATGCTTATCTTAACATGCCATAGATCACATTGCTTCCATTTTGCTAATGTATCATTCAACATTTCCTATCGTAACAGAAACATAGAAATAGTTATAGGTAGATAATATCAAATCATATCCACATGATACTAACCTCATATTTCTTCCAGGGCTACTCTTATCACTTGATTCCATATAAACCATGAACCTTTTCATGCCATTCACCTACATAAAACAATGATTCTTCCACAAGAATAATCCCTAATGCCCCTGTTAGAAAATGGCATTCACACACACACACACACACACAAACATATATATATATATATATATATATATATATATATATAGAGAGAGAGAGAGAGAGAGAGAGAGAGAGAGAGAGAGAGAGAGAGGGAGAGAGAGAGAGAGAGAGAGAGAGAGAGAGAGAGAGAATTAGCATAATCATGATCACCACATAATTACTAGTGTTCATAAGGTCAAGGTTAATAAAACTCCCTTCATCCGTGCAAATCATGCACAACATTGGAAACAACAATTCCCAACTTAGCCTAGACATTTGTTACCTCAATCCCATTTACTTTACCTTTCTTGTTACCTTTCTCATAATTGTCTCATCACTATCCATGTACCATAATGGGCCCAACCAACCCAATTGGATATCATATTATAGCCTTTAGTTTCCTTTTATTCATGTGTCAGGCTTCATTCGAGTCTTATACTACCTACTGGGTACTACTCAGCTCTCCCTAAGCTCGATTTCCCCAATCAATTCCTAAGATACATAAAAGTAAATAACAAGCATATAGGATGAGAAAACATAGAAATCCAAACAACAATACAACATTGTAAACAAAGTGGCATGGACATGTACCAGTCACATTCAAAACCACAAATAAAGCACAAACAAATCACAAAACACTGAAAGAACAAAACTTTCAACATACACCATGACTCAACCCCCATGAGTTCCCAGTGCTTCCAAGGGCTCAATAATAAAATTTTTGCTTCAACCTTCTTCAAGATATATGGAAATCTATTTTTAAATGCAATTCCTTGCATCATACTTCCATAAACACACAATTGTCAATCCATTAATAAATATAACAATATACCAATTACCTTGACTTATTACACCTGGTATGTTGCCCTACAATGGGAAACCTGCACATATCATCTTTCAAGGGATTCCAGTTCCCTTGACGAATTCAACTATAATTTGAAACCAACTATTATTCCTGCATCTGATCAACCATCTTCCATGTAGCATCCTCGGCCCAAAGTGTTTCTCTTCACTTTTAATTTTTGTATTACTTGGTCCTAAATCATTAGCTTATTTTGTTGCAAGATTAATTAAGGCTCTAGTTGTAACTCTCCCTTTGGTTCCACCTTCCAACTCAGTGATGGATGCGAAATTATCTGCATGCATGTTATCCACTACTACATAGATCCAAGGAATGCTCTGAGCTATATCCCCAGCTGTATGCGCATCTTGAGAACTATAAATCTGATACAAAGGGAAATATCTCATGAAATTATCTCCACCACATGTTCAACACCGAAATGGTTCTCTTCCATTTCCTTTATTTTGCTGCTCCACCAGCTGAGACCCCTTTACTTTCTCAGTTGCAATAAACTTATGAGGTGCCACATTTTCCTTGTCACCTGCATCCTAATATCTTCCTTGTTCCTTGAGCCCTTTTTCCTTTAGTCTTTTCATTACCCTTCCAGTCATGCTTGAACTGAGGCTTGCACTTTGAATGCTCATAGCAATGCTTTAACTTTTTTATAGCTTCCTCCAATTATTCAGGCTCATAAAAATAAATATTATATTTGAATGATAATGGAAATCAAGTAATTAACCTTTGGATTTTTCTGTTCAAATACTTGAGATATGGAACATGTCCTAGTAGCTCTAGAAATATGGTCCTATACTCTTCATATGTCATGGAACCCATCTTGAGCTCATAAAACTCCTTGACCCCTCTATCATAATACCTCTCAGATAGGTACTTCTTCCTGAAGAGTATTTCAAACTCATCCCAAGTCAACTCCTCTCTATGATGCCTTTGACATGCTTAACATCTTCCCACCAAATATTTTTTTTCCCTTGAGAATTAAGGTCATTATCTTTGCTTTCATGTTCTTAAAGTAATGATGGAATATGAATAATTTCTTCATCCCAAGCAACCATGCTTCTATATCTTATGACTTCTTTACTTCCCCATTTAAAGTAGGAGCCTTGCCTTTCTTTAACTCTTCTAGAAAATATCCCTTTTCACTCCTCCTGTAAGGTTATTGGCAGTGATAATGTGTTGTAGCAGTTGTTAGAGTTGGTTTGGTCATCCCTCTGTCAGAGATCAAAACTCTTTTTGCATTTCATTTTTAGGTATCCCATCTCGCTCGATCAGTTGCATTCCGTTAGGAGCATGCCATAAATCTGTCGGAAGGGATTTTTTCATTCATCCCCCTCATGCTTTGCACTGCTAGCTCAGGCCTGTTCATCAAAATCAAGTCTTAAAAGTCATTTGCAGTCCTGTTTCAGTTTCTAGGTCATAACAGTCGTTTTAGTCATTTTTTTAACTGCTCACACATTGAATGTTGACACCTGTACTCCACTTCAAAAGTGGCCGAAAAATGGAATGATCAGATGGGAATCTAATTACACCATCAAATTTGTGGTGTCGAATAGTGTAAAATTGACTTCCAAATTTCTAAATTCTGACAAAGTGGAAATTTGGGGCTACAAGAATATTTTAGATTCCCCCTATATTCCTCAAAGATTCTGTCCTTCGGGTCATCTGAAGATTTGCTGATCAGATCAAAATTATGTCTACAGCATCAAGTTCGTCTTACTGAGAGGTGTAGGATTGACATAAAGTTTGTCCAATTTGGACACTGGCAAGATTTCATCCTCCTGAAAATTGAGCTCAATCATGGTTCTGCCTGCCCATTCTCTAGGCTCATGGTTCCACTTGCAAATTAATAAAAAAATATTGTCTCAATTTCTATGCTCTCCTATGCCTCCGCGCACTCGGGACATGAGAGTTTAAGTATTATTTTGTTGGCGGTGTTTACCACATGTGGTATTATGGCGTAGTGGTAAATTGAGAAGTTTTCTGAGAGAAGGTCGGGGGATCAAATCCTGACCCTGCCAAAATGGCACGTAGTTAATTTGTTTTAGCGTAATCGTTGGTGCGATATATGTAAATGGCGCATTTAAGTTGTGGTTACATAATATAATTTGGGCACGTTTGGATTAAGGCGTTTCATAATTTGGGCATGCTACATTTATTTTATTGATGTTTTGGGTTGGTTATGACGTGCCGCCATATGGGGCTGCCCGGTGGGGGTCGGCCCATGTGGGCCAGGCGGGTTCAATCCCCGCTGGCTCCACAACGTGTTGTATTAAACATGGTGGTTGGGTGTGGTTGGGGTGTGGGTCAGGTCCACTAGAGGTGGCCTGCCCACCCCATATGTTAATACCATATGGTTTTGGAGTGTTGGTTGGGGCCGGCGGGGATCATGGCCCATCGACCATTTTTTTAATTAAAATTTGTTTTATAAAATAGACCAACGGGTGGTTGGAGGGTTCGGCAGGGTCATGGCTACCAACCCATTTAATTTAAAAATCTGTTTCATATGGTTTGGGATGGTGGCAGGGGTCATGGCCCGCCACCTCATTCATATTAATTTTTTTATTTTTATGAATAAAGGCATTTTTCGATTTTGCCTGATATAAGGGATATTAGACAAATTAAGTATCCCACAAATTTTCCCACTCCATAGGAGCTAGATTCCCTGTCAAGGGCTTGATCAATTTGTAGGACACTTAAACCTGGCCCACAACCCAACTTTGACCAAAACTTTGACTAGCTTTTTCTCCCTCATACGAGCTCAGATTTGAGTGTCGCTCACACTGTTGGAATCAGGGCGACCAACACTTTGATCTAGGGCTGATTTGGGAGCGTTATGACCACTTTGAATTTTGACCCTTTTTGAGTCGTCTAAGACTTTTGCCTGTGTCTAGAGCCACCTAGATGAATCCTCCTCATTGAGGAGCTTTTGGTCCTCCAAAAGCATGAAAATAATCTGCCACTTCTTTGTTCCTTTTTTGCACTTACAAGTGTCTAATAAATCACCCTTCCTTCTCCTTCACCTTTGTCCTTCGGAGCCATAAGCAATGAGCCGACACCTACAACCTCTGCAAGCCTGCAGTAAATTGTTTTGCAAATTACATGCTTGACTTACATGACCAACTAATGACCCAACCATCCCATACTTGTCATGAGTTTATAACACAGACTCGGTGGTCAAATTTACATCAAAATGGAAACAATACCCTAGCTACGAAAACAAGGCCAACATATCATTGTTGCTTCAACAAGTGATGGAAAACACATCATCACTTCAACACATGATTTACAAAAATAAGGCCAAACACTATTTTTTCTTTGACAAGTGATGGAAGCACAACATCACTAAAAAGCAACACCAAATAAGACCAAACATCATTGTTTCTTCACAAGTGATGGAAAACACATCATCACTTTTACATTTTAAAATGAAACAAATGATTTAAAAAAGCACAACCATGACAAGCTAACATATCTAGAAACCATTTTTCACTTATCAATGTGAATGGGTCATCCCCTATGGTGTTTTTTCTTGTTGAACAATTGTTTCACCTGGTTCATGCACGGATGCTTTGTTTTTAAGGCGTTTCTCTAGATGGAGCCTCCAACACGTGGCTCTTTGATGACCACCTTTGTCGCAATGACTGCAATAATTATTTTTCCTCTAGATCTTCTTTACATCTTTCTTTACATGTTGTTGAGAGGGTCTTTCATGCCTCATCCTTTTATGTGATGTTATTATTTTCCAACACTTAACAAATGTATGGTTATGTAATCCACAAAAAGTACATGTTTTCTGATGCAATGATTTATGTACGTAATTAACAACATGATTGTAATTGAAATGAACATTCGAATATTGAGACTTGTTATACCTTTCCTTTTCATCTCTGCTGTCATTATGGCGATGAGAGATTGCCTCAGCTCTTTCCCTGTAATGGGCATTGCCATAGGATGATGGTGATGTGTTCCTATGATTCTATTTCCTTGACGATTTCAATGATGTCTCAAAAGTATTTGACACCTTTGAGAATTCTCCTTCGGTGTATCCCAAGCCTGCAAATTGAGGTCTCTGCACAACCTCCAATGGTTGAGTTATGCCTTGGCTATTAACACCAAGTTTTTCCTCCTTGTACCTCTTCTTAGTAAGGAGCCTCATTTTTGTCCCTGTAATTGGTATCTCCACATCTCCAATGGAAATTATACTATGTGAAGATGAAACTGAAGGGAAATAAACATATTTTACCTCCACTGTCGAGTTGGAAATAAATGATGAGGGTCCCTCATCATCTATTGTTGGTGGTTCGATGGCTATCCTGGCGCATTCCCCAACTTCTTTGCAGACATACCCAAGTCCTGCCTAACGGGGTAATTCCTCTAATTTGATGTGGTTGACAATGCCTTGGCCATTAATGCGTAAGCCTTTTCCTTCATACCCCATTCTCTTCAACAGTTTGGAGCCAATTCCTGTGGTATGATTTAAAAAAAAATGAAATCATCATCAGGAAACATACATGAAGATGGAGAATTACTTTTTACCTCACATGGGTCACACCGCAACTTTTCAGAGGCCTTGTCCTTAGCTTGTAGTTGTTGTATAAAACTATGTTTCTCTTTTTTCTCTTCTTGTAGAAGCATCTTCAATTCAACGTTCTTTGCTTGAAGACTCTAGCTGATGTGCTTCAGTTCCTTTAGGGCCTCTTCCGTGGATCACAACTGAAGTTGCAGTTGCTCCTTTAGCTCTGTCTCTTTTTGTAGAGCTTCATACATTATTTCTACCTTTTGGATTACTCTGAGCATGATCTCATACATCAGTTTATCATCCTCCATCACTGCACATTCCATTGTTCATGCTTGCAATTCACATCCACACGAAGACCACTTTGATACCAAACTTGATCCGAGTTGACTCGACTCCCGGATTTAACTAAGATATTTTACTTCCGTGATGTTAAAATTACATTTAAAAGAGCATAAAGGAACATATATACATGTTGTAAAGAAGAGGGAACATGACAAGAATCATCAACATAAAACAAGAGAGGTTGATAATGGAGTTCGTCCAGAAGGGACTACGTCTCCGGGCCCTAGTGTCAAGATGGTGTAGGTCGCTGCATTAAGTGCTAGAAAGAGTGATGATGTAAATCCATGTGTTTTCTCTATCATAAAAGGAATATGCCCTTACATAGGAGTGCCTCCAAGAGATGTTTCACTGCAGGAACTCCCATTCAAAAAAAAATACTCCTATTAGCATGACATAATTTCACATATGTTAATAATGAGCATCCCACCAACATGGCATCATAGGGATCTCAATTCAAACATACATGGCTACAACATGAGTATCCCATCAACATGAAGACAAAATGAATCTCAATCAAAAGATGACAATAAGTACATCTCACATCAAGAACAAAACAAGATCCCACATCAAACATCGAACAGGGATCTATACAACACAATGCATATCAAGCAAAGAGACAAATAAGTACATGATCACAATGCATATACCTCACATCAAGGAGTTATCTGAAGAAGAGGATGATAAACTGTTGGATCTGGCCGCACCATCAATCTCATGGTGTTGCATCTCATAGAAATGACTGCTCGCACATTGAATGCTGACATCTATACTCCACTTTGAAATGTGGCCAAAAAAATGGAATGATCAAATGGAAAATCTGATTACACCATCATATTTGTAGTGTCAAATAGTGTGAAATCGATTTTCAAATTTCTGAATTTTGACAAAGTGGAAATATGGGCTATAGGAATCTTTTAGATTTCCCATAGATTCCTCAAATATTCCCTCCTCTGGGTCATCTAAAGATCTACTGCTCATATCAAAATTTTGCCTACGTCATTAAGTTCATGACACTGAGAAATGTAGGATCGACATAAAGTTTGTCCAATTTGGACACAGGACAAATTTTGCCCTCTTGGAAATTGAGCTCAATCATGGTTCCACTTGCCCCTTCTCCAGTGTTATGGTTCCACAAGCAAATTAATAAAAAAATATTGTCTCGACTTTTGTGCTCTCCTTTGCCTTCATGCATTGAGGAAATGATGGTTTAAGTATTATTTCTTTGGTGGCCTTTACCACGTGCGGTCATTTGGCGTAGTGGTAATTTGAGAAGCTGTTGGAGAGAAGGTCGGGGGATCAGATCCCGACCCTCAAAATGGCATGAAGTTAATTTGTTTTGGTTTAATCATTGGTGTGATATATGTAAATGTTGCATTCAAGTGGTGGTTATGTAATATATGTTGGGCGCGTTTGGTTTAAGTTGTTTCATAAGTTGGGCCTGTTACATTTTTTGTCTTGATGTTTTGGGTTGGTTATGGCATGGTGTCATATGGGGCCGCCCAGTGGGGGCCAGCCCACATGGGCTGGGTGGGTTCAATCCCCACCAGCTCCACAATGCATTTTATTAAACATAGTGGTTGGGTGTGGTTGGGTTGTGGTCTGGGTCCACCGGAGGTGGCCTGCCCACCCCATACATTAATAACATATGGTTTTGGAGTGTTGGTTGGGGCCGACGGGGGTCATGGCCTGTAGGCCATTTTTTAATTAAAATTTGTTTTATAAAACAAACCGGTGGGTGGTTGGAGGGTTCGGTGGGGTCATGGACGCGGATCCATTTAATTTAAAAATCTATTTTATATGGTTTGGGATGGTGGCAGGGGGTCATGGCTCACCACCTCATTCATATTATTTTTTTTATTTTTATTAATAGAGGCTTTTTTTTTGTCTAATATAAGGGATACTAGACAAATTAAGTATCCCACAAATTCACCCACTCCTATGTAGCCAAATTCCTTGTCTAGGACTCGGTCAATTTGTAGGACACTTAAACCTGGCCCACAACCCAACATTGACCAAAACTTTGAATGGATATTTCTCCCTCATACAAGCTCGGATTTGAGTGCCATTCACATCATTGGAATCAGGATGACGAGCACTTCAATCTAGTGCTGGTTTGAAAGAGTTCCGACCACTTTGAATTTTGAGCCTTTCTGAGTCCTATGGGACTTTTCCCTATGTCTGGAACCACATGGATCAACAAATCAACAAATGAATGTGATACACATATAACATAAACATAACAACATATAAATATGCACAAATAAATTCATAAACGCATAAAAATCATTCTAGGTAGGGTCCAATCATTAATGCAAGGCCATATCAACCATGCATGCTATGACCTCATGCATGACAACAACCATTAATCCATTGTACCCATTTCCACATGCAACTATCAACATGCATAATCAATGACTAATCAACAACACATATGAATAAACGCATGTAGTCGACCATAAGCGATCAACTCTTGTAACCAAACCTACAAGATTGATATGTGTAACCAAACATACAAGAATGCAAACAAACATACAAGGATGTAATCAAGCGATATACAGTAATATGTAAGCGAAATGTAAAAATATGTAACCAGTCATACACTCATGAAAAATTAATTCCAGAAAATCAACATCAAGTTCCTGATCACAACCTTACTACAACCATAAGTGTCATTATGCAATGCAACAAGCACATGGAATGCAGTAAGAGTCACACATGCAACTGACATGAATGCATACCAACACACATTGCCCATCCACTCTGAGGGGTGAACCATAAATTTGATGTAACTCTATAACACTCTCCTCTCATATCTACCCAAGTAACCAACCAATCGGGGTAAACATGCGATGCGAGGATACTATGATTGGATTTGACCTCCTATGTGACCTTAGGGAAGTCAAATTGACAAAGACATAACACACAGACATTCAACATCAGCTCCAAGACCCTTAAGAACCAATCCAACACTTCAAAAAACTTGCCCTTGGGTCCTACTGAAGTTTTGACCATCCTAAGCCTTAGTACGTCTCATGCTATAGGCATGACAACGTCCTGTAACCCATATTCACTATCACATGCTTGCCTGCCAGCGTCAGAGACTCATTTTTCTAGTTCTGTGCCAGCATCTCCAAGATTTTAGCCACTTTTTTAGGCCCAAATCCTAGGTCATTGCCAAGAACGGAATGATAACTTAGGAGTAGTAAGAGAATAGGGAAACAATTATGCAAAAGAAATAAGTTAAAAAAGACCTTAACCAGACCCCTACTAGCCATGACACGCATTTTGTCAAACATATCATCAATATGTAACGTACAGGTGTAAAAAAAAAATTAAGCATAGGGTGTTGGGTCCCTATAATACTAGTGATTACCCCATTACTATTGTAGTTGTATCCCTTATTAATATTGTTGTGCCCCTATTGTCCCCATATTGTTATTACTGTGCCCCATAGAATCCCTCTATTGTTTTTTTTGTGGCTTTATATTATTATTGTTAGGTCGGTTGGGTTATATTATGACTCCTTAGACTCCTATATATAGAAAGGAGGTTTTTTCATTTGAATCATCCAAGAATTGTTCATTTGTGTAATGTAAAGGAGGTTTTCCCCTCAAAGAGGCTGAATTCTAAGGCATTGATCTCTCTTTTCTATCCTTTTGTGAGCTGGTTTCATAACATTTGGTATCAGAGCTTTGGATTCTAGGGTTTCGCTGCTCCAAATAGGTCATCGTGGAATTTTCACTATAACTTCTTTTCTGCGATGTTCCATAAGCTAAAAAAAAAAACCCATTTGACAAGAAATCATGCTAAATCTCGGGTCCAAATTTTAGAGCTTTTCGCGCTATATTTGTGGAGATATGATCTGAGGAACTTGGTCTTTTTCAAGACTCCTAAATTACATTCCAAACAGGTGACCTGGGGAAAATCGTCATACCTTTCTCTCTGAGCATCGAATTGAAATTTTGTAAGAAGTTACAGAAAGAGGACGGACTCTAGTTTCTTGTATATATTTTTCAGAGCCAAAGGTCAAAACAGTGACTCGTGGCACGTCGTACAAGTTCGCTCTACTGAACTAGTCTATAATCATGTCATCTTGGGAGATTGTGCATAACTCTTCCTTGGAGAATCCAATTTGGATTAGACTGGTGGCATTGGAAAGAGGACACAGAGGGCTACTATAGATCGCAATTTCAGAACTGGATGATCTAAAATTACAGAGATACATCAGATTCAATATCAAGCTTCGACAAAGTGAAAAAAGGTGTGTAGTTTTTTTTAAATTTTTGCATAAGCTTGGTTTGAAAAATTAGTTTGAATCGGTAATTGATGCCCCGAGGAAAGAAAATGCAAACACCTAGTAAGAAACCTGAAAGCTCTAGCATGACTCATGAAAAAGAGGAAGAAATGCAACATGATATATCAAAATTATGAGACCAAGTGCAACAAGTTTCACTTGCACAAAAAGCAATAGAATCTAAGATGGATGGTTTAAGGAAAGGTGTAGAAGCTAAGATGGATTGCTTAAAGAAAGGTGTATAAGCTAAGATGGATGGCATGGAGGCTAGGATTAATGGCATGGACACTAAAATTGATGGCATGGATGATAAGATGGAAGAATTGAAGATAAATATGAATAAGTTGCTACAAGGAATGGTCACTAATGGTGAAAGGGTAGTAAAGGAAACTCATGATGAGAACAAAAGAAATATTAATCATGATTCCATAGACTCTAATGTTGGATCGAAGATGGTGTTGTTTTAATGCAAGATGAAAGACCCATTGCTTTTGAAATTCATCCAATCAAGGGAAAGTTTTTACACAAAGCTATTTATGAGAAGGAAATGTTGGCAATACTCCATGCACTTAAGAAATGGAGACCCTACCTAATGGGAAGACACTTCAAGGTAAAAACGGATCATGATAGCCTTAAATACTTTTTAGAACAAAGATTATCCTCTGAAGAGCAACAAAATTGGGTCACAAAGATGTTGGGTTATGACTTTGAAATCATCTACAAAAAAGGGAAGCAAAATGTGGTGGCAGATGTACTCTCAAGAAAGGATGAGGATGTGGACGAATTGTTGTGGGCCATTTCTATTATCCAACCAGAATGGATAGACGAAGTAAGGGAGGAATGGAAGAATGACAAAGAAGTGGGGGCACTTATTCGAAAGTTACAACAAGACTCTGGTACATCTAATACATTTAGCTGGCAAAATGATTCGTTATGGTACAAAGATCGCTTATACCTCTGTAAGAATTCCCAGCTAAAACAAAAGATTCTTATGGAATTACACAATTCTCCCTTAGGAGGGCACTTAGGATTTTTAAAAACTTACCACAGGGTTAAGAAGGAATTTTTTTTGGGAGGGCCTTAAATTAGATATTCAAAAGTTTGTGGCGGAATTTTTGGTTTGCCAACAAAATAAAGTTGAAACAATTAAGACACCAGGTCTATTACAACCTTTATCCATTCCAAGCCAACGTTGGGAGGAGGTTTCCATGGATTTTATCACAGGTTTACCCAAGTCTGAGGGAAAGAGTGTCATCGTGGTGGTAGTTGACAGACTTACCAAGTATGCACACTTTTGTGCATTATCGCATCCATTTAAAGCTAGTGCAGTTTCTACTGCATTTATGGAAACAATTCAAAAGCTACATGGAAACCCAAAGATTATTGTAGGTGACAAAGATCCCATTTTCACTGGAAATTTTTGGACGGAATTATTTTCTTGTCTTGGTACTCAGTTAGCTCATAGCTCATCTTATCATCCTCAATCTGATGGGCAAACTGAGATAGTAAACAAATGTTTGTAAGGATATCTTTGTTGCTTTGTATCTAATAAACAGACATAATGGGTCAAGTGGTTGCCTTTAGTTGAATGGTGGTATAACACTTCCTTCCATACAAAAAAAAAATGACCCCATTTGTGGCACTTTATGGATATCAGCCACCATCCATCACATCATATTTAAGAGAAAATTCTAAGGTTCAAGTAGTGGAACATCACATCGAACATCAACAATAAGTCCTCCAACTCTTAAAGGATAACCTCGTGTTGGCACAGAATAGAATGAAACAACAGGCAGATCAACATCGCAGTGAAAGAAGTTTTGATGTAGGTGATTGAGTATTCCTATGGCTACAACCATATAAGAAAATGTCCCTCAAGCAAGCTAAGAAGGATAATACATTATCACCAAAGTATTATGGTCCATACAAGGTGTTGCAAAAGATTGGTACTATGGCATAAAAATTGGAGCTTCCTGCAGCTTCTCAATTGCACCCAGTTTTCCATGTTTCATGCTTAAAGAAGGTTATAAGCAACAAGCTCCCAGTTCAAACAATATTTCTAGAACTTGACGAGGAAGGAAAAATTATATTGGAACCAGAAGTAGTCACAGAAACAAAAACTCGACAATTACAAAATTGATCAATTTTAGAGTATCTTATCAAGTGGAAGAACTTATTCACCGAAGATTCCACATGGGAGGATGAGAATTTTATACAGAAACATCCAGAACTACTCAAGTGTTGAGGACAACACTTTTCTGAAGGAGAGGGGCATGTTGGGTCCCTATAATACTAGTGATCACCCCATTACTATTGTAGATGTATCCCTTATTAATATTGTTGTGCCCCTATTGTCCCCATATTGTTATTACTATGCCCCATAGAATCCCTCTATTGTTATTTTTGTGGCTTTATATTATTATTGTTAGGTCAGCTAGGTTATATTGTGACTCCTTAGACTCCTATATATAGGAAGGAGGTTTTGTCATTTGAATCATCCAAGAATTGTTCATTTGTGTAATGTAAAGGAGGTTGCCCCCTCGAAGAGGCTGAATTCTAAGGCATTGATCTCTCTTTTCTATCTTTTTGTGAGCTCCTTTCATAACATAGGGATCTATACTTATCTGAGAATCACTATGAATGATTTTTCCCTCATGTCATTTTCTACATTATCATATATTAGGTCATAGATACATTATCCATTCATTTACAAGTAAAAACATGTTGTGAGCTATACATAGTTGTTGTCATAAAACATACATATAACCAACATAGTAACAAAAAAAATACCATGAATATATCAACCATAAAATCCACATATAAATCAATACCTTTACACATGAAACCAAATGAATGAATTCGTCATTAATGAAAGTAATAAACCGATCAGAGATGGGACTACCACGTTCCACCCAATGATAGATTGGCTGAGCTATGTCTCTATTCAACCAATCGCCCTTGTGTCATATTCCAAGCATGAATGTGGGACTCATAGAACACACAAAAAAACACCAAAAAAGTACAAATTCCACCGAAGTTCTCCACCTACACCATGAGGAATTTGAGTGCCTCCTAATCTCTTAGGCATTACCATAATCCACAGTCCAATCCAGGGATCACTAGGCCCTACACCGAAACACACTCTCTAGGATTATTGTACATCCCATCCCGAGGCTACTAGGCCAAAAAAAGAGAAATCCACCTCTTGTATTTATTGTATATCCTGCCATTCACCAGCAAGGATTCCTAGACCCATTAAGGCACACAGTCCTAGATTTACCACAACCCATAGTCTGGCTCAAGGGTTACTAGGATAGTGTGTTTACTGTGATCCATGGTCCAGTTCAGGGACAACTAGGCCATGTGTGTTTCATTTTGGATATCCTCCCCACTTAGCTTTGAATCCATCCGACCATCCCAACTCAACTGAATATGAGAACTCATCTCATCAAAGCTATCAGGAAATGGAAAGGCTAGGCTGAAGAATACTGTCACACCTAGAAAAACCCATGCCATGATAGAAAAGAACCACATGCAATACCATGCATGCAAAATATAGAAAGGAAAGTACACATGCAAATCGATACCTGCAATGAAGCCAATCGTAGCTTCCTGTTCCCACCTTTCCCTCCTTGATCTTTACTTCATCTTGCCTTATTTTCCTTTCTTTCTCCAATGCCAAAGTTCTCCAAGAAAATCTAAGTGTCCAAGAGTGAGAAAGAGAGATAGAATAATGAGAGAGCTCCAAAACTCAATTTCAAAATTGTTACCAACTAATCCTCAGAATCCATTTTATGAATGAGGCCTCTATTTTCTTAATTTTCCATTATTTTCCTTCATTTTCCTCCTCACATGCAACCTGTGATCTTTCACCTCCTTTTTCTCCTAATTTCCATTATTTTCATAAATAAATGTGCCAAAATTTCCATTTTACCTTTCCAAAGCTTTATCCATTACCTTTGCCAATTTCGTTAGCCATAAACAACCAAATGAAGACTCCCTAGGATGGCTTGCCCAACATTCATCTTGGAATAAGTGTCCCATCAACCGTGGTTATTATTTTTAACTTTTATTACATGGAATTTTCACCAGGGTTGTTACAATTTACATCCATGTTCCTAAGGATAAAAGGAACAAGTTAGAACCTTTAAGAAATAAAGGTATATTTGTTGGCTACATTGAATCATCAAAAGCCATTGAAATCTACATTCTAGAGCAATGACGATTTAAGGTTAGTTGAGATGTCACCTTTAATGAGAAGGTTACATATTGGAAGTCTAAGGAAATTTCCATGGAATCCTACAATGAAGTAAATAATAATTATTTTAAGAAAGAATGTTCAAGTTCTATAGAATGTACTAAATATTTAGAAGGGCCTTATGAGCCTATAGAACCAATTTTTTTTCTCAAGATAAAAAAAAAAAAGACTAGCATGGCTAAGATCTACATTGGAAGAGGAAGAAGCACATGCATCTCTAGATGGAACATATAGAGAAAGTAAGAAACCTAAAAGGTTATCTAGTTATGGAGCTCTTCTGACTAACCTTATTGATGCATAACCTTCCACTTTTGATGAAGCAACTAGCCAACAAGTATGGAAGGAGACCGTGAATGAAGAATACCAATACATCATGAAGAATAATGTTGAGGAGAGTGTGCCAAGAATGGAAGGGAAGTCAATGGTGGCTTCCAAGTGGATGTACACGATCAATCATGTGTTAGATGGAAATATCGACAATTACAGGGTGTAATTTGTAGATAGAGGGTTCTCTCAAAAAGAGGGAGAAGACTATGATGATACCTTTTCTCTAGCTTCCAAGTACACCTCCATTAGATCCAATATTTCTCTCATTGCTTCATTGGGATGGAATTTACATCAAATGGATGTGAAGACAAATTTCCTCAATGGTGTAATTAAGGAAGAGATGTACATAGAGCAACCTCAAGGTTTTACGATGCATGGAAAGTAATCCAAAGTTTATAGGTAAAGAAGGCCTTGTATGGACTCAAGAAAGCTCCAAGAGATTGGTATGCTTGAATTCACAACTACCTAATGAGACATAGATTTACCAAGAGCGATGTTGATCCAAACCTATATTTCAATGTTGTGAAGAATGCACATATGATACAATTTCTATATGTTGATGATTGTTTTCTGATAGGTGCTGAGACTCTCATCATTTAGTGTAATAGGAAGATGACATCTGAACTTGATATGAAGGATCCTTGCCTAATGCATTATTATCTAGGATTAAAAGTATGGTAAAGTATTGACGAAGTATTCCTTGGTCAAGGAAAACATGTTATTTATATCCTTCAGATATTTGGCATGATGGAATGGAATTCCATTGTCTCCCATGGTAACTAACTTAAAGAAGTTTAATGGTTTGTAATCCAACTTGGTAGTATTGGAAAATGTAATTCATTTCATCTTCATAATTGTCAATGTACTCAAATCATTATGTATATTTTATGTTACAAGAAAAATATGAAAGAAATATATTATTGTTGGGAAAGGTTTCATGCTCCACTTTGATGGTCATCTAGGTAAGGCATGTTCTTCATGCTTCTAGGCTTTGTCATGGCAATAATATTTCTCTTGAGTCAAGAGAGTCATTATATAAGGCCCTATTCGGAATGTTGCAACATGTAAAAATTATTGATTTTGAGTCTAAAAAGTCCCCTTGTCCTCCAAGTACAAGGTGAACCCAGTCAAGGATAAGTTTGCCTAGAGAGGGATATTCGACCTCTTGGAAAGGCTACATATAGAAGGAACTTTGACCTCATTTGGCCCTCTCACACATACAAGTTTGATATGGAGTAAGAAGGAAAAAATGAGAGCGAAGAATAAAAGGAAAGAAGGATAAAGACAAAGCGAAGAAGGAATACTTTGTGTTTGGGCTAATCCTCTCTCACACATGTGAATTAGGGTTTACGTTATGCTACAAGGAGCCTAAAAATTTTAGGCCAAAATTATGAAGTTTTTGTAGGTCCAAATTTCTAAACTAGAAAGCCAAAATTTATGAATGAAGATGATTGACCCTTGTTGACTAGAAGCTAATTTTTTTCACCTTGAAAACAATTTATTTGAGGCCAGACTTGGTATTTGGAGGAGTACATGGTCTAGGATTTGTATCTTGGTATTCTCATTTGATGCAAATTCTATAAGAAGAGAAGATATTTTCTGGGTTTTCCCCATGGAGGATTTTTTCCCTACCTGGGAGCCTAATTTCTATGTACATTATAATTATTTCTTTTGCACTTGATAATTGTTTGATGAATAATATATAATAAATAAAATGAAGAAGAAATACAAAGTTCACAAGAAATTATTAAGATTAAAGAGAAATTGAATTAATAGCTACCCTATTGCATTCTCCAACATGGTATAAAAGAAAAGGTGGACAAGATAAGGTGGCTAGAAGGACACACTGAAGGGTTTACTTGCCAAGGGGAATGTGATTTGCATGAGGAAAAAAGGAAATAAAAAAAAGACCTATTGATTTAGAAAGAGGGTTGCTACATTAAACTTTCGTTGAAGAAGACCTTATCATCAAGCCCTTATTGAAGGAAGGAAGGAAGGACAATTATTTGTTGAATATTCTATAGTGCATCATCTTGTAGAAGAGGAAGCATCAAGGAATCTTTGTATCATCATTCGATCCTTAAAGTTGTTTAAAGACACCTATGGTGAAAGAATCCTAGAAATCATCATTCAATAGCATTATTAAAGTCTCCTTGAAGGTCTTGAAAACATAGAGATAGTTGGATACATCATCAGAAAGGAACACTTTTGGTTGAAAGCAAGTGTTATATTGTTTTTCTATGTCTTAATCTATAGATCATATGGCTACATTTTACAAGGAAAGAAACAAGCTCTTTGGATCAACAAACTTCCTAGCTTGGAAGAAAAGGATTGACTTGGCACTCATAGAGAATGAAGTCATGGAGTATGTCCTTGGAGAAGTAGATGAACCAAGCAAAGAGAAGACTCAAGGGTTAGCAAAGTACAAGAAGAGGGAAGTAAGAGTAAAAAGGCTTCATCATGGAATCTGTAAAATATCATATTGATCCCTTTATTTATGATCTAAAGGCATCCAAGGTCTTGTATGGTAAGTTGGTAAACTTTTACTCCATAAGTACACAAGGTCAAAACATTTCCTTAAAGAATCAACTATATAGAATAAGGAAATCAAAGAATGAAGACATGCCCAACTATTTAGTGAATATCTCAAAATATGATATTATTTGCAAGGGTTTGCAGAGATTTCTATAGACTCTCAGGTGGCTATTTGTGTATTAAATGTTTTTCCACCTAATTGGAGTAGTTTTTCAATGAGCATATAGTCAAGGAAAGATATTACACCCTTTGATGAATTGTGGGCTCAATGTATCTTTGAAGAATTTACGATCAAGGCAAAGGATGATACTTAATCAAATGAAAGATCTCAAACCTTCATCCCAAGAACCAAGAATTCGAGGAAAGGGAATTTTGGAAAGTCCAAAAACAAGACAGATATGTCCAAGATTCAATGATTTGGATGCAATGAGTATGGAAACTATAAAAGGGATTGTCCAAAAATTAAAGTGAACAAGAAAAGGAAGGAAAGAAGTGAAAATGTAATAGCCCTGGGTTAAAAATTCATGTAATAGAAGTTAATAAAGGAAACAAGAATAAGACCAAGTTCATTGGACACAAATTTCAAGATGAATGTTGGAAAAAACATCCTAGTGGGTGTCACTTTTAGTTTATTATGGCTAAGGAAATTGGCGAATGCATTGGCAAAGGCAAAGAGACATTAACTGCAATTTAGTTATGAAAATAAAATAAAATGTGATAAAATGGATATGAAGGGTTGTAAATTTGCATGAGAGGAAAATTCAAGGAAAATATAGGAAAATGACGAAAATAAAGGCCTCAATAATAAAAAGGATTATGAGGATCAGTTCATAACTTTTGTCAGTTGAGATTTTGTTGGTTCATCTTTTGTTAATTCAATTTTGGAGCTCCCTCTATTATCTCATACATTTACACACTTAGATAATTCTTTGAGCACTCTAGCAATGGAGAAAGGAAGGTGAAGGAAGGACAAGGAAAGAAAAGGACAACCAAGGAAGATTGGATCAAGTAGCTTCAACTGGAGGATTTTGTAGGTAACATGTTGCATATGTGATTTCATAGTTGAGGTGTGAGTGCATGGTACAGGCATTTTTTCATTTGGTTCATTGGTTTTCATTGGCATGGGTTTTTCCTAGTTAGACAATGGTTTTAGCCTTTCCTTGCCATTTCTTTGATAGCCATGGCATGATGGGATTATTTTCTTGGTTGAGCTTTGGATTGCCAAAATGTTTTGGAATTAGGTGAGGTGGTCCCAGGAAATTTCCCATGGGTTAGGGGTGGAGGTGGTTAAATCTCTGGGAAGCCCTCGACAGGTAGGTGGAGATGGGAAAATTCCTAAAGGTAATGGTGAATAAACTTATAGGCATTCAATCTTGCTTTGGATTTGTGATCCCTTGACAGATTTTGGTGAGATTGCATTAGCTTGAGGGTGGAGGTGGTTTAATCTCTAGGAAGACCTAGTTGTTTATGTCTTGAGATCCCACATTCATGCTTGGAATATGGCATAGAGGTGATTGGATGAAAGAAATAATTGGTTCAGCCTAATCTATGGTTGGGTGGTACATGTAAGTACCTAACTTGGTGGTTGGATTTTGCATAATTTAATAAGAGCTATTTTCCTATTATAATATATAAGCACTTGTACTTGTTTTTATGGTGATTTAATGGTTGTTTTTTCATGGTTAATAGTCTGGTTGTATTTTTTTTATAATTATGAATTTGTAATGTGCTGAAGCTAGGAATTGTTTAGGATTAATAAGTATTTGATGGTTAATGAATGCATGGGCTAACAAGTGTTATTGAAGCTATTCTACGAGGGAATTAGACCTTCTTGGTGATCCTCAAATATGAATTTATGACCTATAGATTACATGTTTACCATGTGTTTGATGAAATTATTGTCATGGTCAGCATTTCCAATATACCATTTATCACTCTGAGAAGTTACATGCAATTCTAGGCAGTGATCTAGAGGTTGGCTTGTAAAATTGGCTCAGATATTGGGGCCGCACCCTCTAAACTAGAAATTTTTGGATATAACCACAAGTAAGGAAGCTTGTGCTTGCGGTTGGAGGGTCATAATCATACCCTTGCAGACTTGTGCATGTGGTTTTGGGCCCTCCTCAGTGAAAAGCTATCCATCTCAGCGTTTGGTCACATGGGGTTGTTCCTTGGCCCCTAAGTGTCCTATAAGCCTTGAGGGATGTCTGTAAGTTGTTAGTTGTCAACCTGACTTCTATAACTAAAGCTTGGAGGTCATTCATGTCATTGTAACTCTTCATATCATATTTACCCTAGAATGCGAGTGACATTTGGTAAATGTGGGAGGGGGATGTTACAGATTGGTATCAAAGCTTCCAAGTTCAAATAATGTGACTGGATGGGTTAAATGTATATGGTTATGCATGCATAGTAGGTTAGACATGCATTTTGATGGTCCTTATGCAGTTTGTGTTATCATGATGTTGTTGGTATGTTATGACGTTGATATGTTGGCAAATATGGAGCAGGAGATGCAGATTATCAGAGCAAGGTTGCAACACTGGACCTCGGGGTAAGATAAGATCGTCATACATGTTTATATGCTTGGCATGCAGGTATGGTTGTTGATGGTTGTTATATGCATTATGTTTATATACATGATTGTAATTTTATTGCTATTGTGGTTACATGCATAGAAGATGCCAGTAAATCAGTGTAGTCATATGTATGTGCATAAGTTAGTCATGCATGGTAGTTAATTTGTTGTTATATGCATCACGGTAATATACATGATGAGTATGGTCCTTTCAACTAAGATCTTGATGTTATATGTATCATGGTAACCAGGAGTGACTTTTGGACATGGTCATGGTTATGATATTCAGGTATACATTGATATACTTGTGATATTGGATCAAGCTAATCTCAGTTGATTTGTGTATATGATATAGCCTTCCCTGAGAAACATTGAGGTATGAGTTTGATTATGTGATATTTGGTTTACCTAACATGGTATGTTAACATGTTGTTTGAATCTTTGATTAATTGCATGATATATGTGTATATAAATTGAATAAAGGAATGATCTTGTTTTAAGATGGTTATACTAACATAGTATGTGATTAGATAGCTTATATGCACTTGAGTGACTAATGACTGTGAGTAGATTATGACATGGATGTTAGTATTCATAAAGGATGATTTTAAATTAATAGACATGATGTCTTGATCTTTGGAACATATGACTGACATGTGTGAATAGTTGCAGGGAAACATGTTTGGTATTAGTGTGAGAAGGTAACAGTTGATTTGTTTATATAACTAACAACTGCGTGATGTGACAATATATAGTAAGACTCAATTGCAGCAAGGTAAAAGGTAAAAGAAGGGAATTGGGTGAGAATTCCTTTAGCTATGTTTGGAAACCACAATACCAAATGAAGGAGCACTTTGCATGAATTCACGAAGTATTCTTAACCTTGATTTTGTTTGGCATTATGTAGACATGTGTTATATTCATGAACATGCATTTGACAGGTATAACAACTAGTTTCAAGTTATGGTTCAATTTGAGAAGGAATTGGAGTCCCTTGAGAGATGATATATGTACGAGTTTAGTTACAGGTCTGCGTGTTGAGAAAAACAAGGTAAGGTAACTAATATATTTTTATATTTATTTATGCATTGACAATTATGTGTTTATGGCAATATGATGTAGGGGATTGCCTGGAAAAAGAGGTTGCCATGAAATATTAAAGATGGCTCGGGGGGGGGGAGCTGAATGAAAACTAGTAGGTATTGTAAGACCCAAATGAAGCCTAGTGCATGAATAAAGGGCGACTGAAGTAAAGAATGTGATAGCCAGTTGGGATAGTTAGGTCCATTGGGGTAAATGGACAGTGGCAGGGCAATCATGAGAAAGGTAGCAAGAAGGGTAAAGTAAATGGATTTTAGGTATCAGATTCTTTGGCTATGATTGGGAACTAATTTTCTCAATGGTGTGCATACCATGTATAGATAAAGGGAGTTATATTAACCTTGATCTTATGATATCTGACAATTTTGTTGTTATTATGATTATGTTGATGCCTATATATGTATATGTGTATGTATGTATGCCATATTATAACAAGGTTGTTAGAAATCATGATTGCTTTATGCTAATGTTTATATGTATCTATGTTTCTGTCTGACATGATTGTCGGGGATCATGCTTGTGGAGGAATCATTTCTTATGTAGGTGAATGGCATGAAGAGGTTCCTAGTTTATGAGGTATCAAGTGGGAAAAGTAGCCCCGAAAGATCTATGAGGTTAGTATTGTGTGGATATGAATTGATATTAAATGCTTATACTATGCCTATATTTATGACATGGCAGGTAATGTTAAGGGATACATCAACAAAATGAAAGTAGTGTGATCTACGACATACTTGGACAAACATAGATAGTGGAAAGAGTCTAGAAGAAAGGTTGCTTGGTAGAGACAATGTGGTCGTTGGATGTGCGGTACTACTATTGTGTACATGTTTGTGGAGTTGGTGTTGTGTACATGTTGTATATGTGGTTTTGTGTACACATTGTGCAAGTTTTTTTATGCACATGTGGTGTTATGTAAACAATGTGCTAGTGGCGCTATGTACATGTGGTGTTGTGTGCATATTGTACATGCAGTGTTGCACGCATGTGATGCTTTTTACATGTGGTGTTATGTACAGGTCTTGAAGGTGGTGCAGCGTACATGTGTTGCTGTGTACACATTGTGAAGGTGGTGTTGTGTACATGTGGTGTTGTGTACACATTGTGTAGGTGGTGTTATTTACATGAGGTATTGTATACATGTCATACATGTTGTGTTGTGTATATGTGGTACTGTTTTACGAGTATTGTGTAGTTGTTGTGTTGTGACATGTGTATTCATTTTATTGTATGGAGTGTACGTATATGCATTTTGTTGTACACTGGGTATAGATGTACGTGTTTTGTTGTACACTGAGTGTAGGTGTATGTGTGTTGTTGTACACCAAGTTTAGGTGTATGTGTTGTGTTGCACATTGTGAATGTTGTTTTACAATGTGATGGTACAGAAAGGTGTGAAACTGCATGAATTCCCTTGTTGTTGATATTGAGGGTTGAGGTGGTCTAGCCTATGGATGACCTTGTTATTGATATTGAGGGTTGAGGCAGTTTAGTCTCAGGATACCCTTGTTGTTGATATTGAGGCAAGAGATGGTTTAGTATTTGGATTCCCTTGTTGCTTTGAAGAAGAGAAGGCATTGCGTGCTTTCCAGGTCTGGAAATTGATCCAATGTGTGTACAATATTTAAGAAGAAGAGAAGGCAATGGTTGTTTTCCAGATTTGGCAACTGATTCAGTGTGTGTATGGAAAGGATAAAGAACCAAGGAAGAAGCAAAAGAACCATTTGAAAGATAAGTATCAATATTTTATTTCATTTTTTGATTATGCATGTGATCTATGATTATGATTTATGATGGTTACATTGAATCTATGATTCTGATTTATGATGGTTACGTTTTGAGCTAACCAGATGTGATATGTTAATACATGATGGTTTAATCAAATGACTAGTTTGACTTGTTGTGTAGCAAGTAAACAAATTTGCAAGTGTACCTTACTTATGGGCCACCAGTGAGGTATGATTTGAATTTATTTCAATTCATTTTTAGTCTAATGGAATTTATGTACTTGGTATAGGAAAAAAGGGAAAATCCTAGTTTGGATAGTTGGAACTATCTACCAGAGAATTAGCAGAAACAACAAAAGCAATTTGAACATGCAACAATATGTTGGTAAAGCATTCACGAGCAGGGTTATTGTGGGACACTAGTACCCAATAGTGTCCATTCATTTACATGAACATTCTATGATGGTTTTGAGGCTGGGATATGCCTTGGTTTTTGGACATTTTGATCCGAGGAAACCTTTCCAAGGGATGGATCGCTTAGGAAGGGAATGTTAGGGAACTTGGAAAGTGAGTGATTGCATGAAACAAGGTGACTGTATTTCCTGAGGGACTATGTAATAAAGAAGGGAAGTTTACGGAATGAATTTGTTTTGGTAATTAGCATTCCCAGATGGAATTATAAAGAAATTGGGAGTTTTCCCTAGAACAATGCGTCAATAATTGTTCACTGAGGGAATAGGTAGTGCAAATATCATATGTTGGAAATTGGATGTAGGTTTCACTTTAGCAGTGCATTCTGGAATTCTGGGAAGGATGTGAGTCCTTGTATTACTTTGAGGGTGGATGTGTGAGCCTCTCGATTACCTTCTTCTTGATGCAGGCATCATATCCTTTTATTTTCTAGTTAAAGAAAATGTAAATATGTATGCATGCGTATATTATTGTGAAGATTATATCAAGCTGGATTTATAAATCTCTATAGATAGTATGGTTTTTTCATGGTTGAAGCAAATATGCATAAGCATATGTGATTGTTATTGTAAATATCATATTGGGTTGTGTTATAAAGCTCCAGTAAGCGGTATGTGTATCATGTTGGTCATGGTTTTCAACACTGGTCATTGTAAATACTGTAACAAGCTATGTTATAAAACTCCATGAGCATTGTGTTTTATTTTTCAGTGGTTTTCTGGTCATAGGTGTCATATAACATCAAGGATGGTGTCCCCTAAGGGGGAGGGGTTTGTAACAATCTCGTGCTAAAAGTTCATGTAGTAAAGTTTAATAAAGGAAAAAATAATAAGACAAAGGTCATGGGACATGTATTCCAAGTTGAATGTTGGGAAAAACATCCTAGTGGGTGTCACTTTCGGTTTATTATGGATAAGGAAATTGGAAAAGGAAATGGAAAAGGAAAAGAGACATTAATTGGAATTCATTTACAAAAATGGAGGAAAATAGGAGAAAACAAAGATGAAGGGTCACAAATTTGCATGAGAGGAAAGTTGAAGGAAAATAGAGGAGAATTAAGAAAATACAGGCCTCAATAATAAAAAGGATTTTGACGATTAGTTCATAGCTTTTGTCAGTTGAGATTTTGCTGGTTTAGCCTTTTTCAGTTCAGTTTTGGAGTTGTCTCTATTCAGTCACACTTTTTCACACTTAGAGTATTCTTGGAGAACTCTAGCATTGGAGGAAGGAAGGCAAAGGAAGGACAAGGAAAGAAAATGACAAGCAAGGAAGGTTGGATCAAGAAGCCTCAACAAGAGGATTTTGCAAGTAACAGGATGCATGTTTGATTTCCTAACCAAGATGTGAATGCATGGTACATGAATTTGTTCATTTTATTCATTAGTTGTCATTGGAATGGGTTTTTCCTGGTTTGACATGTAGGTTTTAACCCTGTACAAAAATCACCTCCATATGAATTCTACAACACAGAAAATAAACAATGTGAGAGCATAACACATAAAACACATATACACAGAGACTTTCCCCTGGATCCTAACACTGGGACTACCAGATTGATTTTTCATTATGTTCCTTTCAATGTTACAATACATATTTATACATGCAGAAGCATCCAATACCATGGACCAAAAACCATCGCATCCAAAAACATGGACTGAAAACCATTACATCCAAAACCATGCACAAAACCATAGGTAGGTCCACCCAACCTAATATAGGGTCCAAAAAGAAATTCCCCAGGGTGCTGCCCCGAAACCCATAAAGGGGGGCTACCCGCCCCCCTCAAACCCCCATTGACCCCCCCGCTACACAATCAGCGAAGGGGGGGCTCCGCCCCCCCTCTAACCCCCAATTAACTATGTAGGCTAGTTGTGGAAAGAATATAACACAACCCAACATGGCAACGGTTTCAACCTTGTCTCTCCATTTCTTGGATAGCCATGGTGTGATGGGATTCTTTTCTTTATTGAGTTTTGGATTTCTGGCAGGTGAGGTGGTCTCAAGAAAATTCCCAAGGTTTGGGGGTGTAGGTGGTTTAGGGAAGCCCTCAACAGGTGGGTGGAGAAAGGGAAATTACTCAAGATAATGGTGAATAATCTTCAAGGCATCCAAGATTGTTTTGTCTTTGTGATCTCTTGACCGATTTTGGAAAGATCGCGATAGCTTGAGGGTGGAGGTGGTTTATTCTCTAGGAAACCTTATTTTTTTATGTCATGAGACCCCACATTCATGCTTGGGATATGGCATGAGGGTAATTCCCTGAAATAAATATTTTCTTCAACCCAATATATTGTTAAGTGGTACGTGGATGTCACTGACTTGGTTGGCTTTTGCATAAGTTAATAAGCACTATTTTTCTATTGTAATCTATGAGCACTTGTATTTATGATTATGGTGATTTCATGGTTGTTTCATCCTGGTTAATAATCTGGTTGTACTTTACTTATAAGCATGGATTTGTAATGTGCTCTAGCTATGGCTTATTCAGGATTAAATAAGTATTTGATGGTTAATGAATGCATGGGATAACAAGTTTTATTGTAGATATTATGAGAGGGCTATATAATTTCTTGTATTATTAGATATGCATTCATGACCTATAGCTTACATGTTTACCACGTGTTTGGCGAAATGACTCTCATAGTTATACCTGATTAAGACAATTTCTTATTCAATTTTTGTATGAATATCATTTTCATTATGTCATTTATCACTCTGAGAATTTACAAGGAGCTCTGGGAAGTGGTTTTGAGGCTAGCTTAGGAAAGTGGCTCAGATCTCGGGACCACACCATATGAACTGACAATTTAGGTCTATAATTGTAGGAAAGGAAGCTTGTGCATGCAGTTGGACGGTCATAACTACACCCTTCTAGGCTTGTGTTAATTTTGGAAACTACGATAAACTTCCACCTTAGACAACTAAAATGACTAAGATAATGATTGCGTTAGATTCCTCTTTTCGAATGGATCAAAATTGACCTGAAGATCACTTGATTCGGTTAAGAAGAAGTTAAGTTTTGAATTATTTTATTCATTCACTCATTATAGAATGGGTCAGCCCTAACCATTTGGGTGACTTCTTGGGTCAACCTCAACCCCAAGTAAACCCTCGAGAAATACTATAAATAGAAGAGACCTCAAGCTCATTTGGACACATTCAATCAAGAAATGTTTATATTGTTCTATTTTGTTTTGGCTTTCATAGATTCATTAGCAGAAGTTCACATTGGGTCCGGAAGTACAGACGTAAGGTTTTCTTTGGGTTTTGGTAATCCGGATCTCGGTCGCTATCATAGATCATAAGTTTTTCATCCACGGTCATAGGCACAGAGTGGTCGAGAGAGAGACTTTGGCTTTCTAGTCACTCAGACATAGTTCAAAGGGAGTGACTCTAGGTTTTGAAGGGTTCAGTCCCTAGTCATTCGCACCAGGAAGCCCCAAGAGTGACTCTGATAGTACAGTCACTTGCACAGTTCATCATGAGAGCGAATTTGGCCCTTCTAGTCGCTTACACAACTTCTTAAGGGTGTGACTATGGTTTTTACAAGTTCGAGGATGAGGCGCCATGCACAGTGACCTCCTGAGAGTGACTATGCAACTACAGTCGCACGCATACAGTCTTCATGAGAGAGACCCTGAAGTTTATGTCACACACAAACATTTTTTATGAGGGTGACCTAATCTAGATCTAATTTTTCAACATCTCGGCTTCAATTATCTTCGGTGATCCATTAGATATGAGTTTCTTTGCTCTTATTGCAGATATGTAGATTTGATTTGTTGGCTTTTTTTGCAAGCATATGTATTGGGCTCATTGATAGTGAGAACAATACTCAGATTTATTTGGCACAGTGAAAACATTATACAACAATTGACATCAGTTTGTGACAACAAATTACAATCATTAGTATGAGGGTTATGATTCCTAGCATGATTAGATCTATTTCATAGATATCATTATTGTTTCTCTGCATAGATAAAGTGGTAGATCATTGTACTCTCTTTTGTTGCATCATTTGATGACAATCTCAGAGGAAGAAGATTTGCAAGGTTTTTCCCCATAGTGGGTTTTGCCCTGGTCTCGACAAATCCTAGTGTCTCTATTAGTGTGCATGATTTCTTCTACTGTTCCTTCTATATTTTTCTTTATTGATGATGATGGTGAGGATGTTTCTTCCTATGTAATTTCATATGTTGATGTATAATAGAGTATATCTGAATAATGTAGTGATGAAATGGGGTGAAATTAATGCATTAATGATGATTAATGCAACTATCATAACAAATAACAATGTCGCCTTAAGAAAAATGAACATGGTATTAGAGCTGGGCTGTAGAAAATCCATGGAGATCACCCTGATGATGACACCATTGATGGAAGCAAGAAGAGGATGGTGGAGACCTAAAAGAATTCTAGGGTTTGAAGATAACCCTAGGCATTTTTATTATTAGGATTTGATGGATTCTATGAGGTTAGGGTTAGAAAGAAAACCTTGGAAAAGTATGAAACTCTAGCTTTGTTTATAAGAACTTGATGAAGATTTGATGAAGTCCTAGATGGGATAATCCCTAGCAGATTTGGATGGATATTTTAAAACAACATTGATATATGGACCATGGGCATTCATGGTTCTTGAAAATTGGTTCAAGAGGGAGAGGATCACCTCTCATTGAAGATAAGTATTTCTTGACTTATGATGCTTCCTACTTGTTAGACTTATGGATATGATGATTATGTTATTTCTTGTACTTCCTGCATATGTATATGGATATTTCTAACCTCATTGATGAGATGTGTTGTGTAGATCCTTATTGAGGCTCATTTTGAGATGCAAAGCTAAAAAGAGACAAAGAGGTACTTGGTGAAAAAGTGACAAAGTGCTTCAAGTGGCCTAAATCTATTGAGCAAGTGCTTAGGTATTTGAATACCTCAAGCTATGCATGATATGTTTTGTTTCAGATATTGGTTTGGTAAACCCCATGGTATGATGAGAATGCCTCTTTCTTTAATGGCTCATACATGCATATGAAAGTGACTTGGATCTATGTTTCCTATGATGAAAAGATGCACTTGGTGTCGAACATTTTTTTATCTTATTCTATGAGGCTATCTAATATTGATACTCTTGATACTTGTCATGATGGATTTCATATAGAAGGATAGTTCACTGAATCCTATACCTGGGTCTATTGGTAATGCTTTTGAAAATCATGATGAAAGCATATGAAAAGAAGCGATTGACACTCTTGTTGTTTTGATAAAGCTTTATTGAATGACCTAATCTAATCTCATTGGTCAAGAAGTGCATGGAAACCTTGATATTAGAAGTATAAGTGTAATATTGATATTCTAGATCTCTTATTGCCTATGATATTGTCTTGATGACATATGGTTAAACTAGATGCAGTAACTTGATGGAGTGTCTTGACAGAAAATGCTACATCTATTTGGTGCTTTAAGTGTAACCTTTGATTGATGTCATGATGTTGATAGCCATATGTTTATGATCTAACATATCTAATGTTGCATGATTCTACTAGGGATAGGTTACATACATGAATGAAGATGAATGATGCAGATCCCCAATCAGAGGGAATATCACTTCTCAAGATTCTTACCCTTATTACTATCTGTATTCTATGCTATTGAAGTATGGTTTATGTGCATTTGACAATATTTATCAGCGATAGAGTCTTAGATCTGAAGCCCATTCAGAAATTAGGGTTTCTTCTCTAGTCGTAGTCACATATGTAGGAGATTTCATCCATGGTCGCACACATGCTAAGGCCTAAACAACTTCTATGCAGCTAAAGTCACTCCCATGCTAACCTGAAGAGAGCGACCAGAGGTTTGACTATTGTTGACCATTATCTGAAGCTTTCTAAAATCTGAATCATCATGTTTACAACATATTTTTCCACTATTAACAGATTTATGAAGTTGCTGAGTTAAATTGATTGATCATATAACAAGGGGTTGTGCGTGAAATTAGATGGTCACCTGGAAGATATTAGGGCCACATATGTATTACAAATAACCACAAAATCTACTAACATGAAAAGGTTGAATATTTTCCATAACATGACAATGCAAACTGAAATTGTGTTTACAGGTGACCGAGACATATATATTGATATGTCACTATGTTTGTGCTACAAGAGGTTGGCATGATTTGGCATTACTAGTATATATGAGAAGTGTTTTGTCATGATACTTGACAATAACTTTTAATTGATGATTGAGATGTGCTTTGATTATAGATCTCTCTACAATAACAATTTGGACTTGACCTAGTGATATTATCTGACGATTGTTGATTTTCCTTGATATTGATACCATGAGGGCATGCTGACTTATGTGGGTATTTTGAAGATTGGCCTCCTTACTCTTAGCACAATGGTTGAAATAATGATAGTTGTGATTTGGCATGAATGGAACTTGCATGAATCATCCTTGATGTATGCATTTTCACCTAGTGATAGGATGACTTATATTATGCTTATGAGAACAACTTGATAAAGTTCAGATTGATAATGCATGACTTGTTGGCATGATTTGATATGAGCTCCACCTCTCTCTAGGTTGAAACTATTAATACTATGATAATGATGACTTTGATAATAGTCATGATCTGGCTTCTAAACTCTGATGAGTTGATTTTTTTTTTGATGGTATAAATTTGAGTTATGTAAGGATAATTATGTTGGCCTAGCTAACCATTATGCTTAGATCATTGCAATCCAGATATGTCTAGATTTCACAGTTATCTGATAAAGTCATGATGATGAGTTCCAAGGTATATTATGATTTTATATCCCGATGATCTACGTCTGACAGGTGATGAGTCTTTGATTATCTAAATTAGAGGGAAATATCTTATGAAGTCCAAAATGATGTATCATGGCATGATGAATCGATTTCTAGAATTTGGGAAAGGAATTCCATGTTGCAAAGCTATTGGAAAATGTTTTTGGATAATGAAAATGAAAATCCTTGGATACTTTGATTTAAAGTTAAAAATGTTGTTGAACTTGACATGGCATTCGATGGTTGAAGCATTGATGTTTCATTTTGAGCATCCATTTGTATATGTATGATGTGCGTAGAACCTTAATGAATTCATGAGTGAGTTTCTTCAGTCACATAGAGTTGCCATCAAACATGCTTTAAAATATCTGCATGAAGTGTTCTATTTTGAGAATGTGATATTTCTCCTATGATATGTATCTACATAGATGTATTGTTGATATTTGATATTATTTTTGATAAGCACATTTGGATGCTTCTTTAGTATGTGATTTTCCATGATATCTTGGATGAGAGATCCATACCATGACCGAGGTTGATCATGATGTTGCTAGCATGGATAACTATGAGGTAGGGTAGGGTGTAGAAGCTCCTTAGAGAGTTGTATGAGCATGATTTGGATATGTCATGGATACATTGTGATGATTCGATTAAGTCCCATATTTATTTTTGGGACCAAGATACTCTCATATATTGAGACAGTGAAATTGTTCAAAACAAGCTCAAGCTTGTGGTTGGCACCTCCTTGAGAGGGAGGATTATTATGGTATCCTTCTGTGATTTATGTGTTATATATGATCTAACATGATATTTGATTTAATGTTCTGTATGAAAAAGAAACAACTGTTGTTGAGACAAGGAGATGGAAGATATTTTCTCAAAGGCATCTTGGTTTTCATAGAGAATCCCCTCCGAATGAGGGGCAACACTAATCGAGGACATTGAGCCAACTCTTCCTACCCTATTTGAGCTCACAGGGTGAGGAATTGAGGCATAAGGGCTCTTAGGGTTGAGGGAACTCTGGACAATAGGGTGTTACCCCTATCTGTTACCCATAGGGTTGAGGATTTTACTCCCCTATCTGGTCTTTCCAGATTATACCCCAGTTCGAATCATACCAACAAGCAGGGTTTGTTGGGAATATTACTCCTCATTTGGCCAATGAATTTAGGGTATACTTGGAGGTGTACAACCCAAGGTCATTATGATGTAGTTGTTCTACCACATGACTATTGAGAGTCATTGTTGGGAATATCGATAGACAATAGAAATTCTAGGTTTAGGGAAGAGCTCCCCGATGAGATTCCAGGGTCAAGGGTGTACTCCCCTATGTGTTACAGGGTCGAGGGTGTACTCCCCTGTGTGATCCAGGGTAGAGGGTTTAATCCCCTACGTGATGCATTATCCTATTGCTCGATATGGGTGGAATCTATCACTCTCTGATGTGATTACAGGTTTAGATGTGCTCCCTGATGATATGCTCTCCAATGACGATTGACGATAATATTCTGGGTAGTAGCCCACCGACATAGATTACAAATAGAATCCTAATGGATAGAGGTGGTAGCTTGATCTCCCCTCCGTTAACAAATTCTTCTTCTTCTAGATCCAAGAATATTCAACACACCAACAAGAACAATCAAGAGATAAGTAGTGATACAGAAAGGATAGATCGAGATATACAATGATGATTTGTTCTTATGAGATACTTGAGATGGACATGGCATGATGGCTACATGAAAAATATTATCTGCGATGATACATGATGACACTCGAAGATTCCAGAGTGACATATTGTTCGATGGACAAATATTGGTAGGTGGAATTCTCCCTAGTTGATAGGGAGTTTTAATTTTGGCAACTGCAATAAAATTCCACCTTGGACAACTCAAATTTCCAATATAATGATTGCATTAGATTCCTCATTTCGAGAGGACCCAAATTGACCTAAAAATCACTTGATTCGGTTAAGCAGATGTTAAGTTTTGAATTATTTTATTCATTCACTCATTATGGAATGGGTTGACCCTAACCACTTGGGTAACTACTTGGGCCAACCTCAACCTAGGTAAACCCTCAATAGAGGCTATAAAAGGAAGAGACCTCAAGCTCGTTTGGACACATTCAATGAAGACATGTTTCTATTCTTCTATTTTATTTTGGCTCACACAAATTCATCGACAAAAGTTCACATTAGGTCCAGAAGTAGAGGCTTAAGGTTCGCTCTGGGTTTGGGTAATCTGGATCTCGGTCACTGTCACAGATTGACATTTTTTCATCCAAGGTCACAAGCACAAAGTGGTAAAGAGATAAAATTTGGCTCTTTTTTCGCTCAGACAAAATTCAGAGGGAGTGACTTTGAGTTTTGAAGGGTTCAGTTCCTGGTCGCTCCCACCAGGAAGCCCTGGGATCAACTATGACAGTACCGTCACTGGCACAACTCAACCTACGAGCAACTTTGGCCCTTCTGGTCACTCGCACAACTCCTTAAAGGTGCAATTATGTGTTTTACAGTCTAGGGCCGAGGTCACACACATAGTGACCTCTTGAGAGTGATTGTGCAGCTACAGTTGCATGCATACAATCTTCATGAGAGTGACCCTGAAGTTTAAGTCACCTATAGATAGTGTTTATGAGGGTGACCTAGTCCAGATCTAAGTTTTTGGTATCTTAGCTTCAGTTATGTTTAGTGATCTATTAGATATGAGTTTCTCTATTGTTATTACAAATCTGTAGATATGATTTGTTAGGTTCCACTACAAAAATATGTATTGGGCTCATTGACAGTGACAACAATACTCAGCATCATTCGACACAGTGACAAGAATATACAACAATTGACATTAGTTTGTGGCAACACATTACAATCATCAGTATGAGGGTTTTGATTCTTAGCATGATTAGATCTGTTTCATAGATATCATTATTGTTTTGCTGCATAGATAAAGTGATGGATCATTGTACTCTCTTTTGCTGCATAATTTGATGAGGATCTAAGAAGAAGAAGATTTGCAAGGGTTTTCCCCATAGTGGGTTTTTCCTTAGTCTCGAACCAATCCTGGTGTCTCTATGTGTGTGCATTCTTTCTTATACTATTCCTTTTATATTCTGTTGCATTGATGATGATGGTGATGTTGTTTCTTCCTATGTAATTGCATATGTTGATGTATAATGACACATATCTGAATAATGCAATGGTGAAATGGGGTGAATTTAATGTATTAATGATGAAATGTAACTATTATATAAAAACATTATCACCTTAATAAAAATTAACAACTTGTACTTGTGGTTATGGGCATTGGTCAATCAAAAACTATCTAGCTCAGGGTTTTGTCACTTGGGGTGGTTCCTTGGCCCTTGAGTGTCCTGTAAGCCTTGAGGGATGTCTGTAAGTTTTCAGTTTTTGGCCCCACTTCCATAATTGAAGCTTAGATGTCAGGTCTGTTGGGTTGTGTTATATTCTTTCCATGACTAGCCCACGTAGTTAACAGGGGGGTTAGAGGGGGGCTGGACCACCCCCTTCGTTGCGCCGATTGTGTAGTGAGGGGGGGTCACTGGGGGTTTGAGGTGTACCCGTAACCCCACTTTATGGGGAGGTGGACCCACCTATGGTTTTATGCATGATTCTCTCACATATTTTTTTGGACGCGATGGTTTTCAATCGATGGCATTAGACGCGATGGTTTTTCGGTCCATGGTATTGGATGCTTCGGCATGTATAAATATGTATTATAAAATTGAAAGGAAAATAATGAAAAATCAAGCTAGTAGTCTCGGTTTTGGGATCCAGGGGAAAATCTCTGTGTATAAGTGTTTTATGTGTTATGCTCTCTCATTGTTTATTTTCTGTGTTTTAGAATTCGTATGCAAGTAATTTATGTACGGGGTTAAAACCTACATTCGGTATCAGAGCAGATTTCGCTTCAAGGGGATGCCTTTGTTGCTGAGGGGTTTCACTCGGGCCTATGGTAGACCCTATTCAGCGCTGCGAGATTGATTCTGGTGGTGAAAGAAGATGGTGAGCAGTGGAAAGATAGAGATAGGGAAATTTAATGGTCAGAGTTTTGAGTTGTGGAAACTCAAGATGGAGGATCTGTTGGTGGATAAAGATCAATGGATCACAGTAGATCCAGGTACTAAACCAAGGGGAGTGTCTGATGAAGAATGGAAGAAGTTGGATCATAAGGCAAAGAGTACAATATGATTGTGTGTCTTAGATTCAATATTGCTGAATGTATCAGGGGAAGCTACGGCGAAGGCTTTGTGGGACAAGTTAGGGACTTTGTACCAATCTAAGTCTCTGGTGAATAAATTGTTCCTGCGGAAAAAGCTGTATAACCTAAGGATGAAAGATGGAGACTTCGTGACAGAGCATCTGAAAACTTTTAATATTGTGGTAAGTCAGTTACAATCTGTTGATATTAAAATTTCAGATGAAGATAAGTGCATCGGTTTGTTGTGTTCTCTACCAGATTTGTGGGATAGTTTGGTTATTGCACTAGGTAGCAATGCAACTGCCTTTCATTTTGATGAAATAGTCTCAGCCTTGCTGATGGAGGAGATGAGACAGAAAAATATGGAGAGCCAAAATGGTGATTCCTTGTTTGTATGAGGACGTTCCCAAAACATAAAAAAAATAAGTCATCGAGTGGGAGATCTAAATCTAGAGGGAGATCTAAATCTCCAGGAAAACCTGTAAAGGTGGTGTGCTGGAAATGTGGAAAGGAAGGCCACTTCAAAAGGGACTGTAAATCTAAAGCTCCTGACAAAGGAAAGGGATTTGATGAGGCTCCTTTTGCAGAGGTGAAAACCACACAAGATGAAGGTGGGGATGTGTACCTTGCTTCTTCAAGTACACATGTAGATCATGAGGCATGGTTGATTGACTCAGGTGCATCCTTTCACTTCACTCCCCATAGAGAGTGGTTCTGTGAGTATGAGAAATATGATGGTGGTGATGTCTTCTTAGGGGATGACAGGATGGCTAGAATCATTGGTCGTGGAAAAGTAAAGTTGAAGTTGCAAGGTGGAAGGGTTAGAATGCTTCCAGGTGTTCTACATATTCCTGCATTAGCCAGAAGTCTGATTTCTGTAAGCAAGGTGGATGATGCAGGTGTAAAAACAGTGTTTGAGAAGGATACCTGTAAAATGCTTCGGGGAGCACTAGTATTGATGTAGGGAGTTCGGATTGGAACTCTATACAAGCTGTAAGGTAGCACTGTTGTTGATGGGTGAAAAAGTTCTATGGTTCCTTGAAAGTGGAGCATAAATTCTAGTGGTCTCTGGAGAGAAGACGATGTTGTGGCATCAAAGGATTGGACATATTGGAGAGAAGGGCCTTCAAATACTTCATGGTAAAGGTATGGTAGAAGGTATGAGTAATAGCTCTCTAGATTTTGATTTCTGTGAAAATTATGTATGTGGGAAGCAGAATCGGGTGATTTTCCCCTCTGGTGGCAAGAGGATGAAACATATATTAGAGCTTTTGAACAGTGATGTGTTTGGACCTGTGAAGGTTCCATCACTGGGTAAGTCTGTGTACTATGTATCATTTATAGATGATTTCTCAAGGAATACATGGATATATTTCCTTAAGAGGAAATTTGAAGTCTTTGACAGGTTTAAAGAATTTAAGGCTCTAGTGGAAAACCAAACAGAGAAGAAGATAAAGGTGCCGAGGATAGATAATAGTGGAGAGTTTTGCAGTAAGGAATTTGAAGAATTCTGCAAGAAGTGTGGTATAGCATGGCAAAAGACTACTCCATATATGCCTCAACAAAATGGAGTTGCAAAAAGAATGAACAAGATGTTGATGGAAAGGCAAGAAGCATGCTCAGTGGTGTCGGGTTACCATAGGAATTCTGGGCAGAGGCGGTGAATAAAGCATGTTACCTGGTCAACAGGTCACCTTCATCAACGTTGGAGGATAAGACTCCACAAGAAGTATGGACTGGTAAGAAACCCTCTTTTTCACATCTGAGGGTATTTGGATGTGATGCATATGTACATGTTCCAAAGGAGAAACGAACCAAGTTGGATAGTAAATTTGAAAAGTGAATCTTTATTGGGTATAAGGATGGTTTAAAGGGTTATAAGCTTTGGAACCCAGTGAGGTAAAAGATGTTATTAAACATGAAGTCCAACCAAAGGAACCTGAGAAGATAGAGTTTGAGCTAAAGGAGGAAGAATCAGACTATATAGCAGAGGAGGAATCACAAGATGAAGAGCCACAAACTCCGGTTGTGAGAAGATCAATTCAAGAAAGAAGGCAGCCTTAAAGGTATAGTCCATCTACTTTCTGCTCAAATTTTTCTTTGTTTGTTACTAATGATGATCATAGAACTGTGAAGGAAGCAGTGGATTTAGAGGATGGAAAACTCAGGAAAGAGGCCATGGTTGATGAAATGGCATCTTTGCACAAAAATGAGGCTTGGGATCTGGTGGAGTTGCTCGTTGGAAGGAAACCCATTGGCAGCAAATGGGTGTTCAGAAAGAAGACAAATACAAAAGGAAAAGTGGAGAAATACAAAGCTCGGTTGGTAGCAAAAGGTTATTCCAGGTCTTGGGAATTGATTTTGGTGATGTTTTTTCTCCTGTTGCCAAGGTAACTTCTATTAGATTACTTTTATATGTTGTTGCTGCTTTTGATTTTGAGGTAGAACAAATGGATGTGAAGACAACATTTCTTCATGGGGATCTGGAAGAGGAGATCTACATGAAGCAACCTGAAGGCTTTGCGGTGAAGGGTAAGAAAGAACTAGTGTGTAAGTTAGAGAAGTCTATGTATGGGTTAAAACAGTCACCAAGGATGTGGTATTAGAAATTTGGTACATCTATATAGGGACTTGGCTTCACAAAAATCAAATCAGATCACTATGTGTATTTTAAATTAATTGGTGACCGTGCTATTTATCTGGTCTTGTATGTGGATGATATGTTGCTTGTTGGAAATGACAAATAAATTATCCAAGATTTGAAGACCCAATTGTCCTCCAAATTCGACATGAAATATCTTAGTGCTACCAACTATATTTTGGGCATGGAAATTAAAAGAGATCGTACAAAGAGGAAGCTCTGGTTAAACCAGAGGAAGTATGTCGAGATAATACTACAGAGGTTTAATATGCAGGATAGTAAATCATTGAAGGTTCCTATTCCTATAGGTGTGAGGTTATCTGCTAAACAGTGTCCCAAGACACAAGCAGAGGAAGAGGACATGTCCCGTGTTCCATATGCAAGGGCAGTCGGTAGCCTGATGTATGCAATGGTCTGTACTAGACTAGACATTGCACATGTAGTGGGAGTATTGAGCAGGTTTATGTCAAAACTAGGGAAGGAGCATTGGACAACAGTGAAGCAGGTTTTTAGGTATTTGTGTGGCACTAGTGATTATGGTTTGTGCTACCAAGGAAGACCAGGATTGGGCAGAGTGTTTGATATTCATTCCTTTGATGCAGACTGGGCTGGAGATCTGGATCAGAGAAGATCTATAAGTGGGTATGTGTTTAACCTATTTGGAGGTGTAGTCAGTTGGATGAGTAAGAAACAATCTGTAGTGGCACTATCAACTACAGAGGCAGAATACATGGCAGCCACTCATGCAAGCAAGGAAGCAGTTTGGTTGCAGAGATTGTGTTCAAGTATGGGGTTAGTACAGGAAGCTATAAGGATAGACTGTGAAAGTGCAATTTTTTTGGCAAAGAACCTAGCATATCATTCAAAGACAAAGTACATTGATGTTCAGTATCACTTTGTGATGGATATGATAGAAGAAAAAAAGTGTTGCTGATAAAGTTGGACACTTTGAAGAATACTACAGATGCATTGACAAAATCTATGAGCTCTGAGAAGTTATCTTGGTGTAGAGAAACAATGGGAATTTCAGGGCTGGAAAAATGACAAAGCTCTCTTGTGGCCCCCTATGGAAAGAAAACAACAAGTGGGAGAATGTTGGGTTGTGTTATATTCTTTCCACGACTAACCCACGTAGTTAATTGAGTGGTTAGAGGGGGTGCGGAGCACCCCCTTCGTTGCACCGAATTTGTAGCGGGGGGGAGGGGGGGGGTCACTCGGGGTTTAAGGTGTACCCATAACCCCACTTATTTTGGTTTTGGACCCTATGTTAGTTTGGACAGACCCACCTATGGTTTTGTGCATGATTTCCGCACATATTTTTTTGGACGCAATGGTTTTCGGTCCATGGTATTGGATGCGATGGTTTTTCGGTCCATGGTATTGGATGCTTCGGCATGTATAAATATGTATTATAACATTGACAGGAAAATAATGAAAAATCAAGCTGGTAGTCGCGGTTTTGGGATCCAGGGGAAAATCTCTGTGTATATGTGTTTTATGTGTTATGCTCTCGCATTGTTTATTTTCTGTGTTTTAGAATTCGTATGCAGGTAATTTCTGTACAGGGTTAAAACCTACAAGGTCATGTCATAGTAACTCTCTGTGTCATATGTATCCTTACAGGCGAGTGAAATTGCGTAAATGTGGGAGGGGGATGTTATATAATGTTATATAACTAAGGAATGGGGAGGACTTGAGAATAAAATTAAAGGAGAATATCCCAAGGATATCTATTATTTAATGAAGATTCATCTTTGTGAGGTTCTTTATGAATTTTTATCTTTCTTTTATTAACTAGAAAGTAGAGTAGCATGCATCATTACTCTAGAAGAGTCTTGGTTTTGAAAAAGCATGGCATGATAGATAGAAGCACATGATAGTAGAAAGATTAGAATCTACTTGTTTTACTTGCTTTAGCAAATATCATCTAGTTTAAAGAGAATGATAAGTTTGGAACCATGTTGCCTATTATAGTTCATCCAAGCATTTTTCTAACATCATGTTAGAGGTCGTCATTTTTCAAAGAAGGATCATCAAGATCCTATAAGAATCGTCATTATGAAAGATTCTTGGAAGCAACATTATGTCTGGTAAACATTCCATCTAGCATGGAAACAATATTCTTGAAGGATGAAGGAATGCATATGGTCAAAATTTCATTATGAACGTCATAATGGAGGTCTTTATTGGGATGAAAAAATCTATCTTCATTGGGTAGAAGAAGCAAGAAGGAATGGCTAGATGATTGTATGAAAGGAAAAGGTATGCATATGGTAAATAGCTCTTCTCTAGGGCATGGCTCATATCTACAATAATCATGAAGGAAGAGTTGGTTATGTCAATATGCTCGGTAAGTCTTCCATATGGATGCATGATTCTTGAAAATATAAATTTGACATGATGTGAAATGGATGGAGATCAATACTCTCTCACAAGATTGCATGGCATAAATATAACAATGTTGATCAACCTCAAGTATAGTATCCAGAAGAAATAAAGGGAATTAACAATGACAACTCCAAGGAAGATATTATAGCTTGGTAATCAAGCTCAATCCATGGGCACTCTGATTAAAATTACTACATGGAGAAAGATTGATATGGATATGGATCATGCGAAAGGATGTTGATCTCAAAGAACTCAAGTAAGTTGATGCTTTGATGAGAAGGGCCATTATGGAAATGTAAGTCTGATATTTAATACTTTGATATTTGTTATCTATTTAACATATTGTTTTTCTACTTGGTAGGAAATTGCAGGAATGCATGATGATAATTGAGGCAATTTAAACTATGGGTGTCGAAGTCAATTCAAAAAACATATGAATTGAGTATATGGTTTTGGCAATTAAGATATTAAGGTGTTCACATCATCACCTTGGGAATGAAAGGTAGAAGTGAAATAAGATAAGATAATGTTCATCAACAAAGATAACTTTCATGTTTAAGAGGGAGAGATGACTATCTTGAAGTTTGATAAGGATCAATATAATGCCTTCAATAATGATGAATGGAGGAAAGCGATGTGAAATATTGATGGTTGAAATCCTGTCACCAGATTAAAGAAAGAAGATGGCTCCATAACATCTTGGAAGAAGGAAGATCAATATGATGAGATACAAATGGGAAAGTGGAAGCCTTGTGGATATCTCCATGAACAACTAATAGTTCACGCCTTGATGAATATAAGCTAAAATGTTTGTATTTATGACTTCCCAATTAAAAGGAAGTTAGAAATATCCTCTATATTCAAGAGGGAGTAAAATGAGTCTACTTGAATATATGAAAAGGGAAAATGATCTATTCCCTAATCAAAAGGGAATGGGGATCTACTCTCTAGATGAGAGGGAGTGATGATGAGCATCACATTTTTATTCTCTCATTCATGTTTCATGCACTTAACAAGGAATAAAGATCATAAGTCTAAGTGAAAGCCATGGAGGGAGAATGGAGAATGCAGGATTGGATAAGCATCTCTGATTTCCTTGAGGATAGAAAAATCAAAGAAAGGAAACAGACCAACACTCTTTGAGGATTGGATAGGTATCCAAGACAAGAGTGGTCGAAGAGGACCAATATTATTTGAGGGTTGGAAATACAAGATAAGAATAGTCCTAAAAGGACATACCTAATTAACGTTTGGATGGGGTATTTGTGTTGTAGAGGTAGTGTGGTATCTCATGTAAAGTCTCAAAACATTATGATCTTATATATGAAAGAGCTTGTCATGTCAAGGCCTTACTATGATGACAATGTTGGTTGTCATGTTAATGATTGAAGATGGAGTACGAATTGAACTCTTCTTATGAGAACTCTTTAGTTTGAGAATAACATTGTACCAGGTGTACAATTATGAATACCTTACAGCTAGTTAAGAGGGAGTGTTGGAAAGTGTAACTAGTTTCTATCTTCATAATGGTCAATGTACTCAAATAATTATGAATATTTTATGTTACAAGAAAAATAAGAAAGAAAATTATTATTCTTGAGCATGGGTTTCATGCTCTAGTTTGATGCTCATCTAGGTAAAGCATGTTCTTCATGCTTCACGGGTTTTTCATGTCAAATAATATTTCTATTGAGTCAAGAGAGTTGTAGGTTTTAACCCTATACAGAAATTACCTGCATACGAATTTGAAAACACAGAAAATAAAAAATGCGAGAGCATAACACATAAAACACATATACACAGAGATTTCCCCTGGATCCCAAAACCGGGACTACCAGCTTGATTTTTCATTATTTTCCTTTCAATGTTACAATACATATTTATACATGTCGGAGCATCCAATACCATGGACTGAAAACCATCGCGTCCAAAATCATGGACCGAAAACCATAGGTAGGTTCACCTAACCTAATATAGGGTCCAAAATAAAATTTCCCAGGGCATTGCCATGGACCTCGTAGAGCCACAAGAGAGCTTATTCATTTTTCCAACCCTGAAACACCCATTGTTTCTCTACCCCAAGAGAACTTCTTATAGCTCACATATTTTTTCAATGCATCTGCAGTATTCTTCAAAGTGTCCACCTTTACCAGCAACACGTTTTTGTCTTCTATCATATCCCTCACAAAGTGATACTGAACATCAATGTGCTTTGTCTTTGAATGATAAACAGTGTTCTTTGCCAAGAAATTGCACTTTGGCTATCACAGTCTATCCTTATAGCTCCCTGTACTAACCCCATACTTGAACACAATCTCTGCAACCAAACTGCTTCCTTCCTTGCATGAGTGGTTTCCATGTGTTCTGCCTCTGTAGTTGATAGTGCCACTACAGATTGTTTCTTACTCATCCAACTGACTGCACCTCCAAATAGGTTAAACACATACCCACTTGTAGATATTATTTGATCCAGATCTCTAGCCCAGTCCGCATCAACAAAGCCATGGATATCCAAAACTCTATCCAATCCTAGTCTTCCTTGGTAGCATAAACCATAATCACTAGTGCCACGAAAATACCTAAAAAACCGCTTCACTGATGTCCAATGCTCCTTCCCTGGTTTTGACATAAACCTTCTCAATAATCCCACTGCATGTGCAATGTCTAGTCTAGTAAAGACCATCGTATACATCAGGCTACCGACTGCACTTGCATATGGAACACAGGACATATCCTCTTCCTCTTCTTGTGTCTTTGGGCACTGTTCAACAAATAACTTTACACCTACAGGAATAGGAACCTTCACCGGTTTACTATCCTGCATATTAAACCTCTACAATATTGTCTCGACATACTTCCTCTAGTTTAGCCAGAGCTTCCTCTTTGCTCGATCCCTTTTAATTTCCATGCCCAAAATATAGTTTGCATCACCAAGCTCTTTCATATCGAATTTGGAGGACAATTGAGTCTTCAAATCCTGGATAATTTCTTTACATTTCCAACCAGCAACATATCATCCACATACAAGACCAGATAAATAACACGGTCACCAATTAATTTAAAATACACACAGTGATCTGCTTTGCTTCTGGTGAAACCAAGTCCTCGTATAAATGTATCAAATTTCTGATACCACATCCTTGGTGACTATTTTAACCCATACAGAGACTTCTTTAACTTGCATACCAGTTCTTTCTTACCCTTCACCGCAAAGCCTTCAGGTTGCTTCATGTAGATCTCCTCTTTCAGATCCCTGTAAAGAAATATTGTCTTCACATCCATCTGTTCTACCTCAAAATCAAAGCAGAAGTAACAGATAAAAGTAACCTAATAGAAGTTACCTTGGCAACAGGAGAAAAAATATCACAAAAATCAATTCCCGACACCTGGGAATAACCTTTTACTACCAACCGAACTTTGTATTTCTCTACCTTTCCTTCTGAATTCGTCTTCTTCTTGAACACCCATTTGCTGCCAATGGTTCTCCTTCAAGCCGGAAACTCCACCGCATCCCAAGCCTCTTTTTGTGCAAAGATGTCATTTCATCAACAATGGCATCTTTCCAGAGTTTTCCATCCTCTGAATCTACTGATTCCTTCACAGTTCTGGGATCATCATCAGTAATAGATAAAGAAAAAATTGAACAAAAAGTAGATGGACTATACTTTTCTGGCTGCCTTCTTTCTTGAACTAATCTTCTTACTCCCAGAATCTGTGGCTCTTCATTGTCTGATTCCTCCTCTGTGGTAGAGTCTTATTCTTCCTCCTTTAGCTCAAACTCTATCTTCTCAGGTTCCTTTCGTTTGACTTCATGTTTAATAACATCTTTCACCTCTCTAAACACCACATCTCGGTTGTACACAACATTCCTTGTTGCTGGGTTCCAAAGCTTATAGCCCTTTAAACCATCCTAATACCCAATAAAGATGCACTTTCTAGATTTATTATCAAGCTTGGTTCATTTCTCCTTTGGAACTTGCACATATGCGTCACATCCAAATACCCTCAGATGTGAAAGAGAGGGCTTCTTACCAATCCATACCTCTTGTGGAGTCTTATCCTCCAACGCTGATGAAGGTGATCTGTTGACCAGGTAACGCGCTGTCTCCACCGCCTCTGCCCAGAATTCTTGTCCTAACTCGACACCACTGAGCATGCTTCTTGCCCTTTCCATCAACATCTTGTTCATTCTTTCTGCAAATCTATTTTTCTAAGGTGCATATGAAGTAGTATTATGCCATGCTATACCACACTTCTTACAGAATTCTTCAAATTCCTTAATGCAAAACTCTCCACCGTTATCTGTTCTCAGCACCTTTATCTTCTTCTCTGTCTGGTTTTCCACCAGAGCCTTAAATTCTTTAAACCTGTCAAAGACTTCAAATTTCTTCTTAAGGAAATATATCCATGCATTCCTTGAGAAATCATCTATAAATGATACATAGTACATATACTTACCCAGTGATGGAACCTTCACGGGTCCAAACACATCACTGTGCACAAGCTCTAATATCTGTTTCGCCCTCTTACCACTAGAGGGGAAACTCACCCGATTCTACTTCCCATATACACAATTTTCATAGAAATCAAAATCCAGAGTGCTATTACTCATACCTTCTACCATAGCTTTACCATGAAGTATTCAAAGGCCCTTCTCTCCAATATGTCCAAGCCTTTGATGCCATAGCATGGTCTTCTCTCCAGAGACCACTAGATGTTTTGCTCCACTTTCAGGAACCACAGAACTATTTCACCCATCTACAACAGTGCTACCTTGCAGCTTGTACATGGTTCCAATTCGAACTCCCTGCATCAATACCAGTGCCCCCCGAACCATCTTGCATGTATCCTTCTCAAACATTGTTTTTACACCGACATCATCCAACTTGCTTATAGAAATTAGATTTCTAGCCAATGTAGGAATATGCAGAACATCGGAAGTGTTCTAGCCCTTCCACCTTGCAACTTCAACATTACTTTTCCACGACCAACGATTCTAGCCTTCATATCATCCCCTAAGAAGACATCACCACCATCGTATTTCTCATACTCGTAGAACCACTCTCTATGGGGAGTGAAGTGAAAGGATGCACCTGAGTCAATAAACCAAGCCTCATGATCTACATGTGTACTTGTGAAGCCAAGTACACATCCCCACCTTCATCTAAGGTGGTTTTCACCTCTGCAAAAGGAGCATCATCAGATCCCTTTCCTTTATCAGGATCTTTAGATTTATAGTCCCTTTTGTAGTGCCCTTCCTTTCTGCATTTCTAGCACACCACCTTTATAGGTTTTCCTAGATATTTACATCTGCCTCTAGATTTAGATCTCCCACTCGATGACTTATTTATGTTTCTATTCTGGGACCGTCCTCGTATAGACAAGGCATCACCATTCTAGCTCTCTATATTTTTCTATCCCATCTCCTCCGTCAGCAAGGATGAGACTATTTCATCAAACTACAAGGATGTTGCATTGCTACCTATTGCAATAACTAGACTATACCACGAATCTGGTAGAGAACACAACAAAATGATGCACTTATCTTCATCTGAAATTTTAATATCAATAGATGCTAACTGATTTACCACAATATTAAACGCATTCAGATGCTCTGTCACCAAGTCTCCATCTTTCATCCTCAAGTTATACAACTTTTTCTGCAGGAACAACTTATTCACCAGAGACTTAGATTGGCACAAAGTCCCTAACTTGTTCCACAAAGCCTTTGTCGTAGCTTCCCCAGATACATTCAAAAATACTAAATTTGAGACACACAATCGTATTGTGCTCTTTACCTTTTGTTCCAACTTCTTCCATTCTTCATCAATCAATCCTGTTGGTTTAGTACCTAGATCTACCACGATCCACTGATCTTTATCCACCAACAAATCCTCCATCTTGAGTTTCCACAACTCAAAACTCTAACCATTGAACTTCTCAATCTCTATCTTTCCACTACTCGCCATCTTCTTTCACCACTAGAATCAATCTCGCAGATCTTCCACTGAACAGGGTCTACCACAGGCCCGAGTGAAACCCCTCAACGACAAAGGCTTCCCCTTGAAGCCAAAACAACTCTGATACCAAATGTAGGTTTTAACCCCATACAGAAATTACTTGCATAAGAATTCTAAAACATAGAAAATAAACAATGCGAGAGCATAACACATAAAACACATATACACAGAAATTTTTCCCTGGGTCCCAAAACCGGGACTACCAGCTTGATTTTTCATTATTTTCCTTTCAATGTTACAATACATATTTATACATGCCAAAGAATCCAATACCATGGACCGAAAACCATAGGTAGGTTTGCCCAACCTAATATAGGGTCCAAATTTTTTTTTCCTGAGGCACTGCCTGGGACCCCGTAGAGAGGGGTTGCCCACCCCCCCTCAAACCCCTCTTGTAACCCCCCCACTGCACAATTGGCGCAACGAAGGGGGGGATCGCCCCCCCTCTAACCCCCTAGTTCACTAGGTAGGTTAGTCGTGGAAAGAATATAACACAACCAAACAAGAGTCATTATATAAGACCCTATTGGGTAAGTTTTAACATGTAAAATTTAATTATTTTGAGTCTAAAATGTCCCATGGTCCTTCAAGTACAAGTTGGCCCCATTCAAGGATAAGTTGGCCTCGTGAAGAATATTCGACCTCTTGGAAAGCTATATATGGAAGGAACTTCGACCTCATTTGGCACTCTCACACATAAAATTTCAATATGCAATAAGAAGGATGAAATAAGAGCGAAGAAGACATGGATAAAAGGAGAAAAACAAATTGAAGAATGAAGACTTTGTTTTTGGGCTAATTCTCTCTCACATGTGAAAATTACAGTGTCTGTTTTGTTGCAGGGAGGTTGAAAGTTGCAGGCCAAAATTATGAAGTTACTACAAGTTTGAATTTCTGAACTAGAAGTTTGAAATCTATGATTGAAGAAGGATTGAAGAGGATTGACTCTTGTTGACTAGAAGTTGATTTTTTTCATCCTCAAATGGCTTTGTTGGAGGGTTGACTTGGTATTTGTAGGACTTCATCTAGGGATTGGGTCTTGGTATTATAATTTGAAGCAAACTATATAAGAAGAGAATATTTTTTCTGGGTTTTCCCCTTGGAGGGGTTTTCCCCTAGCTCGAAGACTAATTTCTATGTCCAGTATATTTATTGTTTTTTCACTTGATAATTGTTGATGAAGAAGATATAATAAAGAAACTCAAGAATAAAAATAAAGTCACAAGAAATTATTATGAATAAGGAGAAACTGAATCAATAAATTCCCTATTGCATTCTACAAGTAGATCCATCTATGTACCAATAATTGATTAGCTCATTGATGTATTTGGTTAATACTAAGCTAGACATTTTCTTTACAATGAAAACATTGAGCTAGTTCTATGTGGAACTGAGACATGAGCATTGGGTTGTACCAAATTACATTTTAATATATTTATATGCTACTGTGAACTATGGTTAGAGATATATCAAAAAATTATGTACAACTTCAGGGATATGTAGATGTTGACTGGGGAGGGAGTTTTGATGACAAGAAGAGAACTTCGGGGTTCTTCTTCAGTCTGGGATAGGCTACGATATTTTGGATGGGAATCATCATCAAGGAGTAGACTATTCCCTAATAAGGATGAGTGAGTTCCTGTTAGTACTCCCCAGGAGGGTAGAGTTAGTATTTCAACATCTTGGCCTAGTGAAGAGGCCTTTGGATTTTAGGAATAGATTACTCTGGAAGAGTGTGTCTTGATGGTTATGGTGAACCAAACTAATCTATGGTGATTAGTAGAAGCTAATGATATGACATGGGTCTGGTACTAACCAAGATATGGAAACTAGCATATGATGATGATCAGATGATGATGATTTGATATAACCTTTTCTTATATATTTTTTCAACAGTGTGTACACTTATGATAGTCATTATGAATACCTCCCTAGTTAAAAGGGAGTGTTGAATTTCGTAACTATGCTAAGTATTTATAATGTAGGTTTGGCCCTTGATGTATTTATATTGATTATTGTAAAGAATGTTTTAAATTCGAGAGTCAAAGGAAAAATATATTTTAAGTTAAGTCCCCTTTAGACTTTTAAAAGAAAAAAAAATTGGATTTTTAAATTTGAAATTTTTGGCTCCTAGTTTGTCAAGTTGGTCTCCCTCTAAGTCAAGTTGGCCTAGGCAGAGTCATACCCATTTGACCTACCAAGTTCACTATATAACGGTAGCTGGACCTCCTCCTCAAGGCACCATTTCACACTTTCTTAAGTAAGATAATTTTTGGGCATCCTAGCGAAAGACAATAAGGACAAGGAGGATGAAAATAAGGATGAATTTAATATCTCTCTCTCTTCTCTATCTCAAACATGTGGAAGGACTCTCTCTATCTATATTTCACACATTTTAGGTAGTTTCTACTGTAGGGGCCAAAATTTATGGGCTATTGTAACAGGTTGAAATTCTAGGGTTTTGGCAGTTGTAGGAGGGTCAAAATTCTAGGGCATATTAGTAGAACGAAGTGCTAGATTAGATTGGAGGGATTGACCTGGAGGGTTTGACCATAGATTTATTGAAGGTCAGTTTGACCTAGTTAATACTATAAGGTCTAGGTGTGCTTCTTGTTAAACAGAAGAATTTCACTATTGAAAAGGTTGTTGGGTTTTTCCCCTTGGTGGGTTTTCCCAAGGTATTTCTTATGATCTCTTTATGCATTGTGATCTCTACCGTTCTATTGTTATTGTACGGTTGAATTTTTGAAGTATAATTGCTTAATGATATATTGGAAAAATTAAAAGGATATCAACAACATTAGAAGTAATTATCAATTTTTCAGAATTATTGTGCTAGTATCTATTAAACCTGAAAAATCAATAGCATGGAGAGCCATAGTCAACCATGGTTAACCTTACATAACATGGTCAAGTGGTCAACCATGCTTTGACCCCAAGGAACATGGTTAACCATGATTAAAAATGGTCAAACCATGATCAACCATGGTCAACCATGGGTAACCATTGTCAACTATGGTCTGATATTCCTCCCCACGCATGTTGACCATCAACAAACAATAACAACTTAAGTATAAGTGGTTGATATACATTGATTGATGTAATTAGTTTTTAACAGATGGAAAATGTCATCGATTGATGTATATTATGAACCACTTCTATTTATGTGGTTGTTGCTACTTATTTTTGTCTTAGGAGCATCCTCTTACGAATAGGCATATATGTTATGAATTTCCATGTTTTCCCATCTCATCTCCTCTAATAACAAGGATGGGACAATTTCATCAAAACTTTAAGTAGTTTCATAACCACGAATGGAAAAAACTAGACTATCCCTAGATTCTGGTAAAGAACATAACAAAATAACACACTTATGTTCATTTTAAATCTTAATATCACTAAATAATAATTAACTTAACATAGTATTTAAGTCATTCAAATGATCCATCATCCAATCTCATCCTTCATCCCCAATTTATATGGATTCTTCTACAAAGAAAATTTATTCACTAGGGACTTAGATTGATAGAGAGTGTTGGAAATAATACTGAGAGGGGGGGTGAATCAATATTATTAAGTCAAATATTCCTTTTTCAAAATCAAATGCTATACGCTACGTTAGTTAATTAAACTCGCGTATATACGCAACTATGCAGAAGAAAACCCGCGTATATAATGCAAAATTTTAATTTACTTTATCTTTCTGATGTTGATTGTTAATATGTGAATCAAAAGCAAATAACCAGTAACCAGAAACAGTAAAACAGAGCAGAAAGACAATCGCACACAAGAACACAAGATATAAGGTGGAAACCCAATGTGGGTGAAAACCACCTGCTGCAATTCATCTCTTTCTTTTCTCTAATTAGAAACTTCTTTTTAAAAATGTACTGGTGCAGTCCTTTACCAGTACGCAGGCTGCAACCTGTAGAGAGTTACAACCCTCTCTCGTTTTCCAGCTTCTCCTGGAAGGGAGCTACAACCCCCTTAGCTCTTGCACTAGCCAAGATACTAGTACATAGGTGCTGGCCTACAGAAGGCTACAACCTTCTCTTTCTTTCAGGGACCACGTTTCATAAATTTTCAGACTGGATCCACAAATAACATCAATCAACCATCAACCAATCACCTTTTCACCAATCAAAACTGAATCAACATAAACACTTCTCTGACGACTGTACCCAGATCACAGTAACAGTACCACACACCAAAACTGAACCCAGAACACTGCAGCAATAAACAGAAGCAACAAAAACACAACTCAAAATGTATACGCTACTTTAATGGCCTAAAACCTGCGTGCATACGCTTCTGCGTATGGAACAACCTGCGTACACACTGTTTTCCTTCACTGAACCTGCGTATATACGCGCCTTAGCTGAACTGAACCTGCATATAGATCTACAAAAAATAATTCACTCTTTCAAGTATTCAGGCACTGATTAACCCAGATTATCAGATTTATAGATCACGCATGCGCCAGATATAATAGATCAAAATCATGCAAAGATATTATCATTCAAGCCAAGAGATTATGACCCATCAATAGAACTTATCCTTCTTTTCGCTAAGGTTCCTCCTTCATTCAGATCCACAATGCTAATCACCAATATTTCAGATCTCGTACATTATCAGATATTCAATAATAATTCAGATGATCCCTTGTCACATGATCTCCTTCCTCTTTTATAGTTTTAGGCCTTCCACAATACCACGGTCCAAAACAATAATAAACCAATACCAAGTGCCCAAAACCTGGGGTCAACACTTCTGACGAGATACCATGGTCCAAAACGATAGGTTCAATTTCCAAGGACTAACACCCATGGACCAAAAATAAGTTTCCCACCATGTACGTGCTTTTCTGTGCATAAAAGTGCGTGTATACAAATACACGACTTCTGAACTTATAACTCGCGTGTATACGCGTCTTCGGAAAGGTGAAACTACGTATATAAGATTTCCTTCATTCTGAGTGCCTGAACTAAGGTCTGACACCAAAGTGAGTTGCCATCAAGGACAACACATCTACCATAGGGCCACACCTGTGCCAAAATGCCAACAATCTCCCCCTTTGGACTTGATAGCAACCCCAAGATCCTCAAAGTCATTCTCCCCCTTTGTCATCAAGGGCAAAGGGTTGTGCTCCCCCTGAGTACATGCTAATATCTCTGCTCTGCTGTGTTGAACATGCTCCCCCTGACTGTAAGCAAGATCTACAAAAAGGTGTTATTTAAGAGGAACCATGACTTATACATCATAAAAGACCTTCCTATCACCAAAAGACTCGATACATACAACCATCACCCAACCAAGTGGGGATCATCCACCCAACCAAGTGGGGATACATCAGAAACTTACATATGACAACCAATCACATTGCATCAATCATCCCAGGCATAGTGGGGAAACCAAAATAGGTCGTTACATGACCTTGATAAAAAAGATATACATGACATAGAGACAAAATATCAAGACTATGCAAATCACCAATAACTACTATCAGCAACATTTGACAATCACTGTATATATCAGCAACCATGTCCTCCTTCTGTTCTCCTTTCTGCAGCTGATCCACCTGAACCAAAAAAAACTTGAGTACTAGAACCAAGAGCTTCTAAGCTAATGCCAACAATGCATTATTAGAAGATTATTTGCTCCCCCTGAACCTGTGCCTGATGGTCTCTGACAGACCCATATCAGACTCTCTCCAACTAGAGTCTGTCCTTGCTGATTTTCTTCAGAACTCCATATATGCGATTGCACCTCCATAAATTGGCGTATGTACACGGATGCCCCTCATCCAACTCACGTACACCATCTTTTCTCTGAAACAGACAAGCTTCAACAGCAGGATGAAGCATCAACTACTCCCAGCTTCTGTCTGAGATATTCAAAAGTTTCCCTGGGCAGTGGTTTGGTGAGTATATCAGCAACTTGTTCCTTAGAAGGAACATACTCCAACTTGACTTTTTGCTCAAGCACTTGTTCCCGAAGAAAGTGATATTTGATAGGTATGTGCTTGGTCTTTGAATGCATGACAGGATTCTTTGAAATGCTTATTGCACTCGTATTATCACATAAGATAGAGACAGGTGGAGTACAAGTGATTTGAAAATCCTGCAAGGTTTGCATCATCCAAAGAAGTTGAGTGCAACAAGATGTAGCAGCCACATATTCCGCTTCAGCTATAGATAAAGCAATCGAACTCTGTTTCTTGCTGAACCAAGATACTAATCTAGAACCCATAAAGAATGCACCACCACTTGTGCTCTTCCTGTCGTCCACGCTTCCGGCCCAATCTGCATCTGTGTAAGCATGAAGTGTGAGATCTGTATCTCTACGATACCATAAGCCATAGTTTTGAGTTCCTTGAAGGTACTTGAAGATTCTCTTGACTGTCTGAAGATGAGTTTCCTTTGGATTTGCTTGAAATCTTCCAACTATTCCCACTGCATGCATGATGTCTGGTCGGGTACCTGTCAAATAAAGTAGACTTCCAATCATCGATCTATAGGTTGGTTGATGTACTGCTGCTGATTCATCATTTGCATTGAGACTGCATCCTGTAACCATAGGGGTACATACTGGTTTCAAATCTTCCATGCCATATTTCTTCAGAATCTGCTTGAGGTACTTGGTTTGAGACAAGAAGATACCGCCCTCATTTTGTTGGATTTGCAATCCAAGAAAGTATGTCAATTCTCCAAGCAAAGACATTTTGAATTCTTTTTGCATCACCAAGGCAAAGCTTTGACTCATAGCTTCTTCATTGCTGCCAAAGATAATATCATCTACATACACAACAAGTGTTAACAATTTGTCATTTTCAATTTTTATATAAAGATTGCTATCTGCTGATCCTTTTGAAAAACCTTGTTGATGAAGGTATTTATCCAAGCGGTAGTACCAAGCCCTTGGAGCTTGTTTAAGCCCATAGAGGGCCTTTTTAAGTCTGCATACAAGATTTTGATCATTCCCAAGGATAAAGCCATCTAGTTGCTCTATGTACACTTCTTCTTCTAAGTCTCCATTCAGAAAGGCTGATTTTACATCCATTTGAAATACTTTGAACTTCTGGAAGCTAGAGAGAGCAAGGAACATTCTGATGGCATCAAGTCTAGCAATGGGAGAAAAAGCTTCTTCAAATTTTATTCCTTCCTGTTGAGCATACCCTTTACAAACAAGTCTGGCCTTGTTTCTAATCACTTCCCCATTTTCATTCAACTTATTTTTGAAGATCCATTTTGTTTCTATGACATTTTTATCTTTTGGTCTAGGAACCAACTCCCAAGTGTTATTATTTTCGATCTGCTCAAGCTCTTCATCCATTGCCTTAACCCAACACTCATCTTTGCATGCTTCTTTTACATTTTGTGGTTCAGTGGAAGAGAGCAATGCAAAATAGCTTGAAGCTTCTGCTATTTTTCTTCTTGTTTGTATACCTGCTTCTTTCTGCCCCAAAAGTTGATATTCTGGATGATTCTTCTGAACGTACCTGGATGGAGTCTTCTCTTCTATCCTTATCTGTTCCTCTGGTACCTCTTGGGGTTCTTCTTCATCATCTGTCTGATTTGGAGAGTAGTCTTCATCCTCATCGATATTTTCATGATTCACTTGCCTAGGGATGTATCCTTTTTCATCAACCACTACATCAATGCTGTCAACAATTCTTCCAAGTCTTTTATTGTAACACTTATATGCTTTGTTGTAGGGAGAATAACCAAGGAGAATTCCTTCATCTGCTCTAGGTTCAAGTTTGCCAAGCTGCTCATCAGTATTCTTAATATAGAATTTTCTCCCAAAAATTTTGAAATGCTTTACCGAAGGAGTCTCACCATACTAGAGCTCATGAGGAGTTTGAGTGTTGTTCACTTGGACATTTGTTTTGTTGAGAATAACAACTACAGCATATGCAGCTTCACCCCAGAAGGTTGCGGGAGTTCCAGACTCATCAAGCATAGCACGAGCCATTTGTTGGACTGTTCTGTTCATCCTTTCCGCCACTCCATTTTGCTGAGGAGTCCTAGCTGTAGAGAATTCCCTTCTTATTCCATGTTCTTCACAGAAATCAAAAAATTCATTTGAGGTAAATTCCCCACCTCTGTCAGACCTGAGGCACTTAATTTTGTAATCTGATTCATTTTCAGCCAAGGCTTTGAAGGATTTGAATTTTTCGAATGCTTCATCTTTGTGCTTCATAAGTCCTAACCAAACAAACCTGGAGAAGTCGTCAATGAATAATATAAGGTATTCTTCTCCTCGAGGTGACCTTGTCCTAAATGGACCACATACATCTGTATGGACTAGCTCAAGAGGCCTGCTAGCTAATCCTTCCTTCTCAGGAAAGTTAGTTCTGGTTTGCTTACCAAACTGACATGATTTGCATATGGTGTTGTCTGGAATTTTGATATCTGGAAGACCACGAACTGCCTAGTATTTGCATGCTTTCCTTATTTGTGAAAAGCTTAGATGCCCCAACCTACGGTGCCATAACCAGTGTTCATCATCCTTGCTTAAATAGCATTGTTGTTGTCCTTCTTCAAATATGTATAGATTATTTGGAGTTCTTCTGCTTTTGACCACTGTTTCTCCTGTATCATGATCACGAACACTACATCCAGTTGATCGAAATATTACCTTGGTTCCTTGATCACACATCTGACTAACACTCAGTAGATTTTTCTTCAAGCCATCAACATACAAAACATTTGCAGCCTTGACCTTTTCCTTCAACTAAGCAGTGCCTTTTCCTTTTATGGCTGCAGGGGTATCGTTTCCAAAAGAAACCTTCTTTCCCTTTTTTAATGCAATATATGATTCAAGTTTTTCTTTATCACCTGTCATATGATTTGAACATCCACTGTCGATATACGATAGATTTTCTTGTCCTTCTGCATAAAAGGCTATCCCACATCTTTCTGGTTGTGGTTCCTTCATTCTCCATGTTCTGGCACTTGAGGTTTTCTCCTTCTGAGTTGTCTTCCAAAACCTGCTCCTACATTCAGAATCTTCATGACCAAAGTTATTACAAATAGAACATTCAACTTCATTTTCAAGGGCTGAGAAGTTGTTATAAGTCCTTTTCGTGATCCCAGTCATATTCCTTTATTTTTGAGCTTCTCTAGTCATGATTGTCTTATAGGCAACACATTGGGCTGCTTTGTGACCAAAGTTATGGCAAGAGAAGCATTGGCCATTGAAGAAAATCCTGCGATTATTAAATCTATCATCCAACCGATTTTAGTTTCTACTGACATCCATTCTTGAGGCAAATTGGGAAGATTTTACCTGAGGCTGATTGTAGCTTCTATTTTTCCTTAAGGTAGCTTGCCCCCGATTTTCTTGATAGTCTTTGTTCGTTCTTGAGGTAAATTTTCCCTGATATACCTGATCATTTCTTTTAGGCCTTTGCTCGCTCCTCCTTGCTGCATCAAGATAACTTTTGGAGGTGGATGCTTGAGATGTTTCTTCATTATATCCCAGACCTATCTTAATTAGTGGAGAACGTTGCACATTGATAATCTCATCCAGATTTTCAGATCCTTTAACAAATTTAAGATTAATAGATTTTGTTTTTTCAATCTCCTTTGTAAGACCAACAATTTCACATTCCAAATTTTCAAGATGTTTTTCCCTTTCAGCCAGTTGACATTGCAGAGAATCAATAATCACATTTTTCTCTTCTAAGAAAATTTTGAGATTAGATATCTCTTTATAAAAACCTTCTACATCTATAGCATCCATGTAGTCATCATCTTTAGAAGCCATTAAAAGTTTATACTTATTACGTCGTTCATCTTCATCACTATTTGAAAGTCCATCACTATCTTCATGAGTGTAATAGCTTTTCTTATTTGCATTCTGTTTCTTGTTCCATCTAACAAGTTCCTTCCCTTTGTCAATCTTATCCTTGTGAGAACATTTGGCAACATAGTGACTGACTCTTCCACAAGCAAAACATTTGAAAGGTAACTTACCTCGGAACTACCCAGTACCCTGTTGAAGATTTCTGACAAAATTTGATTCTTCTTCTTCTTCTGACACGTGTCCTGACTCATAGTACTCGCCTTTGCTTGAAGCCTTGAAGGCAGCTTCTCTCCTGTCTGATGGACCTCCTTTCCTCATTTCATAAGCAGTTAGAATACCGTGCAACTGTGACATTTTAAGGCTTTGCAGATTCTCTTTTTCTTCTATTGCAGAAACATTAGATTCAAACCTAGGGGACAAATATCTTAGAACTTTTTCAACCACAACAGGCTCTTTTATTTCTTCAAGCAAATTTTTCATACAATTAACAATCTCATCTACATGAAGAAAATAGTTAGCCTCACTTTCATCGTTATACATCCTGAGATTTTCATCTTGAATCCTAAGGGTTTGAAGTTTTGCTCGTTTTACCTGATCATCTCCTTCATAGCTCAGAACAATCTTGTCCCATATCTCTTTTGTGGATTTAAACTGCATTACCTTGACAAATTCTGATTGAGATAGGCATCCTAATAGAGTATTGACCGCCTTTGCATTTGTTTCATATTTCTTCTTTTTAGCCGGATTTGTAGGAGTTGCTGATGGAAAAGTATACCCTGTATCTATGATATCCCAGACTTCTGTACCAAGAGATTGAAGATAGGTAGTAACTCTTACCTTCCAATAAACAAAGTTTATCCCATCAAAAATCGGTGGCCTGATTGATGCTTCCCTCTCGTAGTTGCTCATGATGAATGATCTTCCTTCAAGCGATCAAGCTTCTTCTGAAGGACCTACTCTGATACCAATTGTTGGAAATAATACTGAGAGGGGGGGTGAATCAGTATTATTAAGTCAAATATTCCTTTTTCAAAATCAAATTCTATACGCTACTTCAGTTAATTAAACCCACGTATATACGCAACTATGCAGAAGAAAACCCGCGTATATAATGAAAACTTTTAATTAACTTTATCTTTCTGATGTTGATTGTTAATCTGTGATTCAAAACCAAATAACCAGTAACCAGAAATAGTAAAACAGAGCAGAAAGATAATCGCACACAAGAACACAAGATATAAGGTGGAAACCTAATGTGGGTGAAAACCACCTGCTGCAATTCATCTCTATCTTTTCTTTAATTAGAAACTTCTTTTTACAAATGTACTGGTGCAGTCCTTTACCAGTACGCAGGCTGCAACCTACAGAGAGCTACAACCCTCTCTCGTTTTCCAGCTTCTCCTAGAAGGGAGCTACAACCCCCTTAGCTCTTGCACTAGCCAAGATATTAGTACGTAGGTGCTGGCCTACAGAAGACTACAACCTTCTCTTTCTTTCAGGGACCACGTTTCATAAATTTTTAGACTGGATCCACAAATAACATCAATCAACCATCAACCAATCACCTTTTCACCAATCAAAACTGAATCAACATAAACACGTCTCTGACGATTGTACCCAGATCACAGTAACAGTACCACACACCAAAACTGAACCCAGAACACTGCAGAAATAAACAAAAGCAGAAAAAACACAACTCAAAATGTATACGCTACCTTAATGGCCTGAAACCTGCGTGCATACGCTTCTACGTATGGAACAACTTGCGTATATGCTGTTTTCCTTCACTGAACCTGCGTATATATGCGCCTTAGCTGAACTGAACCTGCATACAGATCTACAAAAAATAATTCACTCTTTCATGTATTCAGGCACTGATTAACGCAGATTATCATATTTATAGATCACGCATGTGCCAGATATAAGAGATCAAAATCATGAAAAGATATTGTCATTCAAGCCAAGAGATTATGACCCATCAATAGAACTTATCCTTCTTTTCGCTAAGGTTCCTCCTTCATTCAGATCCAAAATGCTAATCACCAATATTTCAGATCTCGTAGATTATCAGATATTCAATAATAATTCAGATGATCCCTTGTCACATGATCTCCTTCCTCTTTTATAGTTTTAGACCTTCCACAATACCACAGTCCAAAACCATAATAAAACAATACCAAGGGCCGAAAACCTGGGGTCAACACTTCTGACGAGATACCATGGTCCAAAACCATAGGTTCAAATTCCAAGGACTAACACCCATGGACCAAAATAAGTTTCCCACCATGTACGCGCTTTTCTATGCATAAAAGTGCGTGTATACGCACACGCGACTTCTGAACGTATAACCTGCGTGTATACGTGTCTTCGGCAAGGTGAACCTGCATATACAAGATTTCCTTCATTCTGAGCACGTGAACTGAGGTCTGACACCAAAGTGAGTTGCCATCAAGGACAACACCTGTACCATTGGGCCACACCTTTGCCAAAATGCCAACAAAGATCCCCTAAGTTGTTCCATACCTTCAATGTAGCTTCTCCTAAAAAATTAAGTAATACTAAATTTGAGATACAAAACTATATTGTGTTGTTTTCCTTCTAATCCAACTTGGTTTAGTCTTCTGTCCACATCCTAATTGGTGCAATACCCAAATCCATGACAATCCATTGACCTTTGTCAACCATAAGATATTCCATTTTGATCTTCTAGAGCTCAAAATTCTATCGATTCAAATTTCTCAATCTATATCTTTGAATTGCATGTCATTCTTTTCATCACAAGAATTAATACCATAGATCTCCCACAATATCAAGATTTACCATAAGCCTAAGATAAAACCTCTAGCCATAAAGGAACCCCCTTGAAGCCAAATTATTCTAATACCAAATGTGGGTTTTAACCCCATACAATTAATTGTTATAGACATATTCTTAATAAAAATAAAAAAATACAATGGTGGGCGCGCACACGAACACACACACACACACACACACTTAAACGTAGAAATTTTACCATGGAATCCAAAATGGGGAAAATCAAAAATATTTTTTAGTATATTATGTCTTTATGATATCATAATACAATATGTATGTCATGCAACATCAATAAACTCCGAATCCATTAACCTTGGATTAGAATGCAACTGTAGTTTTTTAACCATAATTACATTACCAAGGAACAAAGTAACCATGTGCCATAAATTGGCCAAAAGGATTAGAATCCAATTGTATTCCTTGACCATATTTACATGACTATGGACATAATCACTTTGTTTCATAAAAATTCTAAAAGAAAAAACCATATGTTGAAAAACTCGAAAAATGGACACAAAAAGCCACTCAAATTTTTCTTAGCGACTCTTCTCCCCTTTTAGCCCCCACATTGTGATTGGCACACATGAATAATGTGTGGGTCTAGTCATGTAGATATTATAACAAATACCTAAGAAACATAGATAAGAAAATAAACACTTTCTTAATGAGGATATCTACCCTAGACCTAGTTCCTTGTGAGCTTGGGAAGGCAATATTGACTTGAAAATTTTTCTTAAGTTGATTTAAATTTAATCTTATAAGAGGGATGAGTTTATTTCATAAAATACTCATTTATGAAATTCTTTTCTCCTAAACCAAAATTCAACCCCAAGTGTATTTATGAAGGAGCAATGGGAACATTAAGAGAATTTATTGGGAATGAGCTATCATGTTATGAAATATAAAAAATGGGAAAGATTACCTTGAGAGAAGGGGTTTGTTTTATGATGATTCTAGTCTTGATTAAAAAAAAAGGTAGGTCTTGTTTTGATCAAATTAATTTGATAATATTTCTAGCATTTCTTGAGTGGGTAGAGGAGTTTTGGGATCTACCTAACTAATGGGATTACTAGTACCCATTGTTTGAGATTAGAAATTGATTTTGTGACCTTGTAACTCCATAAAGAGAGGTGTTACAAGCTATAATGGACTTGTACATATTATTAGGGTCTTGAGTGGGTGTTCCTACATGTCATAACCCTGAGGCTATGAGATTTGTGTAATTCAATGATCCTTTCCTCCACACTGATGCAATCAAAGTTGTAATGGAAATAAACCAACATAACCAAAAGAAAAGGACACAAGTATACTTGCTCAAAACACCTTGTAAGGGAACTTATATTAAATTAAATAATTTCCCATGTGTTACATTTCACGTACAAATGATCTTGCTAGTCAATTTATATGTATAATTCCTAATAAATTTTATTATTAATCTAGAGTATGAAAGCTTGTGAGATGCAATCATTATATAGGCAGGATTAGATCATGAATGATTCATATACAATGAAATAACTTTACAAATTTATGTTCCAAGAAACATACATGTAATAAAATCCAATGAAAATAGAAACTAAAATTCTACACAGATTAATTTGATCATTGGGCTTAGAGTATGAGAGCACTTTATGAGTACTGATCATAGTCCTTTGTTTATTATCATAGGAATTCAAATGGTTCTATGCCACCTTGGGAAACATTTTCATTGTTCAACCTTCAATGTCTAACTTCTATAGGGAATCCACACTTTTTCAATTAAAGGCTAAAATCCAACCAGATATAAATTAAAACGTTACATAGGTTTATTTGATCATTGGGCTTATGTTTCCTAGAGAAAATTGTAGGCACCAATCATAATCCTTTGTTTGGATCAAAGACATTGAAATGGTTTTTGTGATACCTTAATAATTTCTTTCCTTATTCAACCTCTAGTGTCTAACTTTTATGTGGAACCCGCACTTTTGCAAATAAAGTAAAGAATTTCAAGAATTAAAATTATAGAAATGAAAATTTTGGTCTATGAAACAAATACATAAATGTAAATCTATCTGTTTTAATTAATCTATCTAAGAAATAAATGAGTTGCGACACAAACCAAATAGGGGGTCCTTCCTAATTGACGTTGCAAAGAGATCTTCCAATGTTATTACTTAATTACTTAAAATCCTCAGAAAAATCACCTTTGTACTAAAGAAATATTAATGGAAGTAAATAATGAAAAAGAAATAATCTCCAAGGCATACTATTAATAGAACTAAAGAATGACAAACTATGGGAACAAAAATATGAAGAAATTGTATTCTATCATAATCTAGACATATGCTCTAAGAGTCTCTCTTTCAAATGGATAAGGCACTCTTATTAATACATCAATTTCTTTGAGAACATGATAAACTATAATTAACTCTGATCGATGAATATCTCTTGTGGTTACAACCATTTACTATTAAAAAGAAACTAAAAATGAAATAGTAAATAATTACAAGATATTTGTTAATAATTCAAAATTAATGAAACTAATATTGTCTATGGTCCAAGATTATTTTCACATCTAAGACAATTGTTGATGATCCAAATCCATGAAAATATTCAATAGTTGAACATAAATTTGAATTTGAGGCTAGGTGGTGAAAAATGTGCATTATTGGAATCTCTAATATACTTATAATAATTCCCAAACTCACCAAAATTCATGGATAAGTAAAAACATGCTATTTCTCTATGATTTAATCATAGAATCACTTAAAATAATAAAATAAATGTATTGGAAATATGGAGCCTAATCCCACATCTAAGCATTAAAATGGTATTTATAACGTACAAAATCCAAAAAATTCTAATCGTCTATAGTGAACAATCTAAAAACTAAAAAATGGTTTATTTTCACTAAAACAAAAAAATTCTTTTCAATTTTGCAGTAGAATAGGAACATGAATATATACAATTCACACAATTCAAGACACCATTTTTTTTATAGGGAACCCTTTTCTTGTTCTAGAATCTTATTGATAGAAAACATTGAGCAATAGATCTCTTACAGAATAATTATTTCAATCAGAAGTCACACTTGTCTTCCCTACTTGTTCTAAGTATGAAACCCTTGCAAGATGTTTATCTTTGCTATCCTCTACCAATCTGTGCATAAGCTTCTGTTGCACACACTTCCTCTCACAATCTCCATGCACAAATGTTTTCTTCCTATTACTTGGTCTCACCAACTCATGCTCACCAAAACAGTGATTAAAAGCCCTCGTTACTCATTTTAAAGGCATTTTGAATGGTTAAAATGAGTGAGTTTTATAATAAAAGAATGATTTTGTGATTTATTGTGTTAGCATGAGTTAACTGCTCACACAAATCATCCTGACTTTTAGGGAATATCCCAATTTTTAGGAAATTGAGCATGCATAAGAAGGAAATCGAATTTGAATCCTTGAATTAAGGCACAAATCAAGGAATCACTTTCTCACTACTATTTTAAACACTCCCTCTTAGCGAGGAAGGTGTTCTTGGAAGAACCTTTTCCACTTGGATCTGTCTCCAGCACTACCAATTTCTCTGTTGCTGCAACTAGTCGCTATGAACTATAAGAATTTCTTGCATTATTTTACGGAAACTACTTTGAAGGCCTATTATTTCCCATAATACTTTGTGAGTCCACCACTTCTGTATTTTGACAACTTCTTGCCTTGCTGCTCAAGATTGCTCCCTCTAAACAATGATCTACTCTCAACCCTTGGTAAGTCATCCTACTTCCTATGAGAGCTCTATAAAATTTTTCCCACTAACCGATTCGTAGTCCTTCATAAGAATTGTACTTAGGGCCTCTAATATGACTCTCCTGGAAGACCTAATATTCCCTCACACGGCTACACTTAGGGCTCCTTTTGACACCTGCTAGCAACCCTCCTCACCACTCTTAAGATTCCAAACAAAAATTCTCCAACCTATACAATATCCACTTAGCAAAACATGAACACAAAGGAACAAAAAGATAACTTTGAGGAATGGCCTGTTCCTATCCTCAAGTACTCCACTATTCTATAGGATACATCTGAGGTCTTATTTCGCATGGACAAAACTTCATGTACAATTGTACGTTAGCCCTTCCTGCAAAAAAAAAAATGACTACACGAAACTCAGACCTTAAGCCTTCCTTTTTCTTCGTTGTAATTTTTGGTATATAAGCCTCCTTAAATAACTTCAGAAAATGTATTAGATGATTTTTTCCAACACTTCGACCCTACTCCAAATCATAGAAAAAATTCGACTCAAACATATAGATTACTACTCATCCTTATGCCCAAAACAATCACTAAAATTAGCCAGATCTCTACCTAGCCTCTAACCTCCAAAAATAGAAGGATATGAACAATATTTGTCCTTCTCTTTGACAGGTTTCTCTAGGATGTGTTATCGTTATTATAATACAAACTCCGATAGCATGTAGAAAGTACACAAAGTTTTGATCAGCTATAGTGAACAATCTAAAAACTAAAAACTAGTTTCTTTTCACTAAAACATAAAATTTCTCTACTTCAATTTTACAATAGAATAGGAACAAAAATAAATACAATTCACATAATTCTAGACAATTTTTTTATAGGAAACCCTTTACTTGTTCTAGAATTTTATTGATAGAAAACATTGACCAATAAATCTCTTACAAAATAATATTTCAATAAGAAACCACACATTTCTTCCCTACTTTTCTAAGTATGAAACTCTTGTACGATTGTTGATATTTGTTGCGCTCTAACAACGTATGCATAAGCTTCTCTTGCACACTCTCCCTCTCACAATCTCCACACAAAAACTTGTGCTTCCTATTGCTTGGTCTCACCAACTCATGCTCGCCGAAGTAATGATTAAACTTGTGCCTTGATTCCTTATTTTAAAGGAAATTCGAATGGTTATAATTAGTGAGTTTTCTAAATAAGGAATGATTTTGTAATTGATCCAGTTATAATGAGTTAAATTCTCATGCAACTCATCCTATTTCAAGTCAACCAATTGATTCTCAACCACTTTTGTTTTCCCTCAATCAAATCACACTAGAAAATTAAGAACTCAAATTTTTATTTCAACACATTAGTTAATTGCATCCTAACTCATCCTAAATTTTATGGAATATCCTAATTTTTAGGAACTCGAGCATGCAAAAGAAGGAACTCAAATTTGAATCCTTGAATTAAGGTAGAAATCAAGGAATCACTTTCTTGCAATAATTTTCAACACTCCCTCTCAGTGAGGAAGGTGTTCCTTGAAGAACTATGTCCACCTGGATTTGTCTCCAACACTACCAAGTTCTCTGATGTTGAAGATGCTCCCTCTGAAATAGAATACTTCTCTACATTCTTCTGTGGAACCTTCTTTGAAGACCTATTCTTCGCCACAATACTCTGTGTGTCCATCACTTCTCTATTTTGAGCACTTCCTGCCTTGATTCTTAAGGTTGCTCCCTCTAAACAATGATCTTCTCTCAACCCTTAGTAAGCCATCCTGCTTCCCTGAGAGCTCTCTAAGAAATTTCCCATTATTAGTTTTGTAGTCCTTCACAAGAATTGTACTTAGAGCCTCTGAAATTGCTCTCCTATCAGACCTAATATTCCTTCACAAGTCTACATTTATGGCTCCTTTTGACACTTTCTAGCAGCCCTCCTCACTACTCTTAAGATCCCAAACACAAACTGTCCAACCTTAACAATATGCACTTAGAAAAAATCCAACATGCAGGAACAAAAACATACCTTTTATGAATGACTTGTTCATATCCTGAAGTACTCCATTACTATGTAGCATACATCTGAGGTATTATTTGGCTTGGATAAAACTTCCTGTACAATTGTATGTAACCCCTTCTTCGAAAAAATAAGACTGCATAGACCTCCATTAAACCTCACTTTTTATTCATTGTAGTTTATGGTATGCTAGCCTCCTTAAATATCACTAAAACAAGTATTAGATTCCCTTTTCCAACACTTCTACCTTGCTCTAAATCATAATTTTTTTTTTGGCTCAAACGCAAAGATTACCGCACATCCTCATGCCAAAAATAACCACTAAACTTGGTCAGATTTCTACCTAGACTCAACCCTCTAAACATATGAGGAGATAACAGAGATTCATCCTTCTCTATGACAGATTTCTCTTAGATGTGTTATCTTTATTATAATCCAAGCTTTGATACCATGTAGAAAATACAAAAAATTATGATTTATTATAGTGAGCAGTTTGAAACCTAGTTTCTATTCACTAAAACATTGAATTTCTCTACTTCAATTTTGCAGCGAATAGGAAAATAAATAAATACAATTCACACAATTCAATACAATTTTCTTATAGGGAACCCTCTTCTTGTTGTTGGGCCGTGCAACAGGTATAAATTTACCCTTGATTACATTACCTTTTTTCTCCTTTTTATGCATTTGTGCCATGATGTAATAAGGTTTGGATAGAATTTCGATAAGAAGTGAATGAAACTGCTTTTGATACGATTTGGTTGTCAAAACCAACCTTCACTACTTTTTATGCAAAAATTAGCAAATGGAACAGTTGTTGTTCAAACTATTGAGCAACAAAGGCTAAACAGGTAGAAAAGAGCATGTCTTGTGCAGTCAAATCAAGAAGTGAATCAGGGGGATCAACGCAAGATGGAAGAATATCTAATAATAGCATTTAGTTGTGAATTCGCCAGGATCTCCTGATCCTAAGGAAGCACATTTATCTCTTTTCCTCTTTAACTATAAGAGGGGAAAGATGAATAAAATAGGGAGCTTAACTTTTGCCTTTTACTTCAATTGTAATTCTGAGATACAGAGGGTTATTCTAAGGAACACCTCGTGCTATCATGACATTTAGATTTGATGAATAATATATAATTTGTGTTGCTGCTCATTCACGATATTATGAAGTAATTAAGCAGTAATCACTGGTGGCTTGGGCCCGGTCACTAGTGATTGCACTGTTGTTCACTGTTTTATAGTTTACCTTTATTTTACTGCAAGCTTAATTACTCTGTTTTAGAGATTTACGATTGATTTACTTTCACCGGTGTTGAGTTTGTGTATTCGTTGCCTTAATTCTTATTTTTGTTGATTGGCTTCATTTATTTATGTCGTGGATTGATTTGATTGTTAGATAAGAATCATTTCTTGTTAATTGAAAGCTAGAGTTTTATTGATTATATCAGGTGTATTAATTTTATGCATAAGTCTAGATTCAGCTGAAAGAACTTTGTTATTGCTAAAGTGCACTTGGTTGATGTAATTGTAGTAGAACTTTTGATTAAGCTTGAGTTTTGATGTTTGAATAAGTTAATTACCTTGAAGTTACAAGTTGGTAGTTTATGGTTTGATCCATTTACTCTTGTATTGAAATCAATAAATTATTTTAAAGCATTACTCTCTGTAGATTCAATGATTTACATCACTTGCACATATTGTGTACACTCTTGAAACAAAAAGACTTACCTAGGTTGATAATTAATGTGAGGCATTTAAGAGTTCTAAAAGACACTTTATTTGCACCCAACATTTTGGCACCGCTACCAGGGAGAGTGTTTCCATTCCACAGAAGGTGATTTGTGTTTGATAATTGTTTGTTGTGAAAGAATTGGGTATTAAAAATGGAAGGTAAGAACCTGCGTATGAGTAAGTAAAGTTCTTGCTCCCTTGCCCGCTTTTCAGCACAATTGTCTAGGGATTGAAGTAGAAATAAATGTTTGATATTTGTTTGCTGTGAAAGAATTGGGTAGTAAAAATGGAAGGTAAAAACCTACGTACAAGTAAGTAAAGTACTTGCTCCCTTGCCCGCTTTTCAACAAAATTGTGTATGAATTAAAGTAGAAATAAACGTTTGAATTTCTGTGTGAATGGCTAAGAAGAAAAGAGTAGAAAAAGATTTAATTCCTTCGCCCAAATCTGACAAACCCAAGGGATCAGTGACCCTTGGATGATCAACCTTCATCAAGGAAATCATAAGGAAAGCTGAGTCTTAGTCATCATTAGGACCCTGAATCGTTTCTACAATAAATCCTACTATAACCCTTCAGGCCGCAAATCACCATTTGTAGCTGACGCTGAGATTCACAACAAGACTAAGGGGTCTTAGTAGAGTTTTCTAAACACTAAAAATTTGCATTTTAGCCCTTTAAAAGAAGGGAATTCTTGCAACCTCTGTGAAGGAGAAGGAGAAAACGGTAGTGCTAAAAAGATTAAATCATCAAGGCCCAAATATCCTGAAGTAGTAGTTGAACAGAGGACACCCAGTATCCTGGACCAAGGTAGTGTTGTTAAAATCATCTTAAAAGTTTCTTCTAGCTCTCCCAGAAATAAAGCTCCAACTCTAGAAATCCCTGAATAATATTGGCATATTTTTTACCAAATGGCTAATAATCCACGACATCCTTAGACCTCTACATTAAAATACCTTATTGTTGATACAGCTATCAATGCTCCCATGAGATCCATTCCATTATAGAATATTCCTACCTTCCATGGGCTAACTTCAAAGGATCCTGACACATTCCTTCTTGAATTCGATGTTTTATGTAGGGGATATGATTACACTACCGACCCCCAGAAGCTAAAACTGTTCCCCTCTACTTTGAAGGGAGAAACTCTGCTTTGGTTTATGGGGTTTGGTGGAGGTACCATTAATGATTGGGACCAAATGAAAACAACCTTGCTAAAAAAATACCAAGATAATCGCCGAACTAGAGAACTGTAGGATGAAATCTTTCAAATGGTAGCTAAGACGAATGAGACTCTTGAAGAATATGTAGAACGTTTTCAATATAATCTGCAAAGATCTCCTTATGCAAATTTTCCTCCTGAAGTTCTTAAAACTATGATGATCAAAGGTATGAAAGACCAATGGGTAGAAACATTAAATTTAATGGGGAAGGGTGATATTTATCAAGAGGATTATGACAATATTATGAACTTGTGCATCATGTGTTCCAGAGGCAGTACAAGTCTGAAACCAACTGGACGTGATCCGATCACCAGAGATAACAAAGCCTTAAGAGGAAGCATTACACAAGTTGAAATTGGTAATCTACTGGAAGATTTCAACAGTGATATCTTGGGGGCCCTGACCACACAATTGAATATCATGCGGGCCAAACAAAAGTAGGCCAAAGAAGAACAAAATCTGGGTATTTTTTTTCGAAGTTGTAGAAAGAAACACAATCATAGAGAATGTCCATTAGATATGATACAGACATGCACCATTTGCACTAAGGATCACACTACAGAAAGCTGCCCATCGCTTCTTGGATTAAAAGCAATCTTCAAGGAAGCAGAAGAGGAAGTGGAACCAATATATCTAATGAACCAGAACTGTCAATGGCAAACACATCTGACAGGTATGCCTACAGAACCATCTTCATTCTTTCCTTCTTCGCAATTTAATTCTCAGCAGTATTCGGGAGAAGCATGGCAGAACTAGCCACCTTTCTCTACTTGGCCACCTTAAGCATTTTCTTTGCCACCATGGCCTAACCAATCAAATCCAAACAATAATTGGCCAAATTCCTCTTACCCTCCACCTTTTTGGCAGAACACCCCCTATTTCTCTCGATGGTCTCCTTCTACCTGACAAAACTAGAACTGGCAACCAAATTGGCAACAATTCACAAACTAGCCTATGGGAACAGTTCCTCTACCTCAACCAACCCTACTAGCACCTTACATGTTGCAGAAAAATCCTCAACCTAATATACAACCGCAACTCCCAGCTCAACCCATCCCAAATCCTAACAACAAACCAATCCAGTCAATCCAAATTGTTGAGAGTCTGGACCTTGAAGTTGAGATAAGAGAATGTAACGAACTTAAGTTAAGATCTAGAAGCGTAATTGCTCCAGATGAGGACAAAAATCTACAACCTGAAGTTAAATAGACATATCTGAATAGGCCTTCGACTATAGATGACCAACAAATAAAATATGGAGGAGATACAGTAAAGTAGAAATATCCTGAGCAAATTATAATTACTTCTCCCCCGTTCCCAAAAAGATTGATAATACCTCAACCTATTGAATATCCTGACTTTTATCTTCTCGGTGAACTCAAAAATCTCTATATAAAAATACCCCTCCTCCAGGTCATTCAAGACATTCCAATATATGCTAAAACCGTCAAAGAATTGTGTGCAAAGAAGTCTGTGAGGAAAACAAAAATAACACCAACTGTCCATGTCATTGGAACTTTGTCTGATTTATTACTAGGCAAAGAGACACCTGTAAAATACGAAGACCCAAGAAATCCCATTGTCATAGTATAAATAAATGGCCGCTCTTTTCCCAATGGTTTAGTTGACTTAGGGGCATCCATTAACATTCTTACAACATAAACTTGCGAAGTGCTTGGCATCACAGCCTTAGAACCAACCACTACCTTGCTAGAATTAGCTGACCATCATTAATTATGCCAGAAGGAACATTACAAGATGTGATGGTTTCTGTGGACTCTTGAGAATATCAGCAATTCTTTTTATTATTAAGCCCAGAAATAGGCTAGATGGACATCCGTTAATACTGGGAAGGCCTTGGATAGCAATAACCGATGCTTATATGGGCTTCTGAATAGGCAGTATGACCATAACCAAAAGGAATGATGTAAAGAACCTAGCTTTATACCCTCATGCTCAGCCAAGCCTAACCATTGTAAAAACTAGGAAACAACCAGCAGCATATTTAAAAGAAAATATTCATTCACCATTGACTGTGGTAGATGCACTTGAATTCAAAAACCAAACAGAAGATGATGTCATTAACACCTTTATCAATCAGCTTGCTGCAATGTCTAATTTGAGATGTCACATGATTGAAGTAGTCCTTGAAAATGAGATTGAAGAAGATTCCTTGAGAGAGATTAATGACCAACCAATACCAACAACCACTCTCTATAATAGCAAGCCTATTGAAATCAAGCAAGGGAAAATCTTGAAAATTAACAGTAATCTGAGAAATGACTAGCAACAGAAACTTATCCAAGTCCTTAGGAAATATAAAGGGGATTTTGCATGGGATTACCCAGACATGAAAGGGATTGACCCTCAGTTATGCATGCACCACATCTACATTGAAAAAAATGAAAGACCCATTCAACAGCCACAACACAGATTAAATCCTCATCTAAAGGATATTGTGAAAGGAGAGCTTCAAAAACTATAAGATGTGAATTTTATTTATCCTATATCTGACAGTAAATGGGTTTCTCCATTATTAGTTATCCCCAAAAAGAATGGAAAATGGAAGATATGCATTGACTATAGAGAACTTAACAAAGAAATGCAAAAAGACCATTTTCCCCTTCCATTTATCGACCAGGTCCTAGATACACTAGTAGGAAAGAAATTCTTCTCTTTCCTAGATGGCTTCAGTGGCTACAACCAAATTGAAATTGCCGCTAAATACCAGGATAAATCTACTTTCACTTGCCCTTGGGGAACATTTTCTTACAGGGTATTGCCTTTCTAATTGTGCAAAGCACCTGCTACATTCCAAAGAGCCATACTCAGTGTTTTTGAAGACTTGATAAAAGAAGGATTGAAGGTGTACATGGATGATTTCACACCCTATGGAGATGACTTTGATTAGGCATTACAAACATTGGAGAAAGTCCTAGAATGGTGTATTGCTACTAACCTATGCTTGAGTCATAAGAAATGTCATATGATGATGATAGAAGGCCTGATTCTGGGTCATTACATTTAAGTAGTTAGAATTCAGGTAGATCCAACAAAGATATAGGTAATCCTCTTAATAGCTACTCCCTGCACTCAAATAGAGGTATGTAGGTTTTTTGTTTACTGGATATTATTGTAGTTTTTAAAGAAAATTTCAGAAATTGCTGCACCTTTATATGCCTTGACAAGAAATGTTGATTTTATATGGACTAATAAATGTGACATTGCCTTCACATATATGAAATGGTCAGTATCAACATCACCAGTATTACGAGGCCCGAATTGGGATATACCTTTCTAGATTTCATCAGACACATTAGATACATCTATCAGAGCTATTCTCGGCTAAGAAGAAGATAGGAAACCCTACATTATATATTACATCAGCAAAAACATAACTCCTGCTGAGTTGAATTACACAGTAACAGAGGAGTTTCTAGCTATTATTTATGCTATCAACAAATTTAGACACTCTATAACTGGATACCCTGTATTTCTGTATACTGATCACTCTGCTATTAAATATTTAGCCAATAAACCTATTACAAATGGAGTGACTTGTTGGTTACTACTTTTTCAGAAATTTGACATAATTATAAGGGATTGACTAAGGAAGGAGAACCTCGTGGCAGACTTCCTCTCCCAAGTGCCAAGAACAGACGATACAGTGGTAGTAGAAGATCAGTTCCCAGATGAATATTTGTTTGTTGTGGCCATAAAAATTCCATGGTATGCAGACATAGCGAATTACTTAGAAGTGGGAAAACAGCCCAAACATCTAACATCTGGAGAAAGGAAATTAATTTTGCAACCTAACACTCATTTCTCTTTGATCGGAGGATACCTTTTCCACATAGGAGCTGATATGCACATCCGCAGGTGCATCAGGGAGGATGAAATTTATGAAATCTTAAAAGCCTGCCATGATGGACCTTGCAATGGACACTTTGTAGACCGCAGAATTGGACATAAAATTATACAGATGGGCTACTACCGGCCCACTATTTTAATGATGCTAAGAAATTTGTCTAGGCATGTGATAGTTGCCAAAGGATGGACCACCCTGGCCAATCTGATGAAATGCCCTTGCATCTATAGCTGCTGATAGAATCCTTTGAGTGTTGGGAATTAGATTTCATTGGGCTGATCAAACTATCATCCAACAAGAAATCATATATATTGGTTGCAACAGAATACATAACTAAGTGGGTGGAAGCAGTAGCATTACCAAGAGAAACAATGGAAACTGTTATTAATTTTCTTTTTGAATTTTTTGTGCAGTATGGCTTACCCAGAGAAGTAATTACTGATGGGGGACCACAATTCTTCGGTCATAAGATTTCTTCTACACTGAAAAATCATCACATCACACACAGAATTACTTCTCCATATCACCAACAGGTGAATAGGTAGGTGGAGAGCACCAACCAAGTTATCAAAGTTATTCTAACGAAGAGAGTCTCATCACCTTGACAAGACTGAACTGCTCGACTGCCAGAGGCCTTGTGGGCGTATCATACAACTTGGAGAAACACTACTGGATACTCACCAATCAACTTGTATTTGGTAAGGAACCCATTTTTCCCATAGAATTTGAGATACAAACACTAAAGATATCCCAGGAAATAGGACTGGATTTAACTGAAGCCTGGGTTAATAGGTTACAATAGATGAATGAATTAGATGAAATTTAGCTACTGGCTCTACAGTGTATGCCACTTATTCAACAACAAAGAGCCAAATGGCATGATGCCCTGATTAAGAAAAAGACATTTCATGAGGGCAATTGGGCACTTCTTTACGATTCCAAGTTCCAAGACTTCCCTGGAAAACTACAGACTAGATGGTTAGGCCCCTATAAAGAAAGTACATGACAATGGCACTCTTACGCTGACCACCATTGATGGGTTTGGTTCTTCTTTTAAAGAAAATGGGCATCGGGTGTGTCTCTACCAAAAGACACTTACCAAAGAATCTTTCTATTAGCACATACGTGAGGAACCCACCATGCAATTTTTAGATGCAGAAGGAAATCCTTAGGCAGCTTCATCTTTATAAATTTTATTTCTTCTCTATAAAATATGTAAATATGGTCGCTGATTTGATTTTCTTTTCCTTTTTTTTTCTTTTTTTCACTGCTGTTCTTGTTGTTCAATCTATTGAACAACACTTTCTTGCTTTTTTTCATTTTTCTGTCATTTAATTGAACAATTGTTGTTCAATCTTTTGAACAACACTTTCTTGCTTTTTTTCATTTTGTTGTTCATTTAATTGAACAAATTCTTTTCAATCTATTGAAGAAAACTTTCTTGCTTTTTGTCAGTTTGCTATTCAATTAATTGAACATCTACTGTTCAATCTATTGAACAACACTTTCTCTCTTTTCATTGTTTTGCTATTCATATTATTGAACAACTATTGTTCAATCTATTGAGGAGCTGCCGTTCAATCTATTGAGCAACACTTTCTTTTCTTTGCACAGTTTTGTTGTTCAATCTATTGAACAACATTTTCTTTCTATTCGTTATTTTGCTGTTCAATTTATTGAACAACTATTGTTCAATTTAGTGAACAGCTTCCATTCAATCTATTGAACAACACTTTCTTTCTTTCTTTCGTTGTTTTGCTGTTCAGTTAATTGAACAACTTCTATTCAATCTATTGAACAACACTTTCTTTCTTTTTGATTGTTTTGATGTTCAATCTATTGAACATCACTTTCTTTCTTTTCGATTGTTTTGTTATTCAATCTATTGAACAAAATTTCTTTTCTTTTTGCATGGTTTTGCTATTCATTTAATTGAGCAGCTGTTGTTCAATCTATTGAACAACTGTTGTTCAATCTATCGAACAGCTATTGTTCAATCTATTGAACAACACTTCTTTTCTCTTTTAATTGTTTTGTTGTTCATTTAATTGAACAACTGTTGTTCAATCTTTTGAATAGCCGTGGTCCAACCCAATTGAACAACAAAATTTTTCTTTTGTGTGATTGCTCTTCGCTTATCTCAGCCCCATTTTTCATTTATTTTTCATTTTGTTTTCTTTTCATGGCATGTAGTAGTTTTATGAGGACAAAGAATTTATGGATTCTATTGAAAGGAGTTAATACCATTAACGTTATGATATTTAATAGGACAACTTCTTGATGATAGATTCTTTTCAAGAAAAGGGACATAGTTATTTATATACTACTTTATTGCATCGTTTTTTGTTGTACATGATACTGATTGATCATCTTAAAAACCATGTTGGTTCCACCCTTCCTGGTTATAATCTTCTCTGTCTATAACAAATAATACTATGGGTATACTTTTTCTATTGACATGTTCAACTTCTTCCACCATCCCTGCTCTTAAGGAGTATTGAGCCTCCCTCTATTTATCATAAAAATGTGTAATAACAACAAAATTTTGTTTTCAGATGGAGGATAGGGGGTCTCATTACGAGCCAGCCTACCATGTTCATAAGGCTGTAGCAAAGTGACATTACCACTATGGCCACCACAATAGGGTTATGATCCATTGGATAGCTAAAATATCCTTGGAGCAGGAGCTATCATCACGAGCCACCCTGATCAATTTTGCTAAATCCCAGTGGATGGCAGTGTGATTATCTGGTTACCACACTAGCACACTGATCTCTTCTGTAGAACAACACTAGAACTCCCCATTTATAAATTGAGGATCCTAGCTCATGTGGGTTAAAAAGAAACCTTACCGAGGCTATGGATGCCTGTTGGAAGCAGAGGCTCTCCTTATGGCATTGAAGATATATCTTATCATTAATTACTACTATAATACCCTCTTCTTATTCTTTCTTTTTATCGGAGAAATTATTTCCTTAATTTTTCCCTGTTTAGAACCGTTATGCATGAGATACTACTTTTTGATCAATCGTATCATTCTCGGCTAGAATACGTCAGCAAAGCATCTTTTTGGCATATTGTTGTCCTTTTATTTTTCACATAAATTATCATCAATCCCAAGCATCCTATCTCTTATTCATAACTATCTTTACACACTCCACTCTCATTATAACCATACCTTTACCATCCTATCATTGATATGTGTACTCTGCTTCATTTACTACCGTACTGTTCATTTCCTTGCCTTGCCGTTAGAACATCACATTCCCTGTCTACTCGGTCGTAGGTGACCTCTCTTTTTAAGGAGGGCGAGTGAATCAAATTATGCCTTTGCATGCTCTATATTTATTCCACTTATTGAACCTACTATGTTGCTATGATATCCCATAATCAAATGACATGTGGCAGTATGATAGTCCGAGAATTAATATTATTAATTATCATGGACATTCCACTTGACATTATGGAATTTAGTTGTTACGTATACTTGCTGTTCCATTTGTTAGTGTCAGTCTTTGCAGCCTTCCTCCAGTGATCAAACATGCTCTTACAAAGTGATTTTAAGGTGTCGAGGTCAAATTTTGTCATTTCAGCGAGTCTTCAAGCAAAACTTGGTCACTAGGTATTAGGTCTAGGGTTTGCTTTTACTCCTGTCAAAGTTGTCCAAATGTCAGTCCATGTCACCATTCAGCTGAGTGCACCATCATTCATAGGGATTTCATCATCATGTCAGGTTCCAATGGGTCATTTTACACCTTGTTCATGCTTCAGTTGTGCCTAGGTAATGTTCATTTTCCTCTCCTATGGTTTTGAGGGCAATTTCTCTTGGATGGCCAAATAATCAGAAAAACTTGTATCTTGATGTTCATACACCTTCCCGTATCCTTAATGCACCTTATTAAACACTTCCCATCACTGATATCCCTCAAATTCCTCATTTTCGCACAAACCCTAGTTTCTTGCTACAACTTGACAATTATCTAGGCTAGGCCTATGTTCTGCCCTTTTGGACCCCTTCCCCTCACTCAATCTTTTAAATTCCACTTTCCCCTACTTCCTCACATCCCTCCCTACTTCTAAAAATTTTCTCAAGAATTTAGAAGCCCATTATTTCCTTCATTTCCCTTCATTTCTACAAATCCCCTGTTCCACACATCAGGGTAGGTTTTACTCAAATGATGTTTCTAAGCAAGGAAAGATGAATTTGGACATACTGAGAGAGGTTTTTTTCCACAATAGGCCAAGGAAGAAAAAAATCCTTCACGTTTTACACAGGTGTCATGGTTTTAGAGAAATGTCAAAAACACAGTTGCCTCAGGAGAATTGATGCACCTCTGAAGTGACTTTGGGAGAATCAAGATTTTTCCTAGCTTGGTTAGTCAAATGACTTGCTTGACGAGTCAAATGATAAGTGGAATCAATAAGCTTTCAAATGAGCTATTGTACACCCAATTTGGACATTGGAAAGGCCCTCAAAATGGGTCTGCAAAAAGGTGCTATGCATAGAAATTTTTAACACAGGTTTTTCTACCCAATGCGCCGCGCCACCTGGCGCTCGCTTTTGATGGGGACCTCCTTTTGAGGAAAGCTCAAAATTTTTGGATTTTTCATGAAAAAATATGCTCACCAATGGCCAAGAAATTTTGACAGGTTTTGAGCCCCCAAAAAGGTCAAAAACACCCTAAAAATGACCTTTCTGCCCCTTTTTTGACACACAGGAAGCAGTCTTGGGAGAAATCAGTTTTGGAGGGGAAAATGGAGGCCAAATTCAAAAATTCCACTTGTACTGGAAAGCAGACAGGCTGAAATTTCCAACAAGCCCACTTGCAGAAAATTTGGACACAAGGAAGGTATCCAATAGCAGCTGAAAAAATGCACTATGCATAGGGAAATCAGCGTGGCGCTTTGGGGAAATTTTGTTCAGTTTGACCGAGAATACTCTGTTTTTCGCCTAGTTTCTTGACAGTTTGAATTTTCTCCTTCTTAATGTCAAACTTATGATTTAATTTAATGTAAATTGATGGATATTGATGTAATTATGTCAAATTTTCACTCATGGAGGTAGATTCACCCATGAAAAGGTAGTTTGCAATTGAATGAATCAGTTCCCTAGTTTTTAGAGGCATGTTGTTCCACTGCCTACCTTTTAGTTCTCAGTTTAGAATTTTTTGGAACAGCTCCTAAACTCATGAGCTCGACCCCTAGAGGCTAGGATGAGTTGTTGTTTGCCTATCTTATGTTTCTTCATTCATTAGCATGGTTGGACTTTTGAGAAAGCTTGGAGCTTCATTGTATACATTTCTCAATAGTTTTGGCTAAGAAAATGACTAGGGTTTGCAGCACTCTATGGGATTCATGTGGCATATTGCTTTGATATTGTGTTTCCTTCTGTAATTGTAAGTTTATATGTGTTTTATGTATGCCATTATCTCTCTTGCTTCTTCTTAACTAAAACAAACAAGGATAAAGGTAGAATCCATTGAAATTGTAGTGCTCTACCTAGGGTTTTCTTAGTTATTGATGTTTTTAGCTGTTTGAAGAGGATCCCTGAGCTTTTCTTGCCCTATTCAACTCCTCACCTGTCTAAATCTCTCCATTTCATTCAATTTGAAGTATCAAATCACTTTCCTACCTTGCCCCATTAAGATCTCTGCAAAACTAAGCCTCATTCCATTTGCTTTTCCATTTGAGCCAAAAAAACATCTTTAAATTCAATAAAACTATTTTGCACACATACCTAGCCAAACATCAGTATTCATATCAGTCATCTCAAGCCCTCATTGATCATATTTTGCTAAGATTGACAAGGAGAGAGCCCTCTCTCGACCTGGTAGGGCTAGCTACCAGGTTAAGCGTGGTTTGATGTTATCCTAGATCCTACCTTTCTCAGCCTAAGTTAGATTTAGGCCCTAACATAGTGGTGACCATACTGGGGAAGAAAATCTTGTTCGTTTGTTAGTGTTCTTGCTTTATAAACTACAGATGGACCCTGAATTTATGCCAGGAAGCCTTCGAACTACACATTGCTTTGCGAGTGGATAAGTAGATAAAAGCAGCTTCAGTCAATCTCCAATCTAGTCTTATAAGTTGAACATCTGACTTGCAAATTGCCCCAGTACATGAATCAAGTTAGATCTGATTGTTGATGGTGGACAACAGTCAGACACGTATGAAGGCTGAAATCATTCTCCTGGTAACTCCAGTGTCAAAGAATCCCAAGCTTCAAAGATTTTATGGCAACTCCACTCTTCAAGAACCAATAGCCTGAATAATTTCTTGGTGAATTCATTGTTATCAAAATGGTTTCACTGGATCGAAGGTATGCTCCCATGAGCTGAGATCACATTCCAAGTTTCCAAAACAAAATTCCTAAGGTAGATTGGAAAAGGAATTTTCCTATGTTTAAAGATGATGATAGGAAGGATGCTGCTTTACATTTGGTTAGATTTCACATACATATTCGCAAGTTGAAGGTTGATTTTCCTAAAGATTGTTTGATGAAGATATTCATGGCCACTCTGGAAGGTGAAGCCCGATCTTGGTATGAAATTTTGCCACCTGCTTGTATTTACTGTTTAAAGGATTTTCATGCCATGTTCTTTGAAAGGTATAAAGAGTCTTATCCATCCTTAAATTTAGTTCAGAACTGTTGCAAACATGTTTATAGTTTTATAGAAAGTCTTGAGAAAGTGTATGAAGATGATGATTTCATGGATGATGAGATTATGGAAGCCCTGTATAAAAATCCATTTCAGCAGCATAAAGAGGATACTTATCAAGATGCTCAGGAAAATTTTCAGCAGGATCAAGTTCTTAGTACAATGGAAAATGATGAAAGAGAAGGTTTTATTTTAGATCTGTCCATAGAAGAAAACAATATGCAGGAAAGCCAAGTTTCAATCTCAGATTGTGATAAAATCAAGTTGGCTATTTCAGATCTAGATTCAAATCGTGATGATGAAGACTACCTTATTCTAAACCCATGAAGGAGAGCTTTGTTGTTGAGATGTATGAAAAAGAAAGAGTTATTGATCCAAGTGTTCTCATTTCATTAGAACAAAGTTTTCACAAGGAGGTAGTCCAATCATTTTATGAAAAACAAGATGAGATCTTCGTTCAAGTAAGTGAAAAATCCTCTTTCGATAACTTAGTGGTAAATGATAATTTGATTTCCATATCATATAAAGATGATCAAAAATGTTTTCAAATTTTAGAAGATTAGGGAATTGAGGAATTTCATTCAAGTTTTTCATGTTTTGAAAAGTTATTTCATGAAGACAATCACTGTTTGAGCAAAAGAAAACAAAAAGCATTATCTCCTTTGTTTGAAGATGAAATAGATCTACTCCTAAAAGGTTAGATTCTAACCCAAGCTAATGCAGGTCTATAGTGTGCACATTGTCAAGAAAGTGTTGGTGAAACTTCTTCCACTTTTGAAAATAATGATAGTCTTGAAATTAGATTTATTGATCAGCGAAAAGAAAATGTTTTCCTTCATGAAAATGATAAGATTATCATGTTTGATAATCTTGAAGATTGTTTTATGTTTAAGAATGACCTAGACCATGAAATTGAGGAATGTGAGCCTTAGAGACACAATATGCCAGAATCCGAGTCAGAGTTTCTCATGGTCAAGGAATTTATAGCTAACACTTAGATGGCAGAAGCTTATACCTCTCTGTGCCTTCCTATCACTCAGCAACCAGTTGTTCTTTCAGATCAGAATGAAGGGAGTACTTGTATTTTTGCTACTAGATCTCAAGACGTGCTAGTGCTTCAATATTTTCAAGATCCCTGCGGCATTCTTTTGCAAGCATTAGAGAAGATGAATGTTTCCTGGTTCATTAGCACAAGCCTTGGTTTCAGTTGTTATTGTGAGTTGCCTACATGTACATCGCTCTACCCACTTGGCAAAAGTGAGAGCAGAATTTCAGTGAGTAGCCATCTGTTGGATTGGTTACATTGGAAGGCCCACTTCACATGATTGTACATATTTTATCAGTAGGCAAGTGGTTGTCATCATGATTTGGAGCCCTCAAATCTTGATGGTCTGTTGCCATTAAAAAGCTTTGTAAGTACTTATTTCAGTCTAGTAAGTCTTGAGTCATTTTTTGTTTTATTCAATTCCAAGATAGTTGCAGAGTCAGTGTGTATTGTCGTCATTCATTTAGTTTGGGGCCCGAGGTGAAGGCTATAAAACTGAGGTTTAATTTCAGTTTTGGTTTGGTTTGTTTGAGTCAAATATTTCGGTCAATTTCAATCTTGAAATTGAGTCAAGAGTTTGGTTTTGGTTTGTTGAAGTTATTGACTCCATTGCCCAATGGATGAAGGCACTGTCTGCTTTCCAAAGATCTGTAGTTCTTGGCACCTCCAAGGATCTACCATCCCCATTGGAGCCAATGTTAGTGTTAGTCTTTGCACCCTTCCTCCAATGATCAAACATGCTCTTACAAAGTGATTTTAAGGTGTTGAGGTGAAATTTTGTCATTTCAGTGAGTCTTCAAGCAAAATCTGGTCACTAGGTATTAGGTCTAGGGTTTGCTTTTACTCCTATCAAAGTTGTCCAAATTCCGGTCCATGTCACCATTCAAATCAGTGTACCATCATTCATAGGGTTTTCATCATCATGTCAGGTTCCAATGGGTCATTTTACACCTTGTTCATGCTTCAGTTGTACCTAGGTAAGGTTCATTTTCCTCTCCTAGGTTTTTGAAGGCAATTTCTCTTGGATGGTCAAATCATCAGAAAAACTTGTATCCTGATGTTCATACACCTTCCCTTACCCTTAATGCACCTTATTAAGCACTTACCATCACTGATATCCCTCAAATTCCTCATTTTCTTACAAACCCTAGTTTCTTGCTACAACTTGATAATTTTCTAGGCCAGGCCTGTGTTTTGCCCTTTTGGACCCCTTCCCTCACTCAATATTTGAAATTACACTTTTCCCTACTTCTGAACATCCATCCCTACTTCTAAAAATTTTCTCAAGAATTTAGAAGCCCCTTATCCCCTTCATTTCCCTTCATTTCGACAAATCCCATGTTCCACACATTGGGGTAGGTTTTACTCAAATGATGTTTTTGAGCAAGGAAAGATGAATTTGGAAAAACTAAGAGAGGGTTTTGTCCACAATAGGCCAAGGAAGGAAAAATTACTTCATGTTTTACAAAGGTGTCATGGTTTTATATAAATGTCAAAAATACAGTTGCCTCAAGAGAATTGATGCGCCTCTGAAGTGACTTTGGGAGAATCAAGATTTCTCCTATCTTTGTTGGCGAAATGACTTGCTTGATGAGTCAAATGATAAGTAGACTCAATAATCTTTCTAACGATCTATTGTGCACCCAATTTGGACACCATAAAGGCCCTCAAAATGGGTCTGCAAAAAGGAACTACGCATAGAAATTTTTAACACAAGTTTTTCTACCCTATGCGCCGCGCCACCTAGCGCTCGCTTTTGATGGGGAGCTCCTTTTGAGGAAAGCTCAGAATTTTTGGATTTTTCATGAAACAGTATGCATGCTAACCAATGGCCAAGAAATTTTGATAGGTTTTGAGCCCCAAAAAAGGTCAAAAACACCCTAGAAATGACCTTTCTACCGCTTTTTGGACACACAGGAAGCAGTCTTGGGAGAACTCAGTTTTGGAGGAGAAAATGGAGGCCAAATTCAAAAATGCTACTTGTGCTGGAAGGTAGATAGGTAGGCCTTTCCAGCAAGCCAACTTGGAGCAAATTTGGAATCAGGAAGGCCTCCAAAAGCAGCTACAAAAAGGCGCTACGAATAGGGAAATCAGTGCGGCGCATTGGGGAAAGTTTGTTCAGTTTGACCAAGAATACTCTATTTTTTGCCTAGATTCTTGACAGTTTGAATTTTCTCCTTTGTAATGTCAAACTTATGATGTAATTTAATGTAAATTGATGGATATTGATGTAATTATGTCAAATTTTCACTCATGGAGGTAGATTCATCCATGAAAAGGTAGTTTGCAACTGAATGAATCAGTTCCCTAGTTTTTAGAGGCATGTTGTTCCATTGCCTACCTTTTAGTTCTCAGTTTAGAATTTGTTGGAACAGCTCCTATACTTATGAGCTTGGCCCCTAGAGGCTAGGATGAGTTTTTGTTGCCTATATCTTACGTTTTTTCAGTCGTTAGCAAGGTTGTACTTTTGAGAAAGCTTGGAGCTTCATTGTATACATTTCTTAGCAGTTTTGGCTAAGGAAAAGACCAGGGTTTGGAACACTCTATGGGATTCTTGTGGCATCTTAATTTCATGTTGTGTTTCCTTCTATAATTGTAAGTTTATATTTGTTTTACATATGCCATTATCTCTCTTGCTTCTTCTTAACTAAAACAAACAAGGATAAAGGTAGAATCCATTGAAATTGAAGTGCTCTACCTAGGGTTTTCTTAGTTATTGATGTTTTCAGCTGTTTGAAGAGGATCCCTAAGGTTTTCTTGCCCTCTTCAACTCCTCACCTGTCTAAATCTCTCCATTTCATTTAATTTGAAGTATCAAATCACTTGCCTAGCTTGCCCCATTGAGATCTCTGCAAAACTAAGCCTCATTAGCAAGACCCAAAATTTGCCTTTCCATTTGAGTCAACAAAACATCTTTAATTCAATCAAACTCTTTTGCACACATACTTAGCCTAAGATCAATATTCATATCACTCATCTCAAGCCCTCATTGATCATATTTTTTTGAGATTGACAAGGAGAGAGCCCTCTCTCGACCTAGTAGGGCTAGCTACCAGGTTAAGTGTGGTTTGATGTTATCCTAGATCCTACCTTTCTCAGCCTAAGGTAGATTTAGGCCCTAACACCATTTTTACCAAAGCAATTACTGTTCTCTACTACATTTTTCTACTGTGTTAATCTTTGAAATTATAGGGTGAATATTGGAAGAATCCTAGCATTATGGGTGGAAAATCAGTTCACTGAGAACCCTTGGTGTTGGAAATTTCTGACAGAGCCAGGGGAATTCTGGTGCACGCAAGATGGATGTCATATTTCCCTAGGCTTCAGGCCCCTAGTAGTGAAATTTCTCTCAAATTTTTACAGCACTTACAAAATGGGTAGTCCACAGTAAAAGGTATAAGAATAACAATATTAGAGGTTGTGATAGCTGAAGTTTCCAGGCTACGGGAAGAAGGAGTAGTATGGCCTAAAAATCACATAATGTTGCATGACGCGATGGAAATTTTCAAAGACACAGGTGAAGAATTAACCTGAAAAGGCAAGGGCATTCTACTGTCCTCTCTGGGAGAACCATGGTGTGAATTGGCAAGTGTCGTCCAGATGTACATTACCTATGATGGTCAATAGGATGTGGTAAAACCATGACAACTTAAATTCTTCGCCGTTTTAAAGCAAAAGATTACTGTCAATTTTCCATTTTTCTTAAATTCATTACTGCACGATACAACTGATAGAGTAAGAAGGGCTAAACATCCTGATACTGTAATCAGTCATCATGGTTTGATCAGACTGATTGTTAGTCATAGTCTTGCTCAGCAAAATTTAATTTGGGATAATTTTATAGCGCCACTAGAGATTATGCCAGACCCTGTAGTCCAAAGCTCCGCAACCTTGGAAATTGGACAACAGAACCCTATTCCAAAGAGGAAAAGAACTACACATACAATAATAGGACCTCATAAGTGCGGGTCTTCTGCAAGGCTGAACCTAGTTCAGAGGAATTTTGTAGATCCTCAGGGTAGCACCGAACACCCGACAGAGCCATCTAGTCCAATGATTATACAAGACCCTGAACCAAAACCACAGGAAAAAGGTAACTCTGAATCAAAATAGGGGGAAGAACATGATTCTGAACCTGAATAAGAGGAAGAACCCAATTATGAACCTGAACAGGAGGAAGAACCTAATTCTAAATTAGAACAGGAGGAGGAACCCAATTCTAAACTGGAACAAGAGGAAGAAAATGATGATGAACAAGAAATTGAAGCAGGGCCTTCTCAAACACCACCTATGAGCCCCCAAGATGATTTCTTGTAGGACTTTGAGGAAGGGATGGCCCAGGTTCTTGCAAATTTAAATACATATATGCAACCTAGAGGATCACTTGATCAAAACCTAAACAATGTTAAATCCTCAAGAGATTTTGGTCACACGTAAATTTTTCCTTCCCCAGAAGCTACCGACCAGGAAGAGGAAGTGGACACAACAATAATTCATGAATCTAATAACCATTCAAGTGACACGATGATATTGAAACATAGCTAAGACAAGCACCAAGAACCCTTAGATACAAAGCATATTGTTAAACCTGTTCTTACAAAACATGCTTCTCATAAGAAGCAGGTAGCTGAAATAAAGATAAGGAAGCTAAGGAATAAATACTAGAAGCTTCAGAAGACGGTTAAGTAGCTACGTCGGAAATTAAAAGAAACTGCAAATAGGAAAGCTTAGAGCATTATTCTTGAGTTAATCACCGTGGCCACATAAACAGAAATATGTGAAGGTAAGGCAATAGGAACTCAGAACGAATCCATTTCTACTCAGACGGTCACCACACAAACAAGCCGTCACATAGATTTGATAGATATGGTTGTTCAGACAGAGGAATTATCATCTCACAATCAAAGCGCCCAGACAGAAGAGATAGTCAATAATGCGCCATCAAGCAGTGATCCTATTCGTCTAGAGTTACAGGCGGAGCTAGTGCAAGACCAAATTTCTTTAGAGAAATGTAAGAAGGAGACAATTCTTTGGAAAAAGCATCATAAGCTACAGAAGTAGTTCCGAGAGTTGACCATAACTGAGAGTGAAACTTTTGATAAGTTCAGGCAGGAGGAAGAAAAGCGGAGGAAGATCAAAGCCAAGCTAGATAAGGTCGTGGGTCAGATCGATGCTATTTATCTTTATATTCTAATGTCTTATCTTACAGGGCTCCTACTACAAATTATTCTATGTTTTTATTAGAAAGATATTTACTGTTGAAAATTAAAGCTGTTAAGGCCGACACGTCAATTGAATTGAAGACAACGAATTAATTCATAAATTGTTGTAAGGAGCATGGGATAAAAGTCCAACGTCTTCTCTGTGAACTTTATTTGCATAATATTTTACTAGAAGGGGAGCTGGATAATAATCCTAGCCCTTTTGTTAGGGAAATTCAGTTCGAGGCCTTCCTTTCCTTCATAGAAAACCAACTCAAATGGTCCAGGGCTTATAACACCTTTGAAAGAAAAGAACATGGACTAGATTTGTGGGTAAGGGGTGAGCCTACTCAACCCTTGCATATTTTTGTTAGACACAAAAGGCTCATGACATAGGAGGGCGTAACTAATATTCTGGGGCCTATACATAAAGAAATTGTGCAAGTAGGAAGGATGTATTTCTTATCCATACAGGAAGGGTCCTTACTTGCATCCAAACAGAGATGGATGGCCTCTACCAATAGTGTGAGGAACAGAGAACCATTTAGCTATAGGAATTTTAAAGTTGCTGTAGGCCATTTTGTCAGACACAATAATATTATCGTGAGGGAAGGACCATATTGGCTAGGATGACGATTTAGGAGTCCTATTATTTGGTACCCACCTGAAGGATACCGTTCTGATTATGAGTTTTTTGAAGGTCATGAAGGTATAGCCTTTGCAGATTTAATACAAAAGTATGGTTTTAGGTTGTATAAAGAAAAGATCTTTCCTGCTTACTCTTTAACCGCATTACATAATAATTATTTATTTCCATGAGGACATGGAATAAGGTAAGCAGGGGAGTATGTTGGGTCGTGCAATAGGTATAAATTTACCCTTGATTACATTACCTTTTTTCTCCTTTTTATGCATTTGTGCCATGATGTAATAAGGTTTGGAGAGAATTTCGATAAGAAGTGAATAAAACTTCTTTTGATACGATTTGGTTGTCAAAACTAACCTTCGTTGCCTTTTATGCATAAATTAGCAAATGGAATAGTTGTTTTTCAAACTATTGAACAACAAAGGTTAAACAGAAAGAAAATAGCACGTCTTGTGCGGTCAAATCAACAAGCGAATCAGGAGGATCAGCGCAAGATGGAAGACTGTCTGATAATAGCGTTTAGTTGTGAATTCCTTGGGATCTAATGATCTTGAGGAATTGCATTTATCTCTTTTCCTCTTTGATTAGAAGAGGGGAAAGATGAATAGAATAGGGAGTTGAACTTTTGCCTTTTACTTCAATTGTAATTCTAAGATACAAAGGGTTATTCTGAGGAACACCTCATGCTGTCATGACATTTAGATTTGATGAATAATATATAATTCATGTTGTTCATTCACGATATTCTAAAGTAAATAAGCAGTAATCACTGGTGTCTTGGGCCCGGTCACTGGTGGATTTCACTATTGTTCCTTGTTTTATAGTCTACCTTTCTTTTACTGCAAGTTTAATTACTCGGATTTATAGCTTTACAATTGATTTACTTTCACTAGTGTTGAGTTTGTGTATTCGTTGCATTAAATCTTATTTCTATTGATTAGCTTCATTTATTTATTTTGTGGATTGATTTGATTGTTAAATAAGAATAATTTCTTGCTAATTGAAAGCTAGAGTTTTATTGATTATATCAAGTGTATTACTTTTATGTGTGAGTCTAGATTCAACTGAAAGAGCTCTGTTATCGCTACGGTGCACTCAATTGATGTAATTGCAATAGAAGTTTTTATGTTTTAATAAGTTAATTTCCTTGAAGTTACAAGTTGGTAGTTATGGTTTGATCCGTTTACTCTTGTATTGAAATCAATAAGTTATTTTAAAGCATTACTCTCTCTAGATTCAACGATTTACATCACTTTCACATATTGTGTACACTCTTGAAACAAAAAGACTTACCTAGGTTGATAATTAATGTGAGGCATTTACGAGTTCTAAAAGACACTTTATTTGCGCCCAACACTTGTTGTAGAATTTTATTGATAGAAAACACCGAGAAATAAATCTCTTACAAAATAATATTTTCAATGATAAATCACACTTGTCTTCCCTACTTATTCTGAGCATGAAACCCTTGCAAGATTGTTGATCTTTGCTACCCTCTAGCAATATGTGCACAAGATTCTCTTGCACACTCTTCCTCATATAAGATCCGCACACAAACTTGTGCATCCTATTGGTTGGTCTCACCAACTAGTGCTCACCAAAACAATGATTAAACTTGTGCCTTCATTCCTCATTTTAAAGGAAATTCAAATGGTTAAAATTAGTGAGTTTTCTAATCAAGGAATGATTTTGTGATTGATTGAGTTAGAATGAGTTAACTTCTCATGCAACTTGTCCTATTTCAAGTCAACCACTTGAAACTCAATCATGTGTGTTTTTCCTCAATCATCTCACACTAGAAAATCAAGAAATTGACTTTCAATTTGAACACATTAGTTAATTGCATCCTAACTTTTCCTATTTTTTAGGGAATCTCCTATTTATTAGGATCTCAAGCATGCACAAGAAGGAACTCGAATTTGACTCTTTGAATAAAGGCACAAATCAAGGAATCACTTTCTCACTACTATTTTTAACATATAATATTTTATGAACAAGTAGAAAATGATTAAGAGTCAAGGAGAAGGATGCAAAATTACGGTAAAAGTGAGGACTTAAGCTTCCTCCCCCCCCCACCAACTTATGATGTTGCATGTATGCATGCAAAATTGCATTTGATTCTCCTAAACAATGTGAATAAGCCTTCTTCCTTTGAAAAACTGATCTAAAAGGACTTTAGTTGTAGTTGTCTTTCTCATGGTTTGTTCTTGTGTGGAAACCATAAGTTTTGTAAGCATCAGTTCTTGTGTGGAAACAACACGTTTGTAAGTGACTATTCTTGTGTTTGATCAATTACCTTTTATTATCCTCCTTGTTGTAACAAGAAAATATCATTTGTATTAAATAAAGAAACTAATTAAAGTATGTGCATTCATTCATAACCCAACAATGTACATATCAACGAATTTCAATGTTATGGCTAATTGATAAATCAGAGTTTGACCATTAGCTAGCCTCTTCCTCATTTAGTTTGGAAGTGGTTAAATTGGTGTCAAACCATCTTGTGAAGTCTACACAAAAAAAAAACTATATGGAAAAATTACTTTTCAAGTCGCACTAATATGAAACCGAATAAATGGTTATGGGATTTGGATGTAATTATTAGATTTCCTAATGTAGACTATAGTAGATTTGGTCAATAATTTTCTCATAATTAATCAACTAGGTTATTGGGAAATTTTGTGAGGTTGTTGGTATTACCTTTATTCTTCTACCCACCAAATATCACAACCAATAGATGTCCATATGTCAAGAAACAACCAAAATTTTTGTAGATGATGGTTTTCATTTCTTTAAAATATGAATTGAATTGTCTTGAATTTTTGTTTATTCGTCTTGATTTCATGCATTTGTCCTCCAAATTTTATGGCCACCCAATGCATAGTTTGTAAGATATAAAAAAATAAGTTTCAATGAATTCATGTTTAATTTGATTATGTTGTTGCTGAAAAATAATTTCTCTAATGCACCTCTAATGCCTCTTATTTTCTTCATCCTCTACATCAATTTTTTCTTTTGTCAACCTCATAATCTCATCCACAAATCCTTGCTCAAGTAGCTCAAATTTTTGAGGTAAACATGGGTTTTGGTACCTAGGATTCACTTCTTGCTCATGCTTAGATCCTTTTACATATTTGATCCATGTTTTTTCATGCTATTCATTGAGATATGGAATTTGAATTTTATTAAATGGGAAGCTAGCTACATCAAGACCTATCAAGATATGGATTCCACTACCTAGATCAAGAGGACCTTAACCTTATTTATATATGATAGGTAGCATATTTGGCACATTTAGATCACCTCCTTCGCACTACCAGTGACATTTGTCCTTTTCATTTTCTTTGTGATGAGGTTACCAATATGCAACATATCTTGAGCTAGAACATGAGAATACTCAAAAATTGTTTTGCATGGGCATCAACATTGCTATGTTTTAATGTGACCTTTGAATGAACTGCATGAAAACCAAGATCATGATCTCAATTCTTACTATACTCAACAACAAAATCATGATGTGTATCAAGAGTTGAGCCAGTGACATTTGGAAATAAAACTGAAGGTAAAGGTTTGATGAAATTAATCATTAATTTATAAATCATATTTTCAAATCCAAAGTCATATATAAATACTCCATACGTGTTCATTGTATTAGGTCTAGTAGCAATCAATTTGTAGCATCAAACCAGTTTTAAAAAAATTCGACCTCATTTATAAATAACATAGATAAGGCCTAGTACAACATGTCAAATTTATACACCTTTGGCGATGGTTATGAAAATATCCTTTTAAAAATTTCCTTTGTTATTCTCATTAACAACATCAATACAAATCTAAAGAAAGAAGCATTTAGGATTCAAGGTGTATAGTTTGTTATGTAGAGGACATTTTAATGAATCAATCGTGACTTCAACAACTTCCTACTAGATCATCACTTTGAAGCATTTCATCCTTTATTCTCAGTTTATATCTACATTCATAGAGATAGAAGAAGACCTTTCATGAATAATTTCGTTGGCATTCAACCAAATACCTTCACCGAGATCAAAGCTTAGTTTTCTTAAAATCCTAAACTTCAAATAAATTTTAGATGTATTTTATTCAAAAATCAATACAATACTAGCCTCTCATGAATAGTTTCCACTGCATACAAATTATATCGCTAGCCTTTGTATATATGTTTGGAAGTATAAAACTCTTTTCTTTGATAACATATCCCCATCTTCTAAATATGTGGGATGATGTGCTACTTCAACTTATGAATTTGGCTTTCAATTTACTAGCATTTCCCCTTTTAAGAACACCTTTGGGAGTAGCAAGATTTAGTACATCACATTCTTTGTGTAACCAACAGACTGGGCCAATTGAATTTGCTTTTGTGAAGTCCTTATATTATTTTATTATGGTAGGAACATCAGGACCAACATTTTTCTTTAATTATCTTATGATATCATTGATAACCCTGACCTTTTCACCTTTCTCATGGATGCGTTTTTTGTCCTAAGAATCCCATATCTCCAAAATCCTACATGACAAAGTGCTAATATACAATAACTATTCCATGTTTAGTTAACAAGGATTCTATGGAAATTACAATGCCTCTACTAGTTGCAACATTCCTACCAAGGGAACCACCAATATTAAGAGTCTTTCTAACAAAAGCATCAGTCGAATGGTGAAAATTCAAAAGAATTTTGATCACCATGATTCGACAAGGAGTCAAAGGGTAACAGGAGATCATAAGAGCATAAGGTAAGTGATCAGATTTAAACATGTGAGTATCTTACATCCCCATTGACCCCATCACAGCCCCCCCCCAACCCCTAAAAAAAAAAAGAGGAAAAATACTAATGGTGGTTTCCAACCTCAGAAGAAAATGATAAATAGGGAAAGGCATATGAGAGAAAAGAAACACACAAGGAGTCATGAGATGCAAAGGAATTTTCCAAGTGAATTTATTCTAGAATTTAATGGATTATTAATTAAAAATTAGAAAAGAGATATACCTTCACTGACCTGAGAATTCCATGAGATCTACAATAAGTATATGAATTCCTAAGTAAAAAGAGAGTTGAGATATCCAAAATGGTTATATGAGTTACAAAACATGGATCGTGTGAGTTAGTATTAAATTTAACCTATACTAATATAATAACCCATTTTATTAATATTATCCCCTCAATTATTATAAATATATCAATTTTTTGTCTCTAGCTTGTCTTAGGGTTTCTTGACAGTGATATTCTTGATGGCTTGTCTGCCGTTAATTCCACCTTTTCTCTTCATATTTTCTGGCATCTTGATAATGAGCCTGGTTGGTGACTTTGAAATGTTAACAAAAAATCTTACATATGTGGATATCCCTTTATCAATAGACAACTCCAAACACAAAAACTTGAAAAGTGTAGTAAGACTTCTAGAAGCATTCTTGAGGTAGTAACTGGGTGTTGGACTTGAATTGGCATGATAAGGAACTTGGCCTTTGATATTTGTCAAAAGTAGAAATGTTCCTATAGCAAGATTCAAGGATTATGAACTTCAAGTCATGAATCTTTAAGAAAATTCCCTTTGGAACATTGTTGATTGGAATTTTGACTATGATTTGGAACTACCATCAATTATATTAGATTCAATATGATCAAAATAAAACCATCTTAGGGCTGCTATAAATAAAACCCATTGGCATATTTTCTCCAAGAGGTAAGTAAATATGCCAAATAATGATGGGGGTTATTAGATTTGTATTAGGGTGACATGATCTAGAACCATCATTAGCAGAAATTAGTTCTAACTCTTTTTTAAGGAATTAATAAGATTTTGAATATTCTTTGATGGATGTCTATAGAACATGTTTCTTTTGGCATGAATTTTGGGCTTCAAGGATCACTTGTACATAGATTGACCTTGTTGATCCTCTTGTGACTTGCAAAAACATAGCACTTAACTTCAAATAAACATGAGATAACATAAGAACAGAGGTGAATTATCTCTCTTTATAAAAACATTACATGGAAAAATGAGAAATATTATATATGAAACAAAGACAAGGAAAAATAAACAAAGACAAATACTTTTTTTACCTGCTAAATGGTGCTAACCAACATAGACCTCCCAAAGATATTTTATTGATAAAATATTCATTTAGTGTCTAAATTGAGTTATTCAAAATCCATATTGAATAGGATTCGTAGGTATATCTCGTATATAATTAGAGTTTACAAATTCCTTAAACGGATATGTCAAATATGCTATAGAATAACTTGCATTCTAAATTTGTTTATGATTTCTTCTTAGATAAAAAATTAGTATTTTTAATGCAAACCTTTTGTTTGATGATGGATTGAGGTGATTAAACCTATAAATGAAATTATATCCAAGTATGTATAAGTGTTATAAACAAGTTTTAAAAATATAATGATTTGATATCTCAAATATGCTTATTGTCGAACCTAAAAGGCATAGTTTACAATGCATATTTTAGGACAGGAAGTCACTAAATTGAGTGCAACATCTTCATCCCATATCCAAATGAGATGATTCAATATGGGTTAGAAAATATACTCCAAGGGTGTCTCCCTTAAAAATATGTTTTAAAAATATAATTATTTGGCATCTCAAATTTTCTTATGAATAAACCTAAAAGGTAGAGTTTATGATGCATATTTTAGGATAGTATGTCACTATTTTGAGTGTAAGTTTTTCATCCGATAACCAATTGATACTATTCAAGTTCAGATGGAAACTAGATTTGAGTGGATATATACCTTGTAAATAGGTTTTTAAAATTTCCTCATTTAAAACCCTCAAATTTTGGTTGTCCCAACTCTATTTTGAAGTCATTTTGCTAGAAATATTCAAAAATGACCATTTTCGCCTAAATTTTGATGTGGGTATATGATATTTTTATTGTTTATGTTTATGATACCGTTAAGAGTTCAATTCCCTGAAAAATTATAATATCCATATTATAAATCTTATATCATCGCCTTTAGAAAACTTGTAGTAATATGAGAAATTTGTAGCAATTTGCCAAGTCCAAATAGATATTATTGTGATTTAAGTTCACTACCTTAAACTATAATTGTTATTTCTCCTTCAGATTCATGTTATTTCCAAGGGTTAGTAGATGAAGTGGTTCTTATTTCACTATGAAAGGAAATGATTAAAATATGTTTATAAAAAAAAATATTTCATACCTCTAGGTTTATTCATCAAAAATATAAATGAAATAAATTTTGCAAAAAAAAAAAAAAAAAACTATCTATGCTCTGGTCCTTTTAGCATCTCCCACAAAATGATACCAAATATGTTTCTCAATTTATATGTACAAACCTGGTCACATTTTTATTATCAATTTGGGGTATGTAAGCTTCTAATATGTGGAAATTCTATGTGTGGGATTAAATCATGAATGATTCCTATGCTATGAAAGAACTTTATAATTGAATGGTCCAATAAACACACTTTAAATTAAACCCAACTAGAATATAATTAAGATTCTATAGAGGTTTATTTGGTCAATAGGATTATGTATACAAGAGCACTTTATGGGCACCTATCACAATCCTTTGTTTGGATGAGAGACATTTAAATGATTCTATGGTATCGTGAGAAACATTTTTTTTCTTCAACCTTTAGTATCTAACTTATGTAAGGGATCATACTTTTGCAATTAAAGAATAAAATCCAACTAGGAAAAAAATAAAATGATAGAAAGGTTTATTTGATGACATATATTATGTTTATGGAAACAATTTATGAGAACTGATCAAAATCCTTTATTTTTCTGAAAGGCATTCAAATATTTATATGATTCCTTGAGAAACACTTTAATTCTTTAATCCTAAATGTCTAAATTTTGTAGAGAATCCATAGTTTTGCAAATAAAGTAAAGAAGTTCAAGAATTAAAATGTTTGAAATGGAATTTCTAATGTATAGAATAAAGAGATAAATGTAAATATTTCTATTTTTACTAATTTATCTAGCAAATAAATGAAATTCAATAGAAACTATATATGGGGGCCTTCCAAACCGACTTGTGTTGTAGAGAGCTTACAACACAACTACTTAATTACATAAAATACTCAAAACAACATCAAATTTGTATTAAAGAACTATTTATGGAACTAACAAATGAAAAATTATTAATCTCCCAGGCATATTATTAATATAATTAAATAATGATAAACTATGTGAAGATAAATACAAAGAAACTTTATTCTATTCCATTGTAATCTGAACATATTCTCTAGGAGTCCTCCCTTTGAAGTGGACAAAGAACTATTATTTATAGATAAATTTCTTTCTGAATATGATAAACAACAATTAACTCAGATCCACAAATCTCTCTTGTGGCTACAACCATTTACTAACAAGTAGAAACTAAAAAGAAACTAGTGAACAATTACAAGAACTTTGCGAATAATTCAAACCTAATGAAATCAATATTGTCTATGGTACAACATTCTTTCCACATCCAAGATGATTGATGATGATCCAAATCCATGAAAAATATTCAATGGTTGAAGATGAACTTTGAATTGGAGGCTAGGTGGTGAAAACATGTATTATTGGAATCTCCAAGTATAACTGTAACCACGACCAAACTCATCCAACTTTCAAGGATAAGTAAAAGAATGTTATTCATTTAAGATTTAATCATAAACTCAGTGAAAATATTAAAATAAATGCATTGAAAAATATGGGGCCTTAAACCCACAGATAAACATTAAAATGGTCTTAGTACAAGATTGCAAACGAGAGGAAAATAATTAAAATTCAAGTAAAAAGATGTGAAAAAATGGTTTTTCGACGACTTAAAAGGCCCCTTATATAATAGCTTACTGTAATAGCTATATCAAAAATGGACATTTATTTTAGCCATATCCATAACTATCTCCAATAATATCTTCTTAAACCTTCCTTGAATTTGTTAGCCAAATCTTCATGCATAACTTCCATCATTTTTCATATCTTCATTCACACGTGTAATTTCTATAATAAGTCTAACCTCATTATAAACCATATAATTAAACATTACAAGTAGGATTTATTCTTCACACTCCCCTTTCACAATTATTTATTTTATTTACATGGTCCTTGATCTCATTTCTTTGTCTTCTTTAGGATGTTTTCCTTTAGTGCTTTCTTCTATCTTTGACGTTTTTTCTTCTTCGTTCATCCTCTTGTACATGATAAACATAGACACTATTGACATCCATCTAAAAAAATTTTGATCCATCTATTCAACGTTCCATAAGAGATCCTTTCTTGGACATGGCTCATCAACTATTCTTACATCATAGATTTTCATATATGTACCTTTTAGCCCCCCTACATCATCTTTATCATCATCCTTATCCTAGTTTTTGGCTTACCTCTAACCATTCTTGATGTTTCCACATTGTTAACCAGGTAATCCATTCTATGGATATAAGTGATCCCTCTAGCCCAATGGATGGTTCTAGTAATACCTATGAAAAAACAAGAAAACTTCCCTAACCTTGATCAGAATGACAAATGAGAAAGGGAGATGGCCTACCTCTCTCGTATGTGCTCAACCTTTGATGATGATCTTAATCCCTTAGCTCCCAGGCTCGCTCCTTGTTATTCCTTGTGTTCGAATAATTAAAAGAGAGATCAAAAGACAACAAGCAAGAGAGATCATAGCATATGAATTCCAATGTAAGTTATACAATAGATCAACAAGTATTGTACTGATAAAACCATCATAGACAAGCTTATGGGAAGTAAAACATGCTTTGTATTAATGATTAAATCAAGGGGGGAAGCATACAACAAGTTCCTTGAGGTCGAAGGCCTCCTTCAAGATGGTTCCAAGTCCAAGCCAAAACTAACAATATCTCCTTTCCTCTCTCACCAAAATGGCAACATTTAAGCACAATTGAGTAGAAGAATGGCAACCAGAAATGACCAACCCATTGAGGAGAGTGAAGAACAAATTTATAGTGAGGGAGAGGGAGTTAGAGATCCACCAAATGGGGAATAAGGTCCTTATGCCAATGGTAAGATCCCTAAAGGTAGGATCAAGAGCTCTATATGGGAGTACTCAACCATATCTTCATCCAACAACTACCAACACATTATTCTCGAGTCTTCAAGTAAGAGAAGCTTCTCCTCCATTTTTGAAGAAACTAATTGAAGAGGACTAGCGCAGATTTTCCTATCAAAAGTTGTGTTTCCACCACTAGTCACTAGTTAGAGAAAAGGTTACCAGCATGAATTTTCCTACTAAAAGTAGCATTGGTCTTGCAAATTAGGGTTTTTCACATTTTTTTCCATAATTGCTTCAAGACATTAGTTCTCCATCTCTTCACGGATGTATTGAGCATATAATTAATGGTGAATGAGTTTACACAACTTTTGTTAGTTTATGACATTTGTGACTATTGAGTCAAATTATAGACTTACAATTTGTGAACATAAATCATCAACCGAGGGTAGGCAAGTTTGTGAGATGCTACACAAAATATATGCAGGCTTAATACCTTAAGTGCTTATTAAGCTAACCAAGCAACCATACATAGAACTAATGCCTCTTTTTTGCATCAACGTTTAGTAGCAAAGGCTATGGAGTGGATGGAAAAATCCCTATACAACTCTTAGTATTGTTGTTGTTGATTAGAAAAGATAATAAATCAAATTTACAATAATTAAAGGAATCACTCAGCAATGTAAATCCAATCTTGATTAAATGAAATCAACACATTAACATGAAGCTTAATCATTCAATCATTTGTTGTTGATATATCAGAAAGAGTATATTAGTTGTGTAAACAAATTATTACTGCATAACAGAACTAAAATACATACATACTACACTAAGGGAGTTGTGAGAAGAGGGGGCCCTCCCTCACTCACAACCCCTTCAAAATTAGAAGAGCTTACTCAATAAGATAGACACACCATATAATATTATATTAATCTGAAAATGTAATAGTCGAGTATAATATGATATATACTATTAGCAAAACCAACCCAACAACCCCTTACAATATAAAATAGAGTTGAATTTATACAAGTGCGAAAACCCATATGTGGCTCGAAATAAGGAAAACTACTAATATGAGCCATTAGCTAACAGTATTGGCACAAAGTGTAAAAATTAGGTATACTGAGTCTAATCCATGACTGGAAGCATGGATTAGACAAAATTCGTTACATAGTTGGAGTTTTACTTCATACGGCCAACGAGAAGAGGTCTGCAAATTTGGGCAGTTTCGTTTGCGGATTCAAAATAGCCAATAGGACAACATCCATGTAGGATGAATTCCCCACAAAACCATGTTCTCGTTTGATCTGGAAATAATTGGAACATAGCTAACCCTCGATTTTGTTGTAGGAAATATGGGCGGTCGCAGGAAATCTGTGTCTACAGGAACTTCGAAGCATCTGCAGGAAATAGGATCGCATGAGTTGTGTTGAGGCAAATTAATTACCTATCATTTAATTGTCAACCTGGGGGTTTCGTAAAACTTGTGAAGTGTGCGTGCATTGTATATGGTAGAAATTAACTTTCAATTTAGATCAATCTAACTACAAACCAAATAATGACAAACCAAATTCACCTATTCTAATTCAACACTCAGTTCAAAGAAATTATAGTACAATTATAGTACTGTGCATGGAATTGAAATTACATGAAATGAAATCTACTCTAAGGGATCATGTGTGCATTATCAAATTAGGATCTTATGAAATGAATAATCAAAACCACATGACATGAAATGAAAGAAAAACAATCATTCTTAACCTCTTACACAGGAAAATATATGAAATCAGATAAAAACAATCGCTCTTAACCTCTATATAGGAAAGCAAATAAAAATAAGCGCTCTTAGCCTCTAGATAGGAAAGCAAATAAAAACAATTTCTCTTAACCTCTAGTTAGGAAAGCAGATAAAAACAATCACTCTTAACCTCTCACACCGGAAAATATATGAAAGAAAAAAATCTTAATCTATGAAAGAAATGAATCTTAATCTACGAAAAACTATAAATCTCACACATTATAGGTTGACAATCCAAAAGCATGAGAGATGGCAAGTTGAGAGGCTCTGAGTGAAAGAATTAACAATCAAGGTGAAGATCACTCATGAGCATGGTGCTAAATCTAAATTCCATTCAAAACATAAGTAATCTTAAATTTCCACCTACGTATCTCCAACTTTACACATGCCTTTGGAAGGAGGAGGCTCTCCTATTTATACAAAAACATAAGAAGCTACCTCATTAATGGAGGTCCATTATTCTCTTCCTAGATCCCTAGAAAATCTCATAGAGTTACAACTCAAATAGGTAACAATGAGACACATATACTCTTTGACCTTTATCCAAATCTTCTTCCATATCTTGAAGGGAATTCGAATTGAGCAATGGAGGCCACATAAGGGTGCGTTGGAAGCTTCCAAATGACCTACACATGTCATGAAACTCAAGCCACTTTTAAGTATTAGAAAGTATATGTCATTTTTCTATGTTTTAACCATTTAATTCACTTATAATACTAGAAACTATTAACTTTTGGGAAAAACAAATGGAACCCATATAGTTATGAAAATGGAGGCTAATGAAAGGTTATATGGTCATGGAGTTGCAACATGTGAGTGAAATGGTGGCGATAAAGGTGAAAGTGGATGATACTTTGAATACATTTTGGAGGCTCTACTTACCCCCCGTCTGATGTTATTGCATGTCCTCATGCAATCTATTGCATTGTTTAACCACGATTTGCTTTTGAATGAGCTTGGCTTATATCATATGTCCTTAAACTTTGCATTTGATGGTATTTGACAATTTTATTTCGTTTTGCAAAGTATTCCTTGTCATACATTGAATTGCAACATGTTTGGTTGGTTCTTGTGTGACAACCAAATCTTAATTGGTATTGGTTCTTGTGCTTCAATAACTTCTTTCTTTTTATTGCACCAAGATTCATTGAACATGTTTAAGCATGCATCTCTAAATAAACCATATAATATGCTCATCATTTAGGCATTATTTGCAAATCATATAATTTTTGAACCATAATGCAATTATAATGATTAGGACAAGTATGTTAGATGAAATGAAGTGATATGGATGTGATAATAAATGGATGTTCCTTCCCCCAACCAAAGGTGTTTACGTTTTTTTTTTTCAAATGAGAAAGGAGATATGGTGAAGTATTTTCCAAAAATTATGATTTTAGTATTCAAGGAATTCTATGATTAAAATCTAGAAAATAACACATATTTACTTACCTAGGAAGTGGATAAACTGTGCATATGTAGAGAAGTTGTAGCTACTACTGGATCATGGAATATAATGTAGAATTTCAACTGTTTCTTGGTTGCATAAATGGTGGATGAGTTGGCGAAAGTGGATTCTTTAATGCTGCTGCTGAATCTGCTGTATCTGCTCCAAAATGTTGAAATGGCATAGTTTTCACCTGCTACAAAACCCGATTGCACAATTCTAGTCATGTGAATAAATGTGTTGTTGTCGAGCATGAAGACAAGTCATTGGGTTACTAGCCATTGATGAATGTCATTAACCAATGAGAGACAAACTCGCCATTAATGTCAACGAGTGCCAAGGTACCTAAGTACATCTTGCCAAGTGTGAATAGATGAGTTGGTGTTGCGCCACTTGTAAGATCCAATGATCAAGGGAAATTGATGTATTCCCATGATTGTCGACGAGAGGAATTGTCATTGATGCATACAAGCCTCAAGGTCATAATAAGGAATCTAGACCTGAACCTAGATAACGTGCCAATGTCGATAGGCCAAGATTTGTTAGAAGGGAAGCATTAATGAATCCCCCATCATCTACCGTGAGTATGGAATAATGATTTTGGAAGGACTATGGATGGAAAATTTGCATCAAGCATGATTTATTTAATGGAAAGGAAAATGATGAGAGGGTAAACAAGTGAAAGGAAACCAAAAGGAAAAATCAACATGTAACTGAGCCGAATGTCTATATTAATGTGTTAATGAATGGAAATTATGGAAAATGTGAATAAAAAATGTAAGTGGAAAGGAAAATGGTGATGAAGACGCTTAGAAAAAATGCTTCAACAACTTGTGAGTTTGGGGAGGAAAAATGATGCCATTTATGGATGATTGAAATGGATTTAATTGGTTCATGTTTCTTGAAATTGGTCATAGAAAACCAATCATGCATAAATTGGTCTCCTTCAATTCTTCGATTGTCCTAGAACCTAAAACAAACATGTTACTAACATTGCAATAAAACGTAAGTTTGTTCAAAGAGAAGTGATAAATTTCTTTTGTATACATACGAAATTACATAATTAACAGGTTCATGACGTGTCTTCATTTCAAATGGTTAGTCCAATTTCACAATTGCAATAATAAATACATTTTCAAAAAAAATGATGATATGCGCGGGTAGACAATTTCCTAAATTTATGTTTGAATCATAGAATTTCATAAAGATAAAGAAATATTATTTGTGAATTCTTTATGATTCCGGCAAAAAAATCTTCGATCAAAAATTCATCAATCAATCCTACAGATAAAGCGCCTTCATAGATCTTCTTCTTTCCTACATCATGCTTGAAAACGTAATCTTTGGAAAAGTCTAATAAATTTTGATCATGATTTTTTTATTAGAACGCATTGTTGACAAGTAGATCATTGAGTTAAATACATAGTTGTAGAATTGTTTTTTAGTTGCAGAATTGCGCAGTTTCTGTAGCTAAAATCTTCAACGAATAGTTAAGTACACACAACTATGCATTTTTTTTATGATAAGATAACCAGTCCAACCTTCAAATTGATCAATACCTCTCCTGGGAAAATTATCAAATAGAACAATTTATTATTATTATTATTATTATTTACTTATCATGTCCATTATCATGTCTAGATATGCCACTCATTCGTGTACCCTCAAGTGATTGTGGTATTTGATAATTTCTTACAACCCTATGCTTGTTATTTTTACTTTCAAATACATGTGGAAATTTGGAATTCAATCATGCCGGGGATTTCAAAAATAACACATTTTTCATGTAATTTGTTTTGAGTGATTCACAAAATCAAAGAAAATTGGATTTGGGGCACCTAGAACAGTATAGAAAAAAATAAAAATATCAAAACTTAATACGTTGCGATCCAAAAAAATTACCGATACTCGTATCCATGAAATGTTGGAGGAAGTGCTCGGGGTCGAGGTGAGGGAGGTCATACTCCCAGGGTTTCCAATGCCATTTCATAATATCTCTAGAATTTGATTTGTTGTTCGATATGAAATTCCATCCTTTGAAGATCTCCTTACACCTATGATCATAATGCGATTTCAGCCCTGGATCATGAACCCATCTTCCGTACATAACGTGGTTTCAGCCCTAGATCATGAACCCATCCTCCATACGAATAGTTACAAGGTTTTGTCTCGATGCCCACTTGCTTGTGGAGCTTTTTTGAAGTGCCCATGTCCTCGTCCCAGATGTATTAATAACCTCTACTCCTTCAATCATTGCAACTTGAGAAATCTCAGTGGCAGATCTACCTCTTGTAGATTAGGGAGACCGGATTCTTGGCAGATTGTTTGCAGGAGAAACTGAATTTCCTCCTTCCATCATGGCCACAACTGTCTCTACATTTAATTAAAAACCATTTTTCTCACGCAATCTGGAAAATAAGGATACAAACAACCCTGAAAATCTCCCAAATGGTTATGAATTTGAGAAAATCACTCCTAGGTAATATAATTAAACCCGCAATAAAGAAAACCCACGTTTTATTTTTTTGAAATTCGTTTTGGATTTGGCTAGAAAACATGTTTTAAAATGACGTGTTGAAAAATACTACGTTTCTAATGCTATTGTGAGTATGATTTGATCTACAACTCGACTGTTATTCTTTATTTATAATGGCCACTGGTAACCTTTAGAATTCAAGATATACATATTGCAACTTCAGAGCCTTGATATTCCTCCCATTTGGGTGGACTCGTAGAGATATGCATACCTCAATGTACCCGCAGTTTGACTTTGTGATTTGGGTGAACTCAAGGGAGCAGTTTATTCGAGTAACAAACACTCGTCTATGGCTAATAACCTGAATGACAGAATGGAATTTTCAATTTCTCAAATCCTGATGACGTAGGATTCCCAGGGTCCCATTCTCATTGGAACATGGAGGCTATTTGCTTACATGAATGGCCTATTCCGAACTGGAGAGATATGCATCGTCGATCTTCGCAATTTTGGTATGCCCACCATTTGGGTGAACTTAAGATATGCATATTTTCACTTTTCAACTTTGGTATACCTACTATTTGGGTGGATTTCAGGTGTGCATCCTTGAGCTTTGCAACCTTGATATGTATATCAGGCATGGGTTTAGATAGGTATGACTTGATGTCACATATATTCCTAGAAACCTTCTCAATAAATAGGATCAGAGACATTATCAAGCAAATACCAATAGCAAATATCAAAAACGAAGCAATAAGGGGCGCTCTAATCTGTGTCCATATCAATGCAATATTTTTGGTCATGTCAATGCTCGAAAATGAATTTGGAAGGAGATTTTTAGAAGATAATTGATCCATATCGAATTAGAAAACCAAGCTATCCTACAGCTAAGTCTCGTGATAGATAGTAAAAGTGTAGAATAGGGAAACCTTGTGGATGGATCCAATGTTGAAGTGGCCTTTTCTCTCAATACATATTGGCAATAGATCACCAAGATTATCGGATCGTGATGGCTCTCACCTAGGTTATGGATCAAATCAGGGTCAGCTGCAGAAATGAGCCTTTTCTGTAGCTTCGCAAGAATGAATCGGAATGGAATCATTTGAACCTTTGATATGCCATATATGCAACAAATTAGATCAAATTCAAAGCAAGAATTATTATTTTTGTTATTTTTTAATGATGAAATTTGGATTTTGATTTTTAAGATAATGCAAATTTTTTTTACAAGTCGCACGAGAGCCAGTTATCAATTTGTCAATTCTCTTGGAAAATGAAGATAGTAAAAAGATAATTGATTTTTTTTATTGATTTGAAACTTACGTTTTCCTTATTAAAAAAATAAAAAAACTTAAAAAATTGCAATCAAGAACTTTAAAAAAATCCAATCAACCTTGATTTTTTTTCCTAACTTATCTACTTGAAAGATTTTATTTTTTTATTTTTTTTTACAGTATATGAATGCTTCCAATGGAGCCATTTACGAATTAGTCTTTCTGGAACGTTCATATCCAAATTTGCAAAATGTACCTGATTGTGCATGAGGACATGAAAAATTATTTTAACCTTTAGATATTCCACAAAGATCTCTTGAAGAATGGACGAATGTCGTTGCGCAATCACATTTTGATACCATTCCTCAATGTAGTCCTTATTCTCGAAAGAATGTTTGATCTGCATTGTAGATCCTTTGTCCATAAATAGTTAGTATCAATTTTTTTTATATCTTTTTTTTATAAAAAAAAAATGATATGCATTTAAATGATTTGTGCATCTACATGATTTAATCATGCATCTAGGAAAAAACTAAGAAAATGAACTCTAGACTAAAAGCTAGTTCCTATGCACACTTCCTCGGTAATGATGCCAAAATGTTGGGGCAAATTAATTACCTATAATTTAACTGTCAACTCGAGGGTTTCATAAAACTTGCGAAGTGTGCTTGCATTGTATATGCTAGAAATTAAATTTCAATTTAGATCAATCTAAATACAAAACCAAATAATGACAAACCAAATTCACCTATTCTAATTCAACACTCAATTCAAAAGAAATTATAGTACAATTATAGTACAATGCACAGAATTGAAATTACATGAAATGAAATCTACTCTAAGGGATCATGTGTGCATTATCAAATTAGGATCCTTTTAAATGAATAATGAAAACCACATGACATGAAATGAAAGCAAAACCAATCATTCTTAACTTCTCACATAGGAACAATATGAAAGCAAATAAAAGCAATCGCTCGTAACCTCTAGATAGGAAAGCAAATAAAAACAATCACTCTTAACCTGTCATAGAGGAAAAGGTATGAAAGATAAAAATCTTAATATATGAAAGCAATAAATCTTAATCTATGAAAAACAATAAATATTACACATTATAGGTGTCCAATCCAAAAGCAACAGAGATGGCAAGTTGATAGGCTCCTAGTGCAAGAATTACCAATCAAGCTAAACATCAATTGTGAACATGGTCCTAAATCTAAATTACATTCAAAAGATAAGTAATCTTAACTTTCCACATGACTATCTCCAACTTTACACATGCCCTTGGAAGGAGGAGGCTCTCTTATTTATACAAAAACATAAGAAGCTACCTCATTAATGGAGTTCCATTATTCTGCCCCTAGATCCCTAGAAAATCTCATAGAGTTACAACTCAAATAGGTAATGATGAGACACATGTCCTCTTTGACTTTTATCCAAATCTTCTTCCATATCTTTAAGGGCATTCAAATTTCAGCATTGGAGGCCACATAAGGGTGCCTTGGAAGCTTCAAAATGACCTACACATGTCATGAAACACAAGTCACTTTTAAGTATTAGCAAGTATATGTCATTTTCTTAAGTTCTAACCATTTAATTCACTTATAATACTAGAAACCATTGAATTTTGGAAAACACAAATGGAACCCATATAATTATGAAAATGGAGGCTAATGAAAGGTTATATGGTCATGGAGTTGTGACATGTGAGTGAAATGGTGGTGATAAAGGTGAATGTGGATGATATTTTGAATACATTTTGGAGGCTCTACAAGCTGTCCGCAGGAAATGTGGAATTATTTTGAATCAAAACAAATTTGCGCAAGAATTCTAGATTAGGTTGCATGATAATTCAATAAGGAGACAACTAGCTTAAGAAATCCTTAAGATTAAGGTAAAAGACACTTTTTTATGTTAATTTTCATACGTCAAGCATATAGAACCCTTTTGGCCAAAACCTAGATGTTATAACCAATATAAGCATAGTAGGGGTCAAGGATAGTTCAAAAATGGGAAAGGTAAAGTCTAGAAAAGGTGTGAAAATTGGGCAAAACAGAGCCTCGACATCTCCCCCATACCTAGCTTCTTGAATGTCCCTTATGCAGGAAAAAATGTTGTGCCTTCCAAAAAAGGAAATCATTCCTTGTCCTGGGTTGCAGCTATTGCAGCCAACTAATTTGCTACCTCTGCCAACTAGTCCAATTGGTTACCATTAGATTCTATAGGAATCTGACCCTTGTATAATTCATTTTTCTTTTTCAGATGATCAACTTGAGCCTGCTTCTTCTTTATTATTTGGGACACCTTCTGAACCCATTCCTCATGTTCTTTCTGCATGTGCAGGATGTTCTCTTTCAAGGTCTCATTCTCCATTCTCAAAGCTCATTTTGAAATGGTCAGCTTAGTGATAATCCGCTCCAATTCCTGCAAAGATCGCTTTTTCTGGGGAGTTACTTCCCCTTTATGATGTTCTTGGAGAGATTGGGGCGAACCAAGGTCCTCCATTTCTTGTTATTCTTCTTTTGTGCCATTTTCGCCTCCATGCAGCGGAGAATCCTAGAAGGACATTGCTCCTTCACCAATGAATTCAACTGAGTCTATCTTTTCCTTTCCTTTGGGCGAGTCGTGATGCTTTTCTTTCTTTTTGTCAGGTGTTTCAGGCAGCACCTCTACTTCTATAGTATCCTTTATAGCCAGCTGAACAAGCTCGCTCCTGGTAAATATCTTAGCAGAGGTGGAGGTGCCCTTTGACTTAGGCTTTTTACCCACAGTCTCCCCAGTCGCTACTACTTCTTTGTCTTTTTCTTCCTCTTTAATCTGTGGCCCATGGGTCTGTGGCTTCTTCTTTCTTTTTTCTACTGGCTTCTTCTCTGTGGACTTTGAAGAGTTAGAGTCTTCATCTTTTTCCTCCTCCTTCGGCTATGGCCCATGAGTCTGTGGATTCTTCTTTGATTTTCCTGCTGGTTTTTCCTCTTTAGACTCTGAAGGGTCAGAGTCTTTACCTTTTTCTTTCTCCTTTATCTGTAGCCCACGGGTCTACGACTTCTTCTTGGTTTTTTCTACTGGCATTTCTTTCATGGACTTCAAAGAATCAGAGTCTTCATCCTCCGTAAAGTAATTTTGAGCCGGAAACTCCTTCCACATCTTCTTCTTATCCTTTAGAATCTATACCAGTATGATTTTCACTAGCCCATGGTGATAGAGGTTTTCCTCCAAATTGGCCCCCATATCCTTAGTAGTCGTCAACATCATCATCAGAGATGTTCTCAAATAATATGGCAAATTCAACTACTTGTCATGAAAATGTGCAAGGAGCCGAATGTGAAACAAGAATGCGAGCCCAAATTGACCTTCACATGTTATATACTTCTGCAAGAAAAATATCAGGTGTCAGTACTTACTTCTCAGGAAGTCCTGTGAAATCCCCTTGCTCCAGTCAGGGTCCGAATGCTCCTTCTGGAGAAAGGACATGCACATACTAACTTGTTGAAATGCTAATTTTTAAACCAACACTCCCCTTGTTGCAGAATTCTGCATGCTCGAGCCACCAAACCCTTAGTTAACCTGAATTGGACATTCCCAACTTGATATTTTTCATCATTCAAATTCAGGTCAAAATACTTTGTAACCTCTGAGTTGTGGCCGCTGAATTTTTTTTAACAATGCCAACCACCCTGCTTTCTCTAGTCTCGTCTTACTGCAAGGGTTGGCTTCCTATAGTTTAGGGCCTTGTCGCTTGAAGCGAACAGGGACACACAACTTTGACATGGTGAAAAACAGGGAAGACAGGATGCATGCAACTCTTTGAAAATCTCGTACTAAGCTTTTGCAAAGGATCACGCGACAAGGGAGGGCTAATATGGGAAATATTGAAAAGGATGGAGATTTCGAGAAACAAGTCGTGATCATGATTATCATCATGATCTGACTTGCGGAAGGATATGGAGAGTACGTCGACTGGTCATGTCAGAATCATGATAATTGGGGGTGGAGCTAGATTTATGATGTAATAGTTTACAACTGCATTTTTCCACAAGGGTAACCATAGCCTGAAATCATACAAATGGTTTAAATTAAAGTGTCAATTACCTCTTACCTCAAGTGTCCTTTCACTGGATGTAACTTACCGAGCATACCTTCTAGTGGTCTAGTACTTGGATGATGTGTGCTTTTCCTTGAAATGATAACCCACTTAACAATTAAATCAGATGTACGATCTCATAATTCATGACCTCGACCAGTAATTAATATTTGTCAGTACCTTATTAAATGATTTTAACTAATGTTCTTCCTATGATTTCTTTTCTTCATAAAACCCATGGTGTTGCTACAGGAAATGGAACCGTGACCACTGATCATTCTGCAAGAAATGGAACTGTGACTACTAAACATTCTATAGGAAATGGATGTGACTGTTGAGCATTCTGTAGGAAATGGAACCATGACTTGCGGAACTTCTGCAGGAAATTCTTCCACCAGAAAAAACGTGTTCTCCCCCATTTGTGTATAGTTCATTGGATATGAGTAAAGGTGTTGATGTTGAATGTGCAATGATCTCATTGAATTACTAGCCATTAAGGACAATTGTTAACCAATGTGAGGCCCATCACCATTAATGAGAGTGAGGACCAAGGTACTTTGATTCATCCTAGTGGGTGTGAATTGATGAGATGTTTTCGAACCCCCCTGTAGGATCTAGAAGTCGAGCCATAGTGATTCTCCATTTTTTTTGGCGAGATAGCCTATCATTAAGGCATACAAGCTTCAAGGCATCATAAGACTTTGATCTTTCACCCAGATAATTTGCTATTGTCGATGGTCCAAGATTATTGGGAGGAGGACCTTAAGAAATCCCACATCAATCCAACATGAGAAATCCAATATTAACTAAAAGAAAATATTTATTGGGAGGGTCCCAAAGGATCTACTAATCTCTAGTTTTAACGAGCCCACGACAGTCCATGCTCACCAGATTTCAATTTTAGAGAGTGTGAAAAACTTGGAAAAGAAGACTCCAAGGGGGTTCCTTTTCTGTAAGTATTCCATTGGGCCTAGAAAAAGGAATAAATTTGTACCCAATAGACATTCGTGTCATGGTTTACCGAGCACAATGAGGAAAAGAGTGAGCTCATTGTGTCAGCATGAAATCAAGAAGAGATAGTTGAAGGAATAACTCCTCTCACCATCTCCAACTCTCTTTTATTCACAATTTCTTCCACAAATTCCTCCTTAGATTGGGGGTTTTGATATAGCTTGAATCTGTGCCCATTCACCAAGAAGGTAACATTCCCATCATTAATGGTTTTAACCCGAACATATACATTATCAAAAACTTTCTCAATTTCATAGGGGCCTAGCCATTGTGTGTTAAATTTCCCCTTAAAGTTCTTAAATTTTGAATCATATAACAATGCCTAGTCTCCCTCTTTGAACTGTTTCTTTTTAATGTATATGTCGTGCCATTTAGCCCGTTGTTGTTGAATCAAGTCAATATGCTGAAAATCATCTTGCCTAATCTCATCCAACTCATTGAGCTGCAATATTCTCTACTGCTAAGCTTCATCAAGGTCTATACCCAAATTTACTGCCATCATGAAAGTTCTGATCTAAAATTCAATGGGAAATAAAACTTGCTTCTCGTGCACCAATTCATATTGAGAGAAACCATTGGTATTTCTCCATGTGATCCTGTCAGCCCATAATGCTTCGGGAATTCATTTGGACCAATCCTTCTTATGTAATTGCACTGTCTTGGTAAGGATTGTCTCTAACACCTTATTTGTTGATTCCACCTGCCCATTGGCCCGTGGATGATAAGGTGTGGACTTCCAATGATTAATATGATATTTCTACACAATTCCCTGCATAAGTTTTGACACAAACTGAATACCTTAATCAGTAACTATCTCCGTAGGTACCCCAAATCTTACAAAAATATCAGAGAATAGAAAATCTGCCACTACTTTCTTCATTGCTCTAGGTAGTGCTCTTGCCTCCACCCACTTCATAACATAATCAGTCAAACTAAAATATATTTCTTACCTTTGGACATAAGGTTTATGGGACCTACAAAATAAATATCCCACCTCTCAAAAGGTTATATGAGAACCGGTGGCTGTAAAGGCATCTCATTTGATTGTACATGCCACCCCATTCTCTAGCATCTATCACACTTCCAGACATACTCTTTTGCATCTTTAAAAAGACTTGGCCAATAGTAACCTGAGCAAAGGATCTTATAAGTTGTCTACTTGTCTACAAAGTGTCCTCCACATGGTTCATCGTGATAGGCTCTCAAGATTTCATAGATCTCATCTTCCCTGACACAACTATGATTAATCAAATTAGGTCCAATGAAAAAGAGATCTCCCCTAATCCAAGTGTAATCAACACTTTTCCTAATAATTCTCTTTTTTTGTAATTAGATGAAAAGTAAGGGGAAAGCTTTCATGTATCAAGGTAATTGGCCATGTCTGCAAACCAAGGTGTTTTGATAGAAATAGTAGACAAATTTTCATCAGGAAATATATCATTAATAGGAACATCCTCACCTGCATGGTTGAGCCTAGATAAGAAATCAACTACCTGATTTTCTTTTCCTAGTCTATCCAATACTGTGATGTCAAATTCCTGCAACAATAAAATCCACCTATTAATTCTTCCATTAGTAACCAATCTTTTCATGAGATATCGAATAACAAAGTGATAGATGTGTACAAAAACTTCATAGCCCATGATGTAGTGTATAAACTTATTAATAGCGTAACAGCAAGGAATTATTTTTCAGTTACCATGTAATTTAGTTCTAGTGGAGTTAATTTTTTACTAACATAATAAATATCATGGGTTATAGGATCCTCCTTTTTACCCAATAATGCTCCTACGGATGAATCAGAGGAATTAATGGAATTATGAAAGGGAAATTTCCAATCTGCGCCTCTCAAGATAGGTGTTGAAGAAAGATTTTCCTTGCGTGTATCAAATGCAACTTGATACTTATCATTCCAATGAAATTCAGATTCTCTAGTTAATAATTTAAACAATGGAGAGGCTACTTTTGTAAAATTTTCAACAAACCTTTTGTAGGAGCCTGCATGTCCAAGGAAACTTCAAACTCTGTATTGATTAGTGGGTGGAGGTAGCTTTGCAATAACTTCAATCTTTGTCAGATCAACCTTAATTTTTGTAGTAGAAACATCATGACCCAAAACAATACCTTTAGTCATTATCATAAAACATTTTTCACTAAACGAAAGATTAGTTTCTCTACATCTCTGAAATTTTTTCTCAAGATTATGTAAAGCCTATTCAAAAGTATCACCCATAACTGTAAAATCATCCATATAAACCTCTACGAAATCAACCAAAAGGTCAGAGAAAATACCAATGGATGCTCGCTGGAATGTGGTTGTTTCATTGCATAGACCAAATGAAAATACTCTATATGCATAGGTACCCTAGGGACATGTGAATGTTGTCTTTTCCTAGTCCTCTAGAGCTATCCTAATCAGATTTTAACCATTGAGCCCATCTAGGAAGGAAAAATACTTTTTCCCTGCTAAAGTGTCCAACACTTGATTTATAAAAGGCAAGGGAAAGTGATATTTTAAGGTAGCCTTTTTTAGTTCCCTATAATCCACATAGACTCTCTATTTACCATTATTTTTGGGGAAAATAACCAGTGGAGATACCCACTGGCTATTTGAGATAGGATAGATGCACCCTACATTTAGCAATTTATGTAATTCATCTTTCACAATTTCCCTTAAAGTTGGGTTCATCATCAATTTGTGTTGTCTCACGGGCCTAGAATTTTCTTCTATATAAATACGATGAATGCATGTGCATGGGCGAATTTCTCTCATATCTTTATATTCCCAAGAAAATTTGTCTGAAAAATTTTGCAATGCTTGAATTAACTATTTTTCTTATTCAGGGATTAAGGAAGAATTAATATTGTAAGGTTTTTCAAGAAAAATTTCAATTACCTTACTCCTCCATTCAGTCATGGAATATGTAGGAAATGTAGATAAGAGGACTGAATGCTAAGGATGCCATAGTAAGGATATCTAAATTATGACTAAACTACCCTTCTTCTTGTTGTCAAAAATCTAGATTAGAAATACAACAATTTATCAAATTTTCTTCTGATTTTTTTTAAGGCTCATAGCTTGGGGTATTGTCAAAACTGGTTGGGTACATTCTGAATCATCCTCTTCATCTTCAAACCAATGTGTATTTTTTGATATTAAGAGGGGTTGAGTAGGGGGATACAAATTAATATGCTTTGTTTCAGCTCCATGAGTAATGGTCATGTTTCCAGACCTACACCCTATGTAGGCATCTGCCATGGCTAACCAAGGTCTCCCGAAGATCAAAGGATGCCCTCCTAAGTTGGTTTTGGGCTGAACAAATGTTTACAGTGATGGACCCGCCAACATGTCAAGGGGATCTCCCCGGTAAGAACTCCCAATTAGACGTTAGACTTTTTAGTGTAGGAGTCCTAGCAATTGGTCGTAAGGTAATGCCTTGACCACAATGTCGCATAGAGGCAAGTAGAATAACTCTGTCAGCAGCAAGGGTGTGACTGATGTAGAGAGTCAAGGAATGTGTATGAGAGGTTCCAACACTTCAAATGGAGAGGAAGTTGAAGGTGAGTTCCAGGTTGAAAGGGATCAGTCCCAACTCGGCTAAGAACACACCACACAAAGGACATGCACAGCTTCTGGTGGAGCAGTCCACGCAGTTGTGGCAGTCACAACATATAAGGTAACATAACATGAACAACACTCATGGATTAGTTTGAGATGAGTGTGATGGTTGATATAGCAAGGTTCATGAGAAAGGTTTGTCTGATGTCTGATAGAGCAATCGACACAGATGGTGACAACATTAACAACATATGCAACACATTAACAACAAGATTCATATAACTGCATACAAATCAGTTCATATACAAGTACGTAAGTTAAACAACATATATCACTAAAGCAACCGGAACAGTCCAACTACAATAAAAATATATGCATGAAAATGTGTTGGCTCATATTATTAAAGAAGTGTAAGTCTCAATCATACAATACAACATGTAAACCTACTAGCCCCAACAGTGGAACATTAAAGCGACATCCGCCTGCTCCTCAAAAGAGATGTACTAGCTCCATGCATTGGAGAAGAGAAGGTGCGTTATAATACTGTGCAATTCTTCTTCAAGATAGTATTAGTAGAATCTTGGCTAACCAAAAACCTCTACAATGAGTTGTGAGGGACTATTTATAGAAAAGGGTGGGGTGAAACTTAACATTCCCCTTTATGATAGTTCAACTACCCTCATGACTCTTCACCTACTCTATGACCATTACATCCAACTGTTGACACTTAACTTACACTTGACATGATTCAACAATACAATGCACATGTACTCATGTGAGACAACATGGCTTCAACAAGCCTTCCAAGACATCACTGGCACTCAGGCCATTATGGTGAGACCAACTCTTTAACATGCTTGTGACAGTGAAGTTGGTGAGCTGATGCTAAGCTTGGTCGTCCATGATTGTGTGCATGCACCTCATGGTGACATCTTGCTGAAGCGAACTCTTGCTCTCATTGCAACCGGTGCATTGGTTCGGCCCCTTCATCCAACTCATATGCTAACATGCGCATGGACTTCTTGGGTGTGGTTGAACTAACAACACATTGATGCATAGTGTTTGTGTTGATCTTCAAGTGCACATCAACTTGCTGAAGTACCCGTTCGGCTGCAGTGGGACTTGCTTCTTGTCTTCGCCTTTGTGAGTGTGTTGAATGGGTTGGATTTCATGCGTGCACACAATGACATGCATGCTGTGAAATCCCTTGCATGCAATCAACAACATTGCTCACCATGTTTGCTCTGTGTCAGCTGCTGGGATGGATCCTTAACTTATACTGGTGCAATTTCATCTGTGAGTGCATGGTGTGCCCACTGTTGCTCCTATTCCTGCTGCAACTCGTTGGACTGTCTATGTAGCTTCATTTTCTTCCTAAGTTGCTGCTTCATCACATGAAACTCCTTCTTTGTTCTATCTTTTGCCTTCACACGATCTTCATGTTGTGCCATCACTTCATAGCCAGAGTCTTCAATGTTTCTTTCATTATCAGTGGGTCTGCTTAATCTTGCAACTTTGCTCTGCCTCTATGTTTTCAACAACCTTCCTCTTGCATTCATTTCTTTCACTTCAATCACTTTGTTCACTATATTTGGTATGCTGCCTTCAGTTGTTGTTCATGATGTTGTTACTGGATTTCCTTGTCCACGAAAAACTTGATGTCTTCGTGAGTAGGGAAGCTCATAGACACTTGATCGACTACATCCCCAAGCATGCTTTGAATGGTGTCTTCGTCTCTACTCTCCTGGAAGCCATTGTACCTGTACTACTCAGAGGCAGATGAACACCTGCGATACCTAGAGACATGACAACACTCATAGCAAGAAATTTGTCAGTCGAAAACCAAAATGAACAAGAAAACTGACTTGCAACATACCTGGGTGAATGATCATGAAGGTTGCATAATTTCGGCCATAAGGTCGGGAGACCGACTGCTAAGACTGCACAAGGCACAGTCTAGATTGTGAGAGATTGACTCACTACTGGAACCATGCAATGCACATTCCATTCTGGTTGTTAACTGCTAGGATTGCGCATTGCACAAATCCAGCTGGGAAGGACTACTAACCGAGGGACATATTTGAGCAATTTCTTGAGCTAAGTAGCCACTATCCTCCAAAAATGCGCAAAATAGTCCTAGAGTCTAGTGTTGGTTAGGAATGTGCAAATTTGGAGAGGAAGGTCAGCCTTCCTTCCCCATATTATCCAATGTAGCCTTCGTGAAGGCAAAGTCAGGGACAAGGTTGGCACGACTCACCAATGGGAAACTAAAAACAATTAATACAGTAAATGCACGGCGACACTAAGTGATAGTAGAAGAGATTGATAGTGCATGAAAAACATGAATGAAATATTCAAAAAACAGATCAATGTGCATTTGGGTGATGTAGTTCACTGATTGGGCGAATGTATGTATAAAACAGTTTCATGCATGCGACAACAGTGAGATAGAAACGAAATTGAAACAAAGCTAGGACAAGATAGAACACATGTAAACTAGAGAAGGAATTCAAAGAAATCAAGCAAACAACACTCGCACAAGTGAATACACAAAAATCTACAGAAATGCAACACAAGGCATGGCAAGCGAGCATACCCCAAAACAACTGAGTTGAATGTGCCGACTACTCTTAGATGTAATGTGGGATGTCAAAGCTAAAAGGTTGATGTGAGGAATGAGCTCTACAATGTCTCGTTGATGAGTTTTGATAACATCTAAGCTATGATGCACATGCCACAAATCTAGAGGAAGTGACACTTGGAGGGAGGTTTATGAATTGTTCCTTGCATGTAACCTCCAACTGCTAAACATAGATCCCTGAAACAAGGGATTCATTTGCATGCTTCCTTGGGAGAAACAACCCATGCATGAAAGTCTGTTTTCCTGAGTCCTAGAGGGAACCATTCAACTCAACTGCACATGCAAGAGACTAGTTGAATGCTGGAGAAAAATGCGCATTTCTAGTTGGGAGTTGGGCTGGCTTCCCAGGAGATTTGCATAATTTCTGGGCTAAGTAGCTGACTACTGCTCATATATGCACAAATCCTAGGGTAAACAGCCTACTGCTAGGAAAATTTGTGCAAATCCTACTGGGAGGGTTGGCTGGCAGGATTTGCTAAATGGTGTCTTTGTCTCTGCTCTCTTGGAAGCCATTTTACCTGTACAGCTAAGAGGCAGATGAACACATGCAATACCTAGAGACATAACAACACTCATAGCAAGAAATTTGTCAGTCGAAAACCAAAATGAACATGAGAATTGACTTGTAACATACCTGGGTGAATGATCATGAAGGTTGCGCAATTTCAGCCGGGAGGTCGGAAGACCGACCACCAAGACTGCACAAGGCACTGTGGTAGTCAGTCAGTCCATTGCACAAGAGACTGACAGACTACTGGAATTATGCAATGCATAGTCCAATCTGGCTGCTGACTACTAGGATTGTACATTGCGCAAATCCAGCTGGGAAGGACTACTGGCCTAGGGACATATTTGTACAATTTCTTGAGCCAAGTAGCCACTGTCCTCCAGAAATGCACAAAACAGTCATGGAGTCTAGTGTTGGATAGGAATTCACAAATATGGAGAGGAAGGTGAGCCTTCCTTCCCTAGATTATGGAATTCCTTGGTGAAGGCAGAGTCTGGGCCAAGGTTGGCACAACTCGTCGATGGGAAACTAAAAGAAACTAAGACAGTAAATGCATGGTGACACTAAGGGATAGCAGAAGTGATTGATAGTGCATGCCAAACATGAATGAAATATTCATCAAACATATCAACATGCATGTGGGTGAGGTAGTTTGCTGGTTGGGCAAACATCTATGCAAAACAATTTCATGCATGCGACAACAGTGATATAGCAACAAAAATTGGAACATATCTAGGGCAAGCTAGAACACATGTAAATGATAGCAAGCATTTAAAGAAATCAAGCAAACAACACTCAAGCAAATACACAAAAAGCGACAGAACTATTGCACAAGGCATGGGAAGCGAACTTACCCCAAAACAGCTGAGATGAATGTGTCGACTGCTCCCAGATGTGATGTGGGATGTGAGAGCTAAAAGGTTGATGTGAGCAATGAGGTTTGCAATGTCTGGTTGATGAGTTTTGATAACGTCTAGGATGTGACATGCATGCCACAAATCTAGGGAAAGCGACACTTGGAGGGAGGTTTATGAATTGCTCCTTGCATTTAACCTCAAACTGCAAAACATAGATCCATTAAACAAGGGATGCATTTGCATGTTGCCTTGGGAGAAACAAACCATGCATGCAAGTCTATTTTTCTCAGTCCCAGAGGGAATTGGCCAACTCAGCTGCACATGCAAGAGACTACTTAATTGCTGGAGAAAAATGTGCATTTACGACTGGGAGGTGGTATGGTTTCCCAGGAGATTTGTACAATTTCTGGGTTGAGCATCTAACTTCTGTCCAGATTTGTACAAATCCTGGGCTAAACAGCCTACTGCTGGGAAACTTTACACAAATCCTGTTGGGAGGGTTAGTTGGCAGGATGATCAATCCTAGAGATGAGCAAGCTGTCATAGAGGATTGCATAATTTCTAGAGGGAAGGCTCGTTGTGCTCTAGAAATGCGCAATTTTCAATGGGAAGCTTCCTAGCCTCTAGCTGGACCAAGTTCAGGTGAGTAGCCTATGAACGGAAAAGATTAAACTGTGATCGAAAGGCTGATTTTGAGTAAGAAAGACACTAAAGCTCGAGGACTTGATGAAGTAAGGCAAGCTGCTATGAAGGTTGGTAGGGAGGATCCAAAATAAGCTAAGGCAAAATTTTGAAGGGGGGGATGTAGCTGCTACAACACCTGGCGACACACTGGTAGAACTCCTTCTCTTTGAATGGACCTTGTTCATGGAAAGCAAGTCTAACACCTCGAGAAGTATTGTTCAGCTCTCATATCATCTTGGCTTCACACTAGCTTAATTGTAAGATGTAGCATCCGCCAGACTCTTATTTGATTGACACACATTCCAAGCCAAGGCAACACGACTGTTTCGATTGGGGTTGAGGGGTATATAGGTGCACAAGGAGTATAGTCGTCAGAGTCTAAGTTTCATATTTGGTGTTGCTCCACTGCCAACAGGCCTAGACAGTACCCCATTGGAGTCACATAGGAACATAAGCATGGCTCCACTGCCAGTGAGCCTGGTCGGTACCCCGGCGAAGTTACTTGCATCACCTCCCTGTGTAGGAAGCCTTTCTCTTCTTTCGCCTTATTCATTTTCATTTGGCATTTTTTTACTTTTCATTTTTTTCATTTTCACTGTGCATAGCACTTATTCATTTCAGAGGTAGAAGAGGGATCCGTATTATTGATAGTAGAGGAGGTTGTTCCACCAGAGAAGTAGTTTATTGTATCTCTGACGTGCTTATTAAGGTTTCCCGCCTCACCTTATTCTACTTGACTGAGCTAACAAGGGTTAACCTAAAAACAACCAACTAGAGTAGGTGACACTAGTTAGTGCATAAGCGTTGTGTTTTCAACAAGGTTTAAACAGTACATGTTTTCCTTTGATGTATCATGGACTAAAAGTAACAAGTTCATCATATAGAGGCAACATGACAGATAACCATGTATTCATAGTTGTACAAGCCCTCATGTACTTTACCTAGCTCGTTTCATGAGTCACACATGGTTTCGTGCAAACTGACTTATGAACGAAACAAGCGAACGAGTTAGAAATCAACAAAGCAAAGCAAGAGCTTAAGCAAAAGTGAAAGAAAAGTACGTAAACAAACAAGCAAACAAAAAACAAGCAAACAAAGCATGTAAGAAAACAAGCATGCAAGCAAGCAACTGAAAGCAAACACTACTCCTACTTCTACATTAACGGTACATGGGCCTAATCACATGAAGTGATACTTCCAATGCAGCCATGGTGCATTGGTAGACCCATGTTGGTGAAGGCTTGGTCCGCAAGTAATCTAGTTGTGCAGACCAACAAACAAGAAAGATATAAAAATGAAGACAACCACACTCCATGTTTCAAAGTGTCCATGGGACATAAGTGAGTGCATGTGCATGACGGACAATATGTGGACTTATCGTGGTGTTGTGTGACACTACGTGCAACTTTGAAGTAGAAGCACACTCTTGACTATGACATGCAAGCAAATGAATTTAGAAACAAAGATAACTTGCATCACACACGAGTGCCTGCAATGTAATATTCCTCCAATGCATGAGCAATGGGATTGTGCAGTTCGAGTGGAGGATGTGTGATCTATGTGTGAGATGGATCTTCAATGCATATAGATGAGTGATGAGGAGCCTTGGGTGATTTAATATTTTCATAATCGGTAGTGAGACTAACCCTAAGAGAGTGAGAACCTGACATAACAATCATCTCGGGCTGAAGTGCGTCGATAGTCTTGGGTGTCTCAACTTCATCATTAGGTAGATCATCATAAAATGGTGGCTTCGAAATATCAATTGCGATAGATTCATGACAGTGATAAAAAATGGAAGGAAATGGATCACAACTACCATGATTAGAAAAAATCAATGAATTCTCTGGCATCCTCATGATCAGATGAATCAAATAGAGGGGTAGATGAAAAACGAACAAACTCATCCTCTATGTCTCTGGAAAAGACATATGAAGGATCAAGTGGATTTTCAATGAGTAACTTATCCTCTCCATTGTCGAATGCTGGAATAACATCCGATGAGTCCTGTGAGTGATCAACAATGGGTGCATTCGTGGATAAAGACACACATGCAAAATGATGGATGGAAAGTTCACCAAAGAGTTTAGGAAAGAACAGAGGAGGCTCGAGTGGGTTGTTCCTCATTCAAAAAAGGTGAAGAGTCTGGAATCGACGAACACAAGACAACATCATCCAAAGGAACACCTGAGTGCAAAGATAGAGGTTGGAGAAAAGAATGCATATGAGAACTCAAAGGACTCACAACCATATCTGTGTGAAAATTGAGTGGAGTGATGTTGGGAGAGTGTGAAGGATGAACAAGTGTGTGAACATGATCCTCAACATCACAGCGCGATGGTGGAACTATTGAATGAGAGCAAGGCGGATAGTCCATTGAGACAGTGCCCGCTCCTACATGAGCTTGCGCAGTTCCATCAACAAAGAAGGTTGAGCGAGGCTTGATCTCAAACTTTCTATTAGGATGAGCATGTTTCTTAAGGAAGTATTTGAACTAGTCCCAAAGATAAGCAAACTTCATCTCGCTCTTCAGAGCTTGAAACTGTAAGTGACAGAAACGCTGCCAAAATCCATAATAGATTCACACAGATCTCTCCATTGCTGTAACAGTTTTTGGTCAAGATGGTCTGGATCAAAATGATATAACATGTCTTTGATAAGATCACAAAAGTGCTCAAATTAGTGCATGGTGTTAGGTAGTAGGCTGAGCACCCAACAAAATGGAGATTCACGAAGTGTGAATGCAAGCAAAAAATGGGCCTGTTCGTCAGTAAACTCATCTTCCTCATGAATCATGGAAAGAAAGTTATGTAAGTTCTCAGGCCAGGCCACTTTGCCCTCACCATCATACGTGTGAGTGGACAATAGATTAGAAGGCTTCCCCGAGATGGAGACATCTTCACGATTCAAAAAACACCTCGAGGGAAGAAGAATGCAAGACTCCATGAAAGGTATGCAAAGGTTCAAAACTGGATGAGAGGACACTGCTTATCATCAGGCCCTCCTTCTAGTGCTTGAAATGTTGATGGTGCTAGACCCACCAACATGTCAAGGGGATCTCCTCAGTACGAATTCCTAATTATACCTCAGACCATTTGGTGTAGGAGTCCCTGTAGTGGGTCGTAAGGTAATTCCTTGACCACAATGTCACACAGAGGCAGGTAGAATAACTCTGTCATCAACAAGGGTGTGACTGATGCAAAGAGTCAAGGAATGTGTATGAGAGGTTCCAACACTTCAAAGGGAGGGGAAGGTGAAGGTGAGTCCAGGTTGAAAGGGACCAGTTCCAACTCAGCTATGAACACACCACACAAACGACATACATAGCTTCTAGAAGATCCGTCCAATTGGATGTTGTAGTCACAACATACAAGGTAAGATAACATGAACAGCACTCGAAGGATCAGTTTGAGATGAGTGTGACAGTTGATATAGCAAGGTTCATGAGAAAGGTTTGTCTGATGTTCGGTAGAGTAGTCAACATGGACGATGACATAATTAACAACATATGAAACACATTAACAAGAAGATTCATATAATTCCATACAAATCAGTTCATATAAAAGTATGTAAGTTAAACAACATATACCATTAAGGCAACCAGAACAATCCAACTACAATAAAAAAATATGCATGAAAATCTACTGGCTCTTATTATTAAAAAGTGTAAGTCACAATCATACAATACACCATGTAAGCCTGCTAACCTCAACAGTGGAATGTTATAGCCACATCCACTTACTCCTCCAAACAAATGTACTAGCTCCGTGTAGTGGAGAAGCCAAGGCGCGTTACAATACTGTCCAAGTCTTCTTCAAGATAGTCTTAGTAGAAGCTTGGCTGACCAAAAGCCTCTACAATGAGTTATGAGGGACTATTTATAGCAAAGGGTGGGGTGACCCTTGACATTCCCCTTTGTGAAAATTCAACTACCGTTGTGACTCTTCACCTACTTTATGACTGTTACATCCAACTGTTGACACTTGACTTACAATTGATATGACTTAACATTACAATGCACATGTACTCATGTGAGACAACATGGCTTGAGGAAGCCTTGCAAGACATCACTAGCACTCAGTTCATTGTGGTGAGACCAACTCTTTGGCATGCTTGTGATGGTGAAACTGGTGAGTTGATGCCAATCTTGGTCATCCGTGATGGTGTGATGTACTTCATTGTGACATCTTTCTGAAGTGAACTCTTGCTCTCGTTGCAACTTATGCATTGGTTTGACCCCTTCATCCAACTCGTATGCTAACATGCGCATGGTCTTCTTGGGTGTGGTTGAATTCACAGAACATTGATGCATAGTCTATGTGTTGATCTTCAAGTGTGTGCTAGTGGTCATGTGCATCAACTTGCCAAAGTACCCATTCGGCTCTAGTTGGACTTGCTTCTTGTCTTCGCGTTGGTGAGTGTGTTGAATGGGTTGGATTGCATGTCTGCACACAATGACATGCATGTTGTTCAATCCATTAGATGCGATCAATAACACTGCTCACCATGTTTTCTTTGTGTTAGTTGCTGTGATGGATCCTTAACTTGTACTGGCGCAGTTTCATTCGTGAGTGCATGTTGCACCCACTGCTATTACCATTCCTACTACAACTCATTGGATTGTCTGTGAAACTTCATGTTCTTCCTGAGTTGCGGCTTCAACACATGCAACTGCTTCTTTTTTCAATCTTCTGCCTTCGTGTGATCTTCAGGTCATGCCGTCACTTCATAGCCTAAGTCTCCAAACTTGATTTCACTATCAATGGGTATGCTTGATCTTGAAACTTTGTTGTGGCTCTATGTTGTCAAAAACCTTCCTCTTCCATTCGTTGTGTTTGCTTCATTCACTCCATTCACTGCATTCGGTATGTTGCCTTCAGTTGTTGTTCATGATGCTGCTCACTATGATGCTACTGCTCGATGTCCTCATCCATGAACAACCTGATCTCTTCATGAGTAGGCAAGCTCATAGACATGTGATCGACTACATCCCCAAGCATACTCTGAATGGTGTCTTCATCTCTTCTCTCTTGGAAACCATTGTACCTACACTGCTAAGAGGCAGATGAACACCTGCGATACCTAGAGACATGACAATACTCATAGCAAGAAATTTGTCGATCGAAGACCAAAATGAACATGAGAACTGACTTACAACATACCTAGGTGAATGATCATGAAGGTTGCACAATTTTGGCCGAAAGGTTGGGAGATCGATTGCCAAGACTGCACAAGGTACAGTTTGGGTGGTTGAGAGACTGACTGACTACTTGAACCATGTAATGCATAGTCTAGTCTAGCTATTGACTGCTAGGATTGCACATTGCACAAATCGAGCTGGGAAGGACTGTTGGCCGAGGGACATATTTGAGCAATTTACTGAGCCAAGTATCCACTATCCTCTAGAAATGCGCAAAATAGTCCTCGAGGCTAGTGTTGGGCAAGAATGTGAAAACCTAGAGATGAAGGTGAGCCTTCCTTCCCCAGATTGTGTAATGCAGCCTCGGTGAAGGCAAGGTCAGGGCAAAGGTTGGCGCGACTCACCGATGGGTAACTAAAAGCAACTAAGATAGTAAATGCATGGTGACACTTAGTGATATCAGAAGTGATTGACAGTGCATGCAAAACATGAATGAAATATTCAACAAACAGATCAATGTGCATGTGGGCGACACAGTTCACCGGTTGGGCAAATGTCCGTATAAAATATTTTGATGCATGCGACAACAGTGAGATAGAAACAAAAATTGAAACAGAGCTAGGACAAGCTAGAACACATGTAAATGACATAAGGCATTCAAAGAAATCAAGCAAACAACACTCGCACAAGTGAATACACAAAAAGAGACAGAAATGCAACATAAGGCATGGGAAGTGAGCTTACCCTAAAACAGCTGAGTTGAATGTGTCGATTGCTCCTAGATGTGATGTGGGATGTCAGAGCTAAAAGGTTGATGTGAGGAATGATATCAGAAACATCTCATTGATGAGTTTTGATAACATCTAGGCTGTGACGTGCATGCCACAAATCTAGGGGAAGCGACAATTGGAGGGATGTTTATGAATTTTTCCTTGCATGTAACCTCCAACTACTAAACATAGATCCCTGGAATAAGGGATGCCTTTGCATGCTTCCTTGGGAGAAGAAACCCATGCATACAAATCCATTTTTCTCAGTCCTAGAGGGAACCGGTCAACTCAACTGCACATGCAAGAGACTGCTTGACTGCTGCAAAAAAATGCACATTTCTGGTTGGGAGTTGGGTTGGCTACCCAGGAGATTTGTGCAATTTCTAGGCTGATCAATTGACTACTACCCATATTTGCACAAATACTAGGCTAAAAAGCCTACTGCTGGGAAAATTTGTGCAAATCCTGCTGGGAGGGTTGGCTGGCAGGATTGCGGAATCCTGGAGCCCAACAGGTTGTCAGAGAGGATTGCGCAATTTTTGGAGGGAAGGTTGGTTTCCCTCCAGAAATGTGTAATTTTCAAGTGGAAGCTGCTCAACATGCATTGGACCAACTCTGGGTGAGGAGCTTGTGAGCGGAAAAGATCAAACTGTGATCAACAGGTTGCTTTTGAGCAAGAAAGACATTGAAGCTTGAGGACTTAACGAAGAAAGGAAATTTGTTGTGAAGGTTGGTAGGGAGGCTCAAAATAGGCCAAGGAAATTTTTTTGAGGGTCGTTGTAGTCAATACAATAAGAACATAAGTCTACATGTTACACCCAATAATCTATTGAGATGAAAATTTCCTCTAATACCATCTCTTGCTTTACCTTAGACCTATCTACTAACTCTAACATGGTGGGAGTAGGTAATAAGTCAAAGGATCCTATAGAATATAAAGTCTCAATGGTCATTACATTAATGGTTACACCCAAATAAATTAAAGTTGTCTTTATAGGATGTCGATTGATAAAGGTAGTAACCACAACGATTCTAGGGTCTACATATTTGTTAGTAACAAATGCGGTAGACATTAAACTTGCAATCTTTCCACCTACTTGAATTGTAGAGAGTTCTCTCTTTTGTCTTTCTGGGCTCTTGGTACATAAATCCCTCATTGTTTTGTCATAAATTGGGATATCTTTAATTTCTTGCAGTAACGAGATCTTAATGCACATATTTCTTATTTCAGACACAAGATCAAACTCGAGTTATTTTAGTTTCATATCTAACCTCTCTGGAAAAGGAGGCTAGACCATATGGGATGAGGAAGGTTCTTGTGGCCTTGAGGTAGGTCATTCAACTTGTTTAGGTTTGGTTTTGACTCTAGGAATTTCTAGAGTATCTTCCTCCACAATCTCTTCAATTCTTCTGGGCCGAGTCACCACTTTTCCGAATCTAAGCTAGATTTCCTATAGAGACACAGGAAATTCCTATAACACGGGAACATAAATTTCTTGTAGTGACTATGGTGCACTACAGTAAGTAGGAAAAGTGGGATAAGTGACCAATCTAATGTTGTGAGTGGATTGGATGGTTTTATTGTGGTGGTTAGACATTGGCTGGGCAAGAAGTTGGGTGTGACGAGGCTGATTTGGGGGGTAGGCAATTGAAGTTGCTCTTGTTCAGGTTGAATCATTTTTTGTTGTGTGGGCTTCGGTGGATAAAAGTTTTGAGAGGGAAAATTTTGTGTAGTAGGGTAAGAGAAATTTCCCTACCAAGGTTGTTGTGGAGGTCAAGGCTTCCAGGGACATACCTATAGCATGTGGTTTCCATGGTCTTTGAGGTTCCATTGCATAAAGTGCATTGACAACCCATTGATCTACTAGATATGTTGCTTTATTTCAGGAAGTGAATGAAATTGATTACTGGAATACTCAACTTCACAAATTCGGCATACCTCTATACTATCTTTAGGAAATTACCTCAAGACATGATTCTTCCTGCATTTTGAGTAGAAACAGCTAGGGATTTCTCTAGTTCCTCCTATTTCGCTTGTTTCTTCTTATCCTACAAAACATCTAATTGTGAAGATAAAGTGCTAAGAATATCATTTTTAAAATTTTGAAATAGTCACCCATTTCAGCAATGGTTCCTCCAGCTCCAGAAATTGACTTAACAAACTTGGAAGAAGTATCTCTTGTTGCCCCTTCAACTTTAGAATTTCCTCTTCAATATCATTGACGTGGCTCACATACCTCATGATCACCTAACTTTGATATGTCACCTCCTCCCATTAAGTTCAAAATTTCCTGATATTGGTCTGATTGCTCTGAGAAAAATTGTTCTTTTCGTGTATTTTCTTAGTTGATTCATCTTGGATCTTTTCATATTGCACTGAAATCTTTCCACCAAACCCTCAAGAATCCCCCCTCCTTCTGAGTCATGCCAAAAGTTTATTCTTTGAGGTCCCTAGTCTTGCAATAATATTGATATTTCTTCAAGAATACCTTTTTCATTTCATCCCAGTTTGTAATGGAGTTTGAAGCTAACCCGATAAACCACCTGAGAGTTGCATCCTTCAGTGTTGCAGGAAACAACTTCAGCTTCTAAGCATTGGAATTATATTCATAGCTTTGCATATCACGTCAAACTCAAACAAAAAGGCATCAAGATCTTCACTGGAGACTCCATGAAAGTTAGGCAAGGTTGATGGAGGAATATTCTTCATCTGAGTTGCTCCACCAACCTCCCTAATAGGGAATTCAAATGTGACCAATTCCTCTTGCTTATCATCACATCCTCCATCCTTATTGTCAGTTCCTTCTTCACAAGACATTCTAGACCAAAAAGAAGTAGGACCTTTGTAAACTACAGATTCTGTAGAATCAATGGTTTGAAATTATGGTTCTTGAATAGGATTAACGAGGAATTACTTTTCAGAATGAGCACTAAGAAGAGATGTTGTCTTCCTTGTAAGGGGAGATTGGAAATGGGTAGCAACAGAAGATTTTCCTGTAGAAGTTGCTACTGTGGAAGTAGGAATATGCTCTAGACTCTTCTGAGGACCACAAACCTCCTACCCTGACTCTTCTTCCCTTGTTGCCTTGTATCTTGCAAACTTATTTTTCCTTGCCAGTGTATTAGTAAGTGCAGTGGTGCTCACACCACCACAAATTACATTTGTAAATATTGGATCCTACCATCTACTATGCAAACAAATTCAAAGAAAACTACTTACCAAACAATCATGACACGACTTTGGCGAATTTTTGACCTCTATAGGTGCGTAGAACTTTCCCTTCATCTTACCACTTTGACTCCCCCAGTCCTGAGGATTTCAAATAATGTACATAATACTAGAACACTTTTGGTATTATCCCTTATCACATCCCAGGAAATGGAGCAAAAACGTTGAGTCAAATTATAGGCTTATAATTTGTCAACATAAATCATCAACCCACGGCATGTAAGCTTGTGAGAGGTTGCGCAAAACATATGCAAAATTAATACCTTAAGTTCTTATTAAGCTAACCAACAACCATACATAAAACTAATGCCTCTTTTTTGCATCAGCATTTAGCAACAAAGGATATGGAGTGGATGGAAACAACCCTCTACAGCTCTTAGTATTGCTGGTGTTGATTAGAAAAGATAAGAAATCAAACTTACAACAATTAAAGGAATCAATCAGCAATGTAAATCCAATCTTGATTAAATTAAATCAACACATTAACATGAAAATTAATCATTCAATCATTTGCTTCTGATATATGAGAAAGAGTACATTAGCTGTGTAAACAAACTATTACTGCATAACAGAACTAAAATACACACATACTACACTAAGGGAGTTGTGAGCAAAGGGGGCACTCCCTCACTCACAACCCCTTCAAAATTAGAAGAGCTTGCTCAATAATATAGACAAAACATATAATATTATATTAATATGAAAATGTAATATTAAAGTACAATCTGATATATACTACCAGCAAAACAAACCCAACAACCCCTTACAATATAAAATAGAGCCAAATTTATACAAGTACAAAAACCCATATGTGGCTCGAAATAAGGAAAACTACTAATATGATCCACTGGTTAACAGTACTAGAAAAAGGTTTCCAAATTAGATATACTGAGTCTAATCCATGACTGAAAGCATGAATTAGATGAAATTTGTTACATAGCTAGAGTTTTCCTTCATATGGCCAACAAGAAGAGGTTTGCAAATCTGGGCAGTTGTGTTGGCGGATTCGAAATAGACAATAGGATAGCATCCATATAGGATGAATTCCCCACAAAACCCATGTTCTTCTTTGATCTAGAAATAAGTGGAACATAACTAACTACCGATTTTGTTGCAAGAAATCTGGGCGATTGCAAGAAATCTATGTCCACAGGAATTTCAGAGTGTCTGTAGGAAATAACATCACATAAGCTGTCTGCAAGAAATGTGGGACTATTTCGAATCAAAGCAAATATACACAAGAACTCTAGATTAGTTAGCATGATAATTCAATAAGGAGACATCTAGCTTAAGGGATCCTTAAGATTAAGGTAAAAGACACTTTTTATGTTAATTTGCATACCTCAAGCATATAGCACCCTTTTGGCCAAAACCTAGATTTTATAACCGAAATAAGCATAATAGGGGTCAAGGATAGTTCAAAAATGGGAGAGGTAAAGTCTAGAAAAGGCGTCAAAATTGGGCAAAACTGAGCCTCAACAGTGATGAAAGTGGTACAAAGGATGACACTGCAGGTATAGAGTTGGTAATGGGGTAAAATGTTGTGTAACAGATGCCCCCTAAATCGTGAAAGAAAAACATGAAGTGATGGTTGAAGTGTTTTAGAAGTTAAGGCAAGGAACCTGGAATACCATCATCATGAGACCTGCCAATCAAACATGATACAATATATGACATCTCTGATATATACATATGCCTAATAATACATCTGAATAGGAATCAAAATATAAAACATGAATCCATGGTATGGACACAACCATCCATCTGAAAAGGATCATGTCTATGGATCCATGGTATGGACGCAACCATCTATATGAAAATGATCATGTCTATGGATCCAAGACATGGAAACAACCATCCGCATGAAAATGATCATGTATACAATCATGAATTACTCAATAACTCCTCGCAACCTAGATTTTAAGAGATGAGATCCAGGGTCTTCATCTCTATCTCAACCAAAGTACAAATCTAACCATGTGAATAGATATGTTGACGTTGGGCATGGTAGAAACCACTTAATTACTAGTCAATAATGTAAACTATTAATAGGCACGAGAGAAAACACCAATAATGATTATGGTCCTCAAGGTACACTAGTACAATCTACAAATGTGAATATGTGAGCTGAAGTCGAACACTTTCTGCAACATTTGATCGAAGGCCAAAGATGTAATCCTATCATCGAACATGAAGAACTTGCCATTGAGACATGCAAGCTCTAAGGTACTAAAAGGAAATTTCTAAATCAACTTCCTCGATAATGAGCTGAAGTCAAAAGGAAGTGATCTGTCAAAGGAGGCCATAATGTTTCCCACATCTTCGACATTAAACATAGGATATATCAAAATGATAGGAGTGATTCAAGATGGATGTAGAGAGGGTCACATAGGTATAGGTGGTTTGAATTTTGTAGACATGACTTCCCTTGAACATATTGATGACATGACTCTGAATTTTGGTACCACTAGACTCAAAATGGAATCAAAGGTCATGATGAAAACAAGGGTGATCGAATCAGAGGAAAATGAATTTCCTAAACCCAGGAAGGAAAGTGGCAAAGACAGGATATCCCAAACCCAACAAGAGATGCAGATGAGTGTCATGTTCGGGAGCAACATGTTTCCTACAAGACACATTTACTCCCATCCCCCCCCCACTATTTCTAGTGAGTACCTCTTTATTTTTAATCACAATCTTAAAGAGGGTACCATATGCTTGTCATATAAGTTCATCCTTTGGATGAATCCATCCTAGTAAGTTTAATGAGGCCTAGGAAGGAGTAACGTGATCTCATCATGGTGACAAGTCATGTGTTGTTTAAATTTTACAAGCCCAGTAGAGGGGTAACTTGACATCTTTTTCATGTTTAGAGAGTTTTAAAAAGAGGCAGAAAAGAAAACTCTAAAGGTCCCTTTTCGTAGATAGTCTCTTGATTCTGAAAAGGTAGAAAATAATATTCAAGAGAACCTCTTAGCCACGTTCGACTAAGGTCTTCCTTTTTCATAGCTAGTCCATATCAGTTCGGAAAAGGGTTAAACTTACACTGAGTAGAGGTATTTTCATTTACTTTTACGAGTTCGAAAAGACATGTGCTCGACAATCTTTTCCTATTTTTTTTGTCTGAAAAGAGCTTAAAGAGGACTCTACCGAGAGTAACGAATGGTATAAAAGGATAGCAAGTGGTTCCAGTCATGATGGCACTGCTCAAAACATGTAAAGGTCAAGAGGCTGGCTAATAAGATGACTCATTGCATATGTTCCTCAGGAAAGGGTAAAACAACTAAGTGAAAGCATATGATCAACCAAAGAGATGGTGATGATGCAATGAAAAAACCAAGGCTCATCTAGCAAAAATAGGTTGATAAAAATGGCAATCATGAGAGGTAAAGTGGGAATGGTTTCGTTTTTACACAAGATTGAAACATGGAAAACTATGCTTGGGTATACCTGAAGATGGTTTCTTTTTTTCACAATCTTGAAACATGATAAAAAACTATGCTTGGATTTGGTTTCATTTTTACATAAGCTTGAAACAGAAACAAACTGTACTTGAGAATGGTTTCATTTTTACACAAGCTTGAAGCAAAGATAAACTATGCTTGAGATGAGTTTGCATGCCCCCAACATAATGACTCAATTTGATGTACATTCGCCCCAGGCTTCATTTCATTCACCTAAGTAAACTACTGGCTACTAACAAGTGGATGGAATGAAGGTTCACTTATGAGATCAAGTGAAACATTCGACTAGGATTTTACGAGATCTAATCAAAGACTCGAATTGGAAGGGGATTTGTTTCATTTTTTAATGAGATTGACATAGGAAAAGAAACATGCTCATGATACCTTGTTTCATTCTTTAATGAGCTTGACACAAGTAAAATAACCATGCTCATGATATCTTGTTTTATTTTTAATGAGGTTGATATGGTAAAAGAACTATCGTCATGGGAACCTATTTCATTTTTTTAACAAGGTTGAAATGGTAAAATAACTATCCTCATGGGGACCTATTTGATTTTTTAACGAGGTTGAAATAGTCAAAGCACTATCCTCATGACACCTATTTTATTTTTTAACGAGGTTGACACAGTAAAAGAATTATCCTCATGGGGACCTATTTCATTTTTAACGAGGTTGACATAGTAAAAGAACTATACTCCTAACACCTATTTCGATTTTTAATGAGAATGACATAGTAAAAGAACTATCCTCATGGGAACCTATTTCAATTTTTAACAAGATTGACATAGTAAAAGAACTATCATCATGGGGACCTATTTCATTTTTTAACGAGGTTGATATAGTAAAAGAACTGTCTGCATGAGGACCTATTTAATTTTTTAAATAGGTTGACATAGTAAAAGAACTATCCTCATGGGGACCTATTTCATTTTTTAACGAGGTTGACATAGTAAAAGAACTATCCTCTTATCCCTTGTTTCATTTTTTAACATGCTTGCCACAAGACAAGGAAATCTACTCCAAGCCCTTGATCAAAGATGAAAATAGGTCATGGATTCCAAGAGGTTCTCATCAGATGGTAGAAAAACATTGGAAGGGATACATGCCTAGGGATGCAATGGAAAAGTTGGGGTCCAAGGCCCCTAGTACATGGCATACTACATCATCTACTATATAATCAGTAGATGTAGGCATGGAACATGTGGCTACGTAATTAACCTGTGGCAGGGGTGATACCACTTGCACATAAGAACCATTTAGGGATGATTTTTGATGGGGAGTTGATTCAGGGCCAATGAATGTAAGTTGATCAATGATCACAATTCTTCCTTCATGTGGGAAACACATCACTCGAAAGAGGGAAGAAACAAGAGCTCCCATGGCATAAACATAGTCACGACCAAGGAGTATATTAAAATCCAATGGGGCTTAGACATCCATCATGTCTATATAGACAAACTTTCCTCTCAAATTAATAGGAAAATTAGGAAGGATCCCTAATGGTTGATTGGTTCCTCTGTTAAAAGCCAACAGATTCTGGGTGACAGGGACAAGCTGAGGAAAACCTAAATCTTTCCAAGTAGTTGAGGACATAATGTTAATAGATGTGCACTCATCTCTAACTATGCTAGGTACGGCCATATTGTAAACCTATACTGTAATATTGAAAGGCACATAACACGAAAGATGATATCCTGCTAGTCGAATCCAATCAAAATAAGTGACTAAACTACTCGAAGGGGGTGTAGTAGGAACGTGTGAGCTGCTCTCCTGCATTATGGGAACATGAGAACTGCTCTAGTGCACCTCGGGAATGGTAGGATTTCCATCTAGTTCATTTGAAATTGAAGAAACCAGAATAACTTGAGTGGTATGAGGTTCACTCTTTATTGGAAAGGTACGATTAATTGAAGGTGGAGCTAGGTATACCATTTTCCCAACCAATTGTTGGTAGAGAAAGAATTCACGGACTCACTTTCAAAGAGAGCAAGGTTGACCAAGGATGGCTTTTAATCAATCACTAGTTCAACTAGTGAAGGATCAAGGGAAAGCTTTCGATAACCACCTAGAAAATGAGGCTAAGAATATGTAAGGTTTTCCAACTCTTTGGAAGCTTCATCCAGAAGAGGAAAAAGGTGAATGGGATGATTACCTTCACACAACTTACAGGGAAATTTGACTTTTCCCCTTTTCCCATGGGAGTTACTATGACTAGTTGAAGGTTTATCATCGACATGAACTCCAGAGGCTGATGACAAAGGCTGATGTGAACCAGTGGACCACACTTCTAAGACCTTGGGGATACTTGGAAAATTCCTAAGAAGGTGGTCACCCTTACATAGCATGCAAGGTAATTTGACTTTCTGGGGCTGATTGGAAGATTTGTCTTCATTAGTTGCATTAGTAACAATAGTTTTTTGGTTGCCCCCTTGCTTATTTTGCTTATTCTTCTTCGTCCTCTTCTTCTCCTCCTTAGCTTCCTGGTTACTAGAATATAGAATTTCACCGGGCGAAGAGGAAGAATGAGGTGAAGAAATAGACGAAGAAGGCGAGGGGTCAACTTTAGGATCAACATGAGGTTGATGTTGTTTAGGTGGAGGAGAAATCAGTTGAAAAGAAGTTTGGACACTCAGAATCACCGATGCTGAGAATAACCAAATTGGAAAACCAATGGTAAATCCACAAAGGGACAATGTCGCCATATAGGGAGCACACACATTTCCAAAAGAAGGAAAAGGAATAGGATTACTGTCAGAGAGGTTTCCTTGGTTGGTATAATCAAGAGCTATTTCCATTAGTATCAACCTGTTGACGATGCTGGACCCGCCAACATTAGGGGATCTCCTTGATATGAAGTTCCAACTAGACTTCACATCGATTGGTGTAGGAGTCCCATTTGGCATGATGTCCTAGTTGTCGTTAACTTAAAGATTTTCCTCAACTCTTACTTGTCAGCACAGGAGAGTGGTGTGATTTGTCTTCCGAGAAGTGAGGTTTGCGTGCTTGGTGAGTGTAAGTGTCACTTGTGTCAATGGTTCTTTCACCATAGAGGGAGAGTGTGGGAGTGAGTCCCAAGTTGGTTTGGAGAAGTTGCAACTCTATTAGGAACACACAACACAATAGGACATGCACAACTTCCAAAGGAGCAGTCCACATAGACTTGCCAACCACAACACATAAGGTAAGATAACACGTACAACACTCAACGGATGAGTCTGAATGAGTGCAATGGTTTTTACAACAAGCTTCATGTGAAAGGTCTTTCTAGTGTTTGGGAGATTAGTCTACATGGGTGAGATAGTGTTAACAACATATACAATACATTTCCATTAATATATTATGTATTACAACAAGTGAAATAGTTTAGATGTAGAATACAGGTTAAAGCAACATGCATCACAAGTGTTGAATATTAGTCTTACAACAATTACAATACATGTGTGAAAATGTGTTGGCTTGTTGGTAGGCTTCTGAATTAAGTGATAGTTCCAAGACACATCATTACACCATATATCACTAACCCTGAGTTCTGAGCGTGGGAGCCACTACTTACTCCTCAAAGAAAATATTATAGAATCTCTTGGCTACGTGGGAGGAGATGACGTGAAAATTCCTTTACATGTACAAATGAGGGGGTATTTATATCCAAGGGTGAAAACTGACCCCTGTGGCTATTCGACTACCCTCATGGCTATTTGACTTCCATGACATTTCAACTTTACATGACTCTTTGTACAACAAGTGTGTCTCTTGGACTTCCACGTTACATTACATTGATTGACAACATAGCCCATAGTGGAGCTGTGGGCGACATGACTCATGACATGACAATGTTAGTACATCTGTGCTGCTACTAGAATGGATGTCAAGCTATAATACTGTTGGATGTCTTCAAGGTGTATCACAACTTCACATCCACATGGAAATGTGTCTGGGGTCTTTGATTGTCTTTGGTTCACTTGATTATGCTTAGGCATGTTTCTCCTTGCTTACATTTTGGAAGGCTTGAGAGGCTCATCTCTTCGCGAAAGGTGCATGTTCGTCCGTTCATGAGCACATCTTGCATGGTTGCTTGTCCATCTTTCCGTGAACATATCTTTGCATGATCCTCCATTCACGAGAACATCTCTTTGTATGCATCTTTCATTCATTCGTTATTGAACCTATTCTTCTGCATGTGCTCCCTTCGTTCATCCCATTTTTTGTCTTGCCATGTTTGTTGGTGTACCTATACTTGCAGTCACTCATGAAGAGACAACATCAAATACAAAACCTCCTAGTCTAATATGACACATAATCATTTCAGATGTAGATGACTGGGAGAGGAAACAAGGTTGTGAAGCAGGATGATGGCTGTGGGCACTGCTGATGAAAACCTTGCAAGAGTCATAGAGTGATGAGTATGGGCAATCCAAGTCGACAGTCACTGTCTTTGAGGTCTAGCTTGGATGGAAGGAAAATTTCGGCAATTTCGGGAGGGACAGTCTAGGCTGTAGGAAGGCAAGGTAGGGAGGATCTACACAGTTTCTGGAATGAGCAGACAATAGGGGATGGAAGGCCAAATTTGCGCAATTTTCTGGAGGAACAGGCCAGGCTGGAAGGAGGCTCGGTAGGCAAAGATGGCACAGGTTTTGGCAGGAATAGCCCGTGAGCCTGGTAGCCAAAACTGCACAATTCTGGGAGGGAACTGGCAGTTGCCTGTAGGGGTCACTGGTAGTCAGAACTGTGCAATTCCCAAAGGAAATTAGCAGTTGGACACTGGGGCCACTAGCAGCCAAAAATGCGCAATTCCCAGAGGGAATTGGCAAATGGCTGCTAGGGTTACTGGCAGCAGAAACTACACAATTCCTGGAAGGAACTGTTAGTCTATTGCTAGGAGTTGATCATATAGGAAACTACACTGAGGCTAGGAGGCTGGCTTGGTGATCATCTCAGTGCAATTTCTAAGAAGAGCGTATTGTTGGGCAAAGGAAGGCATGCTCATGAAAACTATGCAATTTCTTGGATGAGTAGCTGGTGGAGTGTTGGGATGACTGACTGGGGAAACTATGCAATTTTCTGAGGGAGATAGGAATGGGAACTTGGTGTTTGTCCAGCCTGCCTACACAATTTCCTGAGTTAGCTAAGTGAGTAAGGTTAGTGGTCTCTACGCAATTTTTGAGGGGAGTTAGTTTCGGGGTGACTATTGGGTCCGACTATCTGGGTGGTTAGTATGAAAGTGGATTGAATTGCTTATGGGCATCATAGATTGGAAAGAATTGCTTGATGCTTCTGCATTGTTCTGGTTGACAGTTGATCGTTTCAATGGTGGGGTGATGGTCTAACTGTGAGAGGGGAGTTTGGCCATCATAACTTCAACAAAAATGATTAAGTGTGTGAATGATTGAAAGATGCATAGGTGATCATGCAAACACACACTCACATGAATTGACGACGAAATGACCCAAACCATCCAAACATGCATGTTCAACATGACTAACCGATGGTGCAAGTGACAAGCGTGACACCTCACGATTGACCGTTCATTAATTGAGATGATGCTCGTCTGTGAGTGCGACAGATGTTTTTATTAGATATCATTTTTTGGGATTCAACTACATTAAGTAAGTCATTCATCTATGATCATTTCCATGAGAGGTAGTCATAACTGGCTAATTTCTGATGACTTTTGAATAGTCCACTTAGCACTCATTGCATTAGGTGATGCTCACACGGGTGAAGAAGTGGGATTAAAACTAGTGAAATGAATCACATAGCGTCAATTATCACTTCCGAGGCTTGCACCCAGTAACTAGGACTTCCTGGAAGGTCACCCATCCCAGCTCAAGCACCCTTAACTATGGAGTTTTCCCCACAATCAAGCTCACTTAGCTTGCTACCCCATTTGCAAAACCTTAGCAAGTATTGTGCCTCATGAACCATTCAAGTAGAGGTCCCTTCACTCTTTTGATTTCAAGTATAGGGGTTTTCGCAGTGCACTATATTAGATATCATTTTTTTGGATTTGACTACATTAAGTAAGTCATTCATCTATGACCATTTCCATGAGAGGTAGTAATGAATGACTAATTTCTCATGATTTTTGAATAGTCCACTTAGCACTAATTGCATCGAGTAATACTCACAAGGGTGAAGAAGTGGGATTGAAATGAGTGAAATGAATCACATAACATCAATCATCACTTCCAGGGTTTGCACTCTGTAACTAGGACTTCCTGGGAGGTCACCCATCTGAGATCACCTCTAGCTCAAGCATGGTTAACTATGGAGTTTTCCCCACAATCAAGCCGACTTAGCTTGCTACCCCATTTGAAAAACCTTAGCAATTATTGTGCCTCATGAACCATTCAAGTAGAGTTCCCTTCACTCTTTTGAATTGAAGTATAGGGGTTTTCGCAATGCATTATATTAGATATCATTTTTTGGGATTCAACTGTGCTAAGTAAGCCATTCATCTATAACCACAACAAGCACATACGAAGTGAAGAATTTGAGCATAACCATAACATGGTCACAAACATGCAGAAACTTGAATGAAATGAATAAGCAAGGCGGATGCAAGGACACACATGAGCTCATGGAGTGAAGCCGAGTGTGTGTAGTCATCAAGTGAAACTCTCAAGGGAGGCTTTGAAATTGGGTGCAGACCAAAATTTTGGACGGTGGTTGTAGCAACTACAACACTTGGTGGGACACTAGTAGAACTCCAACTTATCTGTTTCAGTTCATTGCTAGCATAGGGCCTTGGTCTTTAGGGGATTATTGAATAGTTGTGGAGGTTACTTCAACTGCCCCACTTGTCCCATGGACATACATGGTCCACCCTTTGACAACTCAGTCAAACACAATCAAGATTTCAGCTTGATCTCAATGTTTTGAATTTGGGAAGGGTAGTTTAGCTCGCGAGTTGAAGATTTTCAGAGTATAAGTTTTCACCTTTAGTGTTGCTCCGATGCCAGCAGGCTTGGACAGTGCCCTAACGAAGTCATGCCTGAACACACACATTGCTCCACTTCCAGCAAGCCTAGACAGTACCCCAGTGGAGTTGCATGCTTCACCTCTCTACGCAGGAAGCCTTTCTCTTCTTTCACCTTTGTATTTTTCAATAGACTGCGTGTAGGCACTTATTTATTATTGGGTGGAAGAGGGATCTTGACTTATTGAGTGCATAAGAGGTTGTTCCTTCAAAGAAGCATGTAAGAACTCTGAAATAGGTTTGCTTGTTTTGATTTTCCCCTTCTCTGTTTCTACTAGTTGGATGAGATTAAACACACAGAGCAAAAGGCTGAGTATAGGCACGAGGCTTCCTAGTGTGGACACAGGTTCATGGCTGGGACAAAAACTTCCCTTGCAGACGGTTTGCATTTTTCGTCAAGACTTCATCGGCTGAAGGTTATAACTAAGCATAGAGAAGACAGACACAAGAATGGCCAAGTGATGCATTGTCACAAATCTCTTCAAATTTCAGCCACATACTCTATTCAAAAGTCATAATGTAGTAGTTGGCAACAGTTATTTCTGGAAACAAAAATAGTAATATATGAAGGAAACAAACTAAACATAAACAAAAATAGTAAGAAAAGAAAACAAAATAAAAGCAACAACAAGCAAGCAAAGCAACCAAGTCAGCAAGAAAACAATAATGCAAACCAGAAAGCAAAGACAAGTAAAAAATCAAACACTACTCCTACTCCTACATTAAATGGTCAGGGTTACGTGAAATGAAATTTCCAATGAAGCCACCATAGGCATACCCAACCTATGGTCACAAAGGTACAAGCGATTAAAATAGATAAAAAATAGAGTGCAACAAAAAATGAAAAAACTTGAAAAACTTGCACACGAGAGAGAAGGTCTTGCCTGTGGGTGGAAGAATGTATCACAACCACCCAACACACATGCTTACCCCTTCTGTGACTACCGTTTTTCAACAAACCTCAGAGGCCTCTTGTGAGTGTGTGTTATTCTGCACTAGGTTTCTCAGCGAGTGTGAGGAAGGACTGAAGCTTGTTACCTGCAACATGACTCGCCAAGTAAGATTGTTCCATCCATTCAGTGATTGGATCATAAAATTCGTGATGGGTGTTATAAAATATTCATGATCTTTGACTAGACAGATTCTTGATTTGATAGAGGGGATCACGATGGGAATCTGATACAGATAGATAGATTTGGTCATTCTCATTAGTCATGTCAAGACAATGAGGGCCTTCCATAGCCATCAGTGCAGGCCGAAGTGCCTCACTTGCTTGACAAAAGTCTAAGAAGAAAGATGTTACATGGTGAAGATCATAGTGCACGAAGCGAATTTCATTGGACGTATTGTTGGGAAAATGATAAACTAGATGACAACCACCCAAGATAGAAGAGAAATCAGACCAGTCAGTCGAGATGTTGGATTCCCAGTTTGACATGAACAAAGAAACATTTTGAACAATTGTACGAATTCTCTGAATGAGGGAACCAAGTTCGTTGTGTGCTAGGCATGATAGAACACCCACCTGCAACTAGTGAAAAAGTGCACAGGCATCATGGTCATCACAAAAATGTAGAAAGGATGCTAGCACTGTGAATGTGTGAAACTGGTAGGGGTGTGGCGGAATGACGTTAACTTGATTCACATGATAGGTTGTGCGCTCATCATCACATAGGGAGATTTCTGGTGTGATGAGTGGGCAAATTTGACATGAAAAGTTTGCAAAAAGACCAAGGAGTTGATTACGAGAGAGAACATTTGATAAGTGTGATTTTGGATAGAGATGATCAACTTCACTGTACCATGATTGGATGAGGGACAGACACTCCCAACCTGAACTAGATGTAAGAGAGGTGCATGAAGACAGACATGTTGTAAGAGACTCTCGGATTCAAAAATATGAAATTTTGAAATATCATACCCCGAACAGTAAATATTCTTTAGATGGGGATCCATGTCGAGTGCAACAATGTAGATAGATGGAGTGTGCATGAGAAACGAGATTTGATTTGGTTTTACGGGCTTACCACAGTCACGAGGTCTTGACATAACCATCAATAGACGTTGAAGTGCCTCGACTCCCTGGCATGTCTCGAAACATTCCAGAATTGAAAAATTACAATTTGGGATGTGAACCAGATGATGCATGGATTGAGGATGGATGTTGTTACTGATTTCAAAACATATCTTGGGATGACAACCATATCTGTCATAGGATTCATCGAAATTTTCAACAAGATGACTTGATGAGTTGTCTTCATGCAACACACATGATGATGACGAGTGGGAAGATCCCTGTGTGTTGAGACTATTTTCATCATGGACAAACTCATTTCCTTGTGTCGATTGAGGAGATAGCTCAAAAGATGAAGAAGCAAGAGAATGTAGAGTGTCTCTGACGCATGTTGATGCACTGTGAATGATTGGACACACATGCAAGTGAGGTGTAGAGGAAGCTTCGATATGGATGTCTGCTTTGACGGTGCACATTCCAGCCTTGAGTTAGAGTGTACATGAGATGATAATAGATCATATGATGTGCTTGGGTGTTCATCACAACATATGGAAGCATGGGAGTGATGACAACCCAAGACTGGAGGTTGATCAAAAAAATTGATTGTGCATGATGTTTCACCAAGATTCGCGGATCAAGGATCGATCAAGAATGGAAGCTCAATGTTTTCAAAGGAGCTAATTGAGTATTCACCTTCCCACTCCTCTTTTTGTATGATGAGACTGCCTTGCACATGACTGTAACTTGAGCTAGTAGCTCGAGAATCAAGAGAGTGTGCGCAGCTAGCTTGTGAAGTAGATCACTCAAGCGAGTCATGGTGCAAGGAGTCATGGCTTGTAGATGATGGAGGATGGAATAGATGTGAATTAGACTCAAGACTTGGGTTAGGAACGATGATTTACTTCTGTGGAATGGAGGGACAAGTTTTTTCCATAGGCCTTCCTAACCATTTTGTATTTTCCTCCATTGGTGTAGGGGATAGTTGAGCAGATGGATTGGGAACATGATGCACATATTTCTTAGCTTTGAAACCGTTGCGAGGGGAAACCCTTTCCAAGACATGAGGTGTCACGTGATTCACCAGAGTTGAGGAAGAAGGGAAATTAGGAGGTTCACCATTTCAGAAGACATGAACCAAGCATTTCAGCTCTTGGATCATGAAGTCAAGGTCCACGAACTACTCAAGAATTTCGTGACGTAGGTGAAGGAAGTGGGTAGGAAAGTCCTCAACTAATTCACCAAGCTTCATTTTTAAATGAGAGATTCTTTCATAGACATGTTGGTGGTCACACTCATCGAAGGCTTGATGGATCTCCGTGACGAAAGTGAGAAGGGACTGGATGGAAGCAGATGGAAGGGTATGACACCACCAATTATAATGACCTTCAAGGGTGAGTAAGAAGAGTACACAAACAAGATTATCTCTATCAATTTCATGAGATTCATAAAAATGTGCTCCGTTATGGATGTTCTGTCCTCATTTTCAAACTTTAACAAGAACAAGTGTTCAAGAAGCTCATCTGGGATTGATAACTGATTAAGGGAGAAATGAGAGAAACACCCCGGGATCACAAATTGTGTATTACTCATTGGGTAAGAGATTCAACCTAGATGTGCGGGCTCAACTTGTCATATGGCCCTCCTTGTAGTGCTAAAATGTTGACGGTGTTGGACCCGCCAACATCAGGGTATCTCCCTGGTATGAAGTCCGAACAAGACCTCACACTGTTTGGTGTAGGAGTCCCATCCGGTACGATGGTCCAATTGCTATTATATTGAAAATTTGCCTCAACTATTACTTGTTAGCATAGGAGAGTGGTTTGATTTGTCTTTTGAGAAGTGAGGTTCACGTGCCTGGTGAGTGTAAGTGTCACTTGTGCCAATAGTTCTTTCATCGTAGAGGGAGAGGGTGGGAGTGAGTCCCAAGTCAATTGGGAGAAGTCCCAACTCTGATAGGAACACACAACACAACAGGACATTCATAGCTTTTGGAGGAGTAGTCTACACGGATGCGACAGTCACAACACACAAGGTAAGATAACATGTACAACACTCAATGGATGACTCTGACTGAGCGCAACATTGTTACAACAAGTTTCATGTGAAAGGTTTTTCTGGTGTCTAGGAGAGTAGTCTACATGGGTGAGAAAATGTTAGCAACATATACAACACATTTCCATTAATAGATTATGTATTACAACAAGTGAAATAGTTCAGATGTAGAACACAGGTTAAAGCAACATGCATCACACGTGTTCAATATTAGTCTTACAACAGTTACAATACATGTGTGAAAACATGCTAGCCTATTAGCAGGATTCTGAATTAAGTGACAGTTCCATGACACATCATTAGATCATACATCACTAACCCCGAGTGCAGGGTGTTGGAGCCACTACTTACTCCTCAAAGAAAATATTACAAACTCTCTTGGCTACGTGGGAGGAGCTAAGGTGAAAATTTCATTGCATGTAAAAATGAGGGGGTGTTTATAGCCAAGGGTGAAAACTGACCCTTGTGGTTGTTCGACTACCCTCATGACTACTTGACTTCCATGACTTTTTGACTTTCCATGACTATTTGTACAACAAGTGGGTCTCTTTGACTTCCACGTTACATTGCATTGATTAACAACATATCCATGGTGGAGATGTCGGTGACATGACTCGACATGACAGTGTTGGTACATTCGTGCTATTGTTGGAGTGCATGTCAAGCTACAGTGTTGTTGGGTGATGGATGTTTGGAAGGTGAAATTACACAAATTTGGGAGGGAGAGTCTGGGTTACAGGAAGGCAAGGTACGCAGGATCCACGTAGTTTCGGGAATAAGCAGGAAGCAAGGGTTGGAAGGCCAAATTTTCGCAATTTTATGAGGAACAAGCTAGGCTGTAAGGAGGGTCAGTAGGCAGAGATTGGGCAGTTTTTGGGAGGAACTGTCCGGGAGCCTGGGAGCCAAAAATGTGCAATTCACAAGGGAACTGGTAGTTGGCTGCTTAGGTCACTGGCAACCAAAACTATGAAATTCCCAAAGGGAACTCGTAGTTGGCTCTTGGGGTCACTCGCAGCCAAAACTGCGTAATTCCCAGAGGGAAATTGCAGTTGGCTGTTGGGGTTACTGGAAATAGAAAATTAAAAATTCCTGGAGGGAACTGGAAGTTTGTTGCTAGGAGTTGTTGGCAGAGGAAAATGCATTAAGCCTGGGAGGTCGGCCTTTTGATCATCTCTGCACAATATATGATCTCAAAATACTGTTGGGCAGCAGAAGGCTTACTCATGAAAACTACTCAACTTCTTGGATGAGCAACTGGTCGACTATTGGGATGATTGACTAGGAAAACTGTGCAATTTTCTGAGGGAGAGAGGGACAGCCACTTGGTGTCTATCTGGCCTATCTGTGAAATTTCCTTAGTCAGCTAAGTGAGTAAGTTTAGTGGCCTCTGTGCAATTTTTGACGGGAGTCAGTCTCGAGGTGACTGCCAAGTCTTATTGTCCGGGTGGTCACTATGAAAGTGGATTGAATTTCTTACGGGAAATGCAACTTGAAAAGACTTGCTTAGTGCTTTTGCATTGTTCTGGTTGGCAGTCAATCAAGTCGATGGCAGGGTGATGGTCTAGCTGTCAGAGGGGATTCTGGTTGTTAGAACTTCAGCAAAAATGGCTAAGTGCATGAACGATTGAAAGAAGCATAGGTGATCATGCAAAAACACACTCACATGACTCGACGACGAAATGACTCAAACCATCCAGAAACACAGTTCAACATGACTGACTGACAATGTAAGTGACAAGTGCCACACTTTCGATTGACCGTTCATTAATTGAGATGAAGCTTGTGAGATGGTGAATGTGACTCTGTGTGTGAGTGCGACAGATGCTTTCATAGTGAACACAACAAGCATATATGAAGTGAAGACTTTAAGCATAACCAGAACATGGTCACAAGCATGACTTAGACATCAGCATGCACAAAGTTGAATGAAATGAAAAAGCAAGGTAGATGCAAGAACTCACACGAGCTCATAGAGTGAACCCGAGTGTGTGCAGTCATCAAGTGAAACTCTTAAGGGAGGCTCCGAAATTGGGTGTAGGCCAAAATTTTGGAGATTGGTTGTAGTCACTACAACACAATGTAAGATTTACTAAGGAGTATTTCCATAGGAAGGATATTATGTCACAGTCAATTAATTTTAGAAATTAACAAATAAATAAAAAAGGGGTAACTAGGCATAAGGGTGTACCAATTATTCGTGAACCTCTATATACACCTTGGATCAACCAATGACTTAACATATGGTGGCCAATCTCCCTAAATGTTGTGTTTAGTGTATCGCGTCTACAAGGAAACTAACTCAGTTACCTGTGGCTAAAGGATAAGGACCCAGTGGGTTCTCCCAATATATACGCAATGACACGAGGAGAAAAAGTCGACGTTAACGTTGTCTAATGTGTAACCGTTTGATGAGAGTGTTCCCATATACTTTCCATACGTGGAACGCCTTTGATATACCTGAAAGTACTAGACAACAACCCTATATACTTCTGTACGTGGAATGGGATATCATCCCGGGATACAACGGTGGCAAATAATGGAAGTTGATAGGTTTATAGATGTCAGAACATGTCTCTAGACTAGACCTATAAATGTTTTCGTTAAGTTCCAAATGCTCCTTAGGCTAATTGAATAAATTTTAATGTTGTTCTTGAATTATGTTTCAATTTTTTGGCTCAAATGATGTCACCTGAATCATAAAATGTAACTATATGAGAAAAGGAAACCCTTCATTTCAATGAAAGTTAAAATAACAAGGGAAGATAATTCAAATAATTAATGCATCAAACAAGGAATGCATCACAGAACATGCCTCCACTAACTTTTCTTTCCAAATGAAATATGGAAAAGCAAAAACAATCTTCATTATCTTATATGCAATCTATCGAAAGAAAAATGATTTTTACTTCACTAAGATGCAATTTATATAAATTATGTTCTCTTTTAGTTTTGGATGATCTAATGTAATCAAAGCTTCAATTAAAGCAAAAAAACGAGATTTTTATTTAAATTCTTCTAATGCAAACAATGCATGAATCAAAGCAACACTAACTCAAATCAGAAAGCATTTAAATGAAAATGTCTTTCACTTTTCTCTTTTGAATGAATAAATAATGCACCCTTGTCAACTTGTAAACCAAACAACATAATCTATGTTCGATAAATCACAAAGATGATTTTTCAAGTGCAAGATGGCCTAATGCAATCAAAAATAAAAGTTGCAAAAGACAAGCCAAAATTGATGCAAATCGACGTTTTAAATAATTTTAACATATAAACAAATTTGATCAATCAACAAACTACAAACCCAGTGACACTTACAAGTGGAAAGTGACAATCAGATGACCTAAAAACCATAGAATCCCTCCAATTTCACTCCAAACACCTGAAATCTTAAAACACCATAATTTGTTAATCAAATACGATAATTAGACAAAACAACAATAAATCCAATCATAATGGACAAGAAAAATCACCTCAGGGGCTAAGACACATCAGATTTTGATAGAGAAACCCTAATTTTCACCAATATTTGAGATCAATGCGGCTATAATTGCCAAACTCATGCTGAAGAGGGGTTCAATGTGACTGTTTTAAAGGAAAGGCACTAGCAGTGTGACTGTCTTGGTCAAAAACACGTTGGGCGACGAAGAAGGCAAAAAATGAAAAAGGTTTCAACAAACACTCCAAAATCAACACTCTAAGGTAGTAATCAGTGACTCTGCAAACCTATACAGGCTCAAACTAATTGATAACTCAATGGTTAGTCAAACTGATCAATAGATCAGATCAAAAAAGAGATTGAAAAGGCTATAACTTCCCCATTGGAGTCGCCAATTTGTTAACCAAGCAATCCCTTTTACGGATAGAAGCGATCTCTCTAGCCTAATGCGTGGGTCTAGTAACAACTGTGAAAAAACAAGCAAACTTCCCTAACCTAGACCAGAATTACAAATGAGAAAGGTAGATGGCTGACCTCTCTCCTATGTGCTTGACCTTTGATGATGATCCTGATCCCTTAGCTCCCAGGCTTGCTCCTCGCTATTTCTTTCATCCAAATACCTACAAGAGAGATCAAAAGACAAGAATAAGAGAGATCATAGCATATGCATTCCAATGTAAGTTGTACAACATATCAAGGAGAATTTTACTAAGGAAATCATCACATAAAATCTTATGGGAAGTAGAACATGCTTTGTATTAATGATTAAAGCAAAGAGGGAAGCATACAACTAGTGCCTTGATGTTGAAGGCCTCCTTCAGGATGGTTCCAAGTCCAAGCCAAACTTAACAAGCTCTCCTTTCCTCTCTCACCAAAATGGTAGCCTCTAAGCACAATTCAGCAAAAGAATGGCAACTAGCAATGAGCAACCCATTAAGAAAAGTGAAGAACGAATTTATAATGAGGGAGATGGATTTAGAGATCCACCAAAGGGGGAAGAAGGTCCTTATCCCAAACGTAAGACCCCTAAAGGTAGGATCAAGGGCTCTAAATGGGAGTACTTGACCATATCCTCATACAACAACTACTAGCTCACTTTTCTCGAGGCTTCTAGTAAGAGAAGCCTCTGCTCCAATTTTGGAGAAACCACCTCAAGAGGACCAGCGCAGATTTTTCTATCAAAAGTCGCACTGCCAATGCTAGTCACTTGTTAAACAAAAGGTTACTAGCACAGATTTTCCTACTAAAAGTAGCGTTGTTCTTGAAAATTAGGGGTTTTCACAAGTTTTTCCAGAATTTCTTCAAGGACATATTTCTCCATCTCGTCAGGGATGTATTGAGCATATAATTCATGGTGAATGAGTTTATACAAATTTTGTCTGTTTGCGACATTTGTGATGACAATGGTACAAATGACGACACTGCAGGTATAAAGTTCAAAATGTGACAAAATATTGTGTAACACACATCACACACAATAGTTATTTATTTAGAATTCTAACCCATTGATGTTATTTATCAAATAGAGTGAGTTGATCTATGTTGGGTACCTAAGCGTTTTTTTCATACATTCTCATTGAGCTTGATCCCTCTTTGGAATCATCATCTATTTTGGATTTTACATTGGTTGGGTGGAAAATCAACCCTTAGGTATGATTTGTCCCTTTTGTATTATTGAATTTTTGCATTGGTTTGTACAAGTAATTGATCATCAATAAGGAATAAGCGTTGATTTTTGTGTTATATCCATGGCTTATTGTCTTCATTGTGTAAATACGCGAGTCTCAATTTTTTCAAGTCATAGATGCATATCATATGTGGACCCTTTAATGATATTTTTTCTTAATAGGTTCTTTAAGCCCTTGATCAAGGTTGTAAAATTCAATTTAGGTCTTTAAATATCTATTGAGGTAAAACCTCTCTTGAAACTTTTAAACTTAAAAAAATAATATATTTCAAAAACACCTTGATTGAGGTATGCTAAAAACTTTGATCGAGGTATTTTCAAGTCTTTAATTGAGGAATTGAGGATTTAGACCCCAATAGACCACTCTAAAATATTGAATAATTTCATATTTTTATACGTTTTCATAAAGATGCAACTTGAAATAGATAACATTATTTCTTTTATTCTATGGAAGATAACAAACTTGGTGCACATGGATTCATATTTAAATCTTATATTTAATGATATAATCTTTATTTATTTATATATATATATATATATATATATATATATATAATCAAATTTCCCAGGGTAATAAACGCCCCAAGAAAAATATGTATCTTAAAAACCAAACAATAAAAATTATTAAAAAATATGTATCCACTCAATAGATGTTTCATTTTCAAAAGGGTACTTTTAAATTTTATTTTGCATAAATAAATGAAAAACTTTGTCTGGCATCAAAAAGTGTATGAAATGCTTTAATTAATATCTTTTGGAAAAAAAATCATTAGGGATATGGCATAATTCATTATAATTTCTTTCTAATTGCATAAATGAGTTTTTAGAACATTAGTTTAAAAAACTATTAGCTAATTTCACTTAAAAAAATAATAATAATGAACATATTATTGGATTCACCGGTTCTTCTACTCAGTTGAGTGGAGAAAAAACAAAATTCTCTGTGGAAACCATCCTTCTTGCTGCTAGTACATTGATTTTAGTTATTACCATTCTTTTCTCAAGTTTGAATTTGTGCTTAATGTTACATCCTTACAAATTGAGTGGATACATATTTTTTTTATATTTTTTTATTGTTTGGTTTTTAAGATACATATTTTGGTGGCACGACTTGACCAAAAATCCTTTAGATATGATTAATATTCTATAAAATTCAAATTTTGCAATAATCCTCTATAAAATATTTTCCACCGACCAATATATTTTGAAAGTTTAAAAAATAACCATGTCAAAGATCCTAAAAAATTAGGAAATTACATTGACTTACGATATGTAGAGCTAAGGATTTGGTTCCTAGAACCCTAGAGCTAAGGATTTAGTTCCTACAACCCCATAAAATCTCATGTGCCCTCACCTTATTGAGCCAATAATGAGGGAGAATGTGACCTAATATTAATATAAATCCTCACCCTTCTCTTAGTGTTTCATTAACAAATTATTATCTCTGATAGAATCCTATAACTAGAATAATAAATAATAAACAAACGACAAAATAACATAAGTGTGTCGTGCTCAACCTTTTATATCAAGGCATTAAGAAGTTATGATGTCCACCTAACCTCAAGTCATAAGGCAAATCACAACACTAGGTATCAACTATAAATCTTGAACTTATCCGAGCTTTAATACTGAGCTTTCCAAAGTTTACAATGAGAATTCATATGATGAATTAACTTGAAAAATCCTTAGAATAGATTAGCATTAGTTATACTGAACTTTCCAAAGTTCACAATGAGAAGTCATAGGATGAATTAACTTGAAAAATCCTTAGAATAGATTAGCATTATTTACAATCAATATTTAGAATAATTATTGAATATAATAGATTGAATGGTTGGAAGGTAGTTCTTGTGTTTTCCCCCATTCAAATAGTTGATGAGACCTGACTTAATTGATGAGAGCTGACTTCTTATTGTAATGTAATAACCCTCGAAGGATAGATTTCTTTAAAAATACGACTCCCTTTTGTGATGTGTTTATGAATATATTATCTCTCTCTGAATCATAATTGTCCTTAAAAATAGGGTTTGATGTGTCTATAAATATATTATCCTTTACTAAATCATAATTATTCTTAAAAATGACACAAGGTTACCCCCGCTTCCTCCTACACTATGCATGTAAAATACATAAGCACATTAGTCCCAGGAATTTCAGCTCTCTAAGGAGTCAAATCTTCATTTAATAAGGTTTTAGGCCCTCTTTAATAGTCTCATGTGGAATGATTTATAGACTAACAAAGTCTAATCATTAATCCACCATTTTCTTTATATCAGAACTCAATCACCCTGCTTAAACCTTCTATCGGCGCTTAACTCATTATAAACCCTTTATCCTTTGATAATGGTGGACTTATATATGAAACTTCATATATCTGCGCTTAATCCTTTATAATTCATTTACAAAGGAAATATACACAAAACATACCTTTTTTGCCTTGGTACGACCTCTGCACAGATATTGATGCTACACCTTTATCGTAATTGCAATATCGGTCCTTCGTGGTCACACTACACACTCTACCTTCCGCCTTCGATATGTGAACATATTCTAGATCTCAAATTATTATACACTACCACCGTAACTCCATCAGCTCCATTCCACCGATCTCCGAACTCTAATCTCTCCAATCTCCAATCAGCGATTCATTGAGCATGTCGGTCATCGGCGTATTGCGTTCTAATGCCACCAACCATTTGATCTTCTGAAATATGTTTGGCAATCCCATCAGGACCGTCGATCCAACTTTTGATGCGATGGTTGCGATTAAATCGCTATCACTATCGTTATATTTAAAAGGGCTATTCCAATCTCGTTTTAATGATTTTCGATTAAATCTTGACTATTGATCTGGCACTTGATCTAATGGTCGAGATCGTTCCCCATTCGAAAAGTCGCTTGACTGTCCTCCACCGTTGATCTACACTTAGTAGATCCAACGGTCCAAGATGATTTCGGATAGACAACAAGCACGAAGAATAATCACCCAAAAAAATGGTTTTCTCTGTCTCCTCTGCCACTATGTGTGGCTCGGCTAGTGGGATTAGGCGGACTCCTCTAAATACCGCTTATGGTTTCTACCTTGCTCGAAATACCACTTTTGTGTATAAACCCACCTTTCTTCGTTAAGGTTCACCAATGCGATGTTTCACTATGCTCCATGCAACATGATCTTGATATTTGAGATCCAATGGTTGCTGTGCATCACCTTTGTACTTCTTGGCTCTTCTCTTTGCTTATGTTTCATGCTATTTTCAGCATTTTCTCTATGGTTCGGGTTTTCTTCAATGGTTCTCGTCTTTCCGCCATTCTACTGTGCACTCTCTCCTGATCTTGCCTTCTACGAATTCTCACATCGTAGTCTCTTGAGAGCTTCACTCTGATCATTCAATTGGATTCAAAGACCCACTATGATTTCTTTGAATCCTTCACCTCCTTTGTGTATTTCTTCAGAACTCTACCTACAAACTCTGTTACAGAACCTACTAATTCACACATAAATCAATTATTAAATACTCTATTTACACACTTACACAGTTTTTGGATAAACCTTTGTATAAACAAGTATAAACAACCGATTACATATTGAGACCCTCTGTCTCATAGGCCTGATCTTGAATATCAGTGGCATACCTTAATCTATTGTAGTGACTCCTAAATGTCCTCTAAGTCCACTCCTAACTCCAGTTAATCCCTAAGAACTCTCTCTAGTTCCTCGAATCATAAAACTACGTTAAGAGTTATAATTGACTTCTAACTCTCTTGCCATTATTAACTACTCATGTTCTCCTTAAGTCGAGAGCATTTACAACATCTTCACAACATCTAATTAATTCTTATCCTATTCACTCAAAAGCCTAAATATTACATTAATTCATCATTTAGGAATCCAACTTCCTTAAAACACATGACCCCCTATGTCTACTAAAATACAATGATTTTCCCTTGGGTTGAATGCCCCTGCATCAAAAAATAAAATTCCTTATAATGTGTCTATGAATATATGATCCTTTATTAAATCATAATTTTTATATTAAATATTTCTCTACTTTGAATGCTCCTAATACTACCTAAAGTTTAATCATAATTGTCCCTAAAAATAAAATTCCCTTATAATGTGTCTGCATATATTGTCTTTTATTCAATCATAATTTTCCTATTAAATGTTTCTCTACTTTAAATGCTCCTAATACTCCCTAACGTTTATAATTACAAAGAGTAAGTTTACACTAAATCACTTTGTGGTTAAATTTTTGAATAACTCAATAATTCAAATCTACAATGAAATTAAGAAAGATAAATTTATTTATTTTTCCTCTCCACAAAATTATTTATACTATCCCACACAGATTTTAACCTTTTCTACCGTGTTTATCCACTCCAGAAATGAAACCAATTACCGTACAGAAATTTTCTTAGAACTTTCTGAATAAAACCATATAAACATATACATAGTTTTATTCTCAAAGTTCTATGGCAATATGATTTAACTATAAAAATCTTCACTTAGAGATTTGATTTGAAAGGAACTTCCTAAAGTTTTTAGGAAGTAGGCAAAATGATCGTTAAAAAATGATAGCATAAAATAACATTCTCACCATGTTATCCTGATCCTGTCGTAATGGAGTACACGGTTGGATACTTCTAGGTTTGCTTGGCTGCTAAAATATCGGCCAACTTTGGCTGGTGTTAATTCATTTTGACATTCTGGGAAGCCGACTCTAAATTTCTTTTGGATGGCGATAGCTGCTCCTTATCTCCTTTGATTTCTTTGTGGATAAGTGATGACAAAACAATGAAGAATGCAGGGATTTTGAAAACACAAGATCTCTGGTTCCTATCAACAGCACGTGCATGCCTTGAACGGAGAAGCCGTATGCATATAGGTGAACCGAATAACTTAACTTCAGCTTGGAGGTCAGGGAAGTTGATAATTCAAATGACAATAAAGTATAGAGTTGGAATTGGATCCAAAGATGTGCAGTACTAGAAAATTCAAAGTCCAAAATGGGAGCTTGAGTATTAATTTTTTAGCATCTACAGCTGGCAATAGTAATCCAGCTAATTGCATTATCTTAATGTTTACTCCAGCACTCCTTTTTGTGTCTATATATATACCTCTGAAGATGATGCATGTGAATATAGTTTGTTGATATATATATCGTTAAGCCTTGTGAGCATTTGAAGATCAATAAAAGTACAACCACAATCAGAGGAGTTGCAATCGCTATGGCTTCTACATCAGCCTGGTATTTACTGTCGCCCTATCTTGATTCTTACTGATCTTTATGGACTGATACAACAATAATTAGTTATGCTTGGCGTTATAATTTGTGACTTACTAAGGTGCTAATTTGTTTTTTTTTGTGTAAAGCTGGAAACAGGGGAACGAGAAGAAGGATGATGTTGTTGATGCAAATGGTAGCAGGGGCTGCATTTATGTTGTTCATTAATCTACCCTTGCATGTGCAGGGTGCTGTGGAAACGGACCGCCCAAATGTGGTTGATGCCAAGGGGCATCCTGTGCTGGTGGGCGAAGAATATTACGTTTTACCGGCTGTAGCTGGCAGTGGCGGTGGGTTGGGACTGAAGCTGCGCGTGAACAACAGCTGCCCATTGTATGTGGAGCAGCAGAATTCTGTGAAATCGAGGGGACTTCCTGTGGTGTTCAGGCCTGCTCAGGGTCAGCGGGTAAACTATTCGTCCGTAATTGTGCAACAGCACGTCAATCTGAACGTTAACTTTGCCGCTGTTACTACTTGCGTTCAATCCACTGAGTGGTCTGTCGGGAATGATGCGAATACCTCCAAACGTTTCATCAAAGCTTCGGACGCCTCTTCGTTATTTCAGATGGTAAAGGCGATTGAGGGAGATGGTTACAATCTGTATTTCTGCCCTTGCAATTGCAGACTTGTCTGTACCAAAGTTGGAATTTATGTTGACAGTGATGAGAACAGGTGGTTGATTATTGATAATTCGGCAGAGGCTCTGCGTGTTCAATTTCACAAGAAAGAATGAGAGACACCGCATGCGTGTGGGTGAATAAAAACGGCGTGTTGGTGTCGTTAGTGATGTATGAGCGATAAAATAATATTATCAGCAGTTTCTCTTCCATGTGGACGTCCGGAGGATGACCATGAAGTCTTTCTCTCCACTCATACGTTTAGCTATAATAAGGAGAACTTCTTCAATTAAAATCTATTATCATAATTACTTTGCCTTCACGCTCAGATTCTCTTGGTTGGCACCGTGTCCTATTTGTTTCAATGAGAAACACTAACTCACCACCTTGTCTTTGTTTAACTTTCCTATAGACTTGAGTCTAAATTATATTGGTTAAGTCTTATTGTTTCACCATATTATTATATTGGGTGTATATAGGGTTTTGGATAGAACATATTTGGTACTTCTGCAATTAACATGGATTGGATAGTTTTGCAACACTCACTCACCCCTTTGTAGTTTATTTAACCTTCATATCTAATTTAACATAGATTTGATATTTCTGCAATTAATAGGAGTTTAGTGGGTTCCATTGGGTTTTAGTTATAGGATATCACATCCAACCTTTTTTTCCGGACAAAGAAGAAACTACTAACAAAATTTATATAGAGCATATTTTATAATGTATTCAAGTTTCGGAGTACATCCTAATCAACAAAATATGTCCCATTGGCATATCTAAAACTAGCTATGCTTAGCCATATCCATGTTTAGATTTTGTCACTCAAACAACATACAAATAGAAAGCCATACAAAAAAACTCTAATGAAGACAAAATATATCCACAACATGTGAAACATTGGCTTATGAGTAGTGGATCTTCCTAGATCCCTAAAGAGCATTGTCTATGAAAGACGAGTATAAGATCTTCTTAGGAAATTGGATGTCCCTCCTTAGGCAGTGCATCTACAATGTCATTCCGCTCCCTGTAAATATGAGTGAAATTCACCCCCTAAAAAAGTGTCACCATCCTTCGAATTCTTTGTTGCTAGTTTGTGAGTAATGGAGGTTTGAAAGTAGATCGCTCTGTAACCCACTCAATAATCACCTTAGAATCTCTAAATATCTCCAAAGACTCTGTAGATAACCACTTTGCACAATATAATAAACCCCATAAAGGAATAATCTTTGCATGGGTGTTGGATTCTTCACTCCCATGCCAATAGAAATGATAATGTGTATCAAGGGCAATAAGAATATGTGTACCACAACCACACATGGCTACCCCATCAAAATAGCTTCTCTGACATGACATCCAACCTTTATAACATCATCTCTTATATCTATATAATATTATAGATAAGTTTTGGTTATTCAAAATTAATAAGTATTATTTATAATTTATAAAGTATAAGAAAGAAAACCATTTCAAAAGTTATATGAGTAATATGATGAATAAAGCCAATAATAATAATAAAAAAACAAAGTCTAATTGAGAATATTAAAAAAATAATGGAATTATATAATTAATAATAAATAGATTGTAAATTAATTGACATAATGTTGGAGATTTAGTCTAAGCCTAGGCACAACATCTTTTCAATGAAGGGCAAGACCAATACTGTTGTAATATCCTTGGAATATGCCTCACTCTTTTTTTTTTACTTAGTTAATATGTGTTCTAGAATTATGTTTAACAGTTAACCAAAATCATTCATGATATACAATTACACCACATCTTATAAGGTACAACGTGAGGTGTGATGGGTTACGTGACTCGACCTAACACCCAAAGTAATATTTATAGATTCAAGATTTACAAGTTTGGCACAATTGCCTTTACAACAAGAAATTTGGCACATGCTATGTACAAATTTTTCCCACAACCAAACCAAATTTTCCCCAAGTGAGTTGACACAGATGCTCACCTAGTTCCCCTACATGAGTAGTGCACACCTCCACTAGGCATAAGACATTCCACACCATCATCGTGCATTCTTCCTTTTTGTGGCTTGCAACTCGACCTATGGTCTACAACTCATGTTCACCTCTAAACATCTCATTTCATCTCTCATTGTGCACTCTACAATGTTTGTGTCAATTTGCAATTGCTTTTTCCTTGTGTGACTCTCCATTCATCCATCTATTTTTTATATGTTACACACTCCCATTTCCATTAAACGGTCATGCCTTTTAGCATACCGATGCTGATGTGTGTATGTTATACACACGCTTCTTGACATACCACAATTGACATGTTCCATGTTACACGCCTACTGAAAAATCCCAACTTTAGTTCCAACTCACATGATGCACCCATGCCAACTACACACCAACTCGCTCTTTTTCCCACACATGCCTCCTAGCTCACCCAAATTAACTCACTTACTCGATATTGTGTGCCCACAAGGTGTGACCATGCCCAACCACTTGTGATGGACATGCAACAACTAGACACCTCGTCACTGCATATAGCTAACAAGTGGAACAAGTACCCTATATGTTTGGTTTGGATGAGATTTTTCCATGGTGTGTCATGGGTGGTATAAGAAAGTACTAGGTCCAAGCTCTAGTGGGCTCACATCCTCCCCCACCCAAGGTCATTGTTGCCCTAAGAAATTACGGTTGAAGTCCATAATACTTCTCCTCGAACTCATGGACCTTATGTCCCATTTCCACAATGACTCCTTATACTCCCAAACATTTTCTTTTTCTAGTGCATTAGTTTTTGCCAATACTTGCAATCTTGTACCCTAGGATCTCCTCAATCTTCATCTCAAGAAATCAACAATCAAGGTAAGTTCACATGATGAATCAACTCTACTTGTGTCATCCATTTCTACTCGACATGGTCTTAACTAACTAATATGGAAGACATGCTAATGGAATTTCAAGTGAAATGGAAGCTCCAACATGTATGTGACATCTATGATCCTATCAAGAACCTTGAATGGGACCTCAAACCTCTGCACTAGCAATGAAGACATCATAGTGAGTGTCATGAATTATTCCCTACTTAGTCTAATGAAGACCAAATCTCCCAAGTTGAATTTTGCATCACATATCTCAGAGTTGACCACTACTTAATTCTATCAATTGTACCAGTCAAATGCACTCTACCCGATTCCAACCTATTATGCAAACTCATCATGAAACCTAAGGCTAATGGAATCCTCCCAAAATATACATGCATCATTGTAGAGTCTCCAAAATGTCTTCAAAATATCATTCACTTTCACCTTTATCACCACCATTTCACTCACATGTCGCAACTCCATAGCCATATAATCTTTCATTAGCCTCCATTTTTATGATTACATGGGGTTACCTTTGTGTTTTCCAAAAGCTAATGATTTCTAGTATTTTAAGTGAATTTATGGTTAAAACTTTGAAAAATTACATATAATTTCTAATACTTAAAAGTGGCTTCAGTTTCATGACATGTGTAGGTCATTTGGAAGCTTCCAAGGCACCCTTATGTGGGCTCCAATGCTCAAATTCGAATTCCCTTCAAGATATGGAAGAAGATTTGGATAAAGGTCAAAGAATATGTGTGTCTCATCATTACCTATTTGAGTTGTAACTCTATGAGATTTTCTAGTGATATAGGGAGAGAATAATGGACCTCCATTAATGAGGTAGCTTCTTATGTTTTTGTATAGATAGGAGAGCCTCCTCCTTTCAAAGGCATGTGTAAAGTTGGAGATACTCAAGTGGAAACTTAAGATTACGTATGTTTTTAATGGAATTTAGATTTAGCACTATGCTCATAAGTGATGTTCGCCTTGATTGGTAATGCTTACACTAGGAGCCTCTCAACTTACCATCTCTCATACTTTTGGATTGGCCACCTACAATGTGTGAGATTTATTGTTTTTTCGATGTATTGCTTTCATAGATTAAGATTTATTTCTTTCACATCTTTTCATGTGTGAGAGGTTAAGAGTGATTGTTTTTATTTACGTTCCTACCTAAAGGTTAAGAGCGATTGTTTTTATTTTCTTTCCTATCTAGAAGTTAAGGGAAATTGTTTTTATTTGCTTTCATATCTTTTCCTGTGTGAGAGATTAAGAATGATTGTTTTTTCTTTAATTTCATGTCACATGGTTTTGATTATTCATTTCATAAGATCCTGATTTGATAATGCACACATGATCCCTTAGAATAGATTTCATTTCATGAAATTTCAATTCCGCGCGCTGTACTATAATTGTACTATAATTTCTTTTGAATTGAGTTTTGAATTAGAATAGGTGAATTTGGTTTGTCCTTATTTGGTTTTGTAGCTAGATTGATATAAATTGAAAGTTAATTTCTAGCATATACATTGCACGCACAATTCGCAAGTTTTACGAAACTCTCGGGTTGACAATTAAATGATAGGTAATTGATTTTCCTCAACAATCACCGAATGTGACATCATAGGTTTCTATGAATTTTCAACTCTAATGGAAAGAAACCTATGACTAAACTCTTCAAAAAGTTATAGTTAATCTACACTGCATCCAACAAATCTAACTAATTTGTCTAATTAGATTTTACATAGTGCCTCAAATATTCCTTTTGTACTCCATTGATTTTCTCTGTTTTCCTACCCATTTGAGGATGAAATATAGAACTTTGCGGCAACTTCATACTGACAAGGTTGAGCAAATAGGTTGAAAACTTCCCATTGGACCTTGTATTCTAATTTTACAAAATGTTTAATGAAAGGCCCCAATACTTCATTATATTCTTGAAAATCGTTTGTACCATCTTCCCCATTTTATGAGTAATGTTCAATGGAATGAAGACCAAATACTTGGAAAAAATATCAAACACGACCATGATACTACTGTACCCCTATGCCAGCCAAAGCTATGTGATGAATTCCATCGCAACACACATCCATAGTCTCTTCAAAATTGGTAAATGCTATATAAGTCTATCTATAGTTTGATCTCAGGTTTGTTTCACTTATAAATAATACAAGTCTAGACATATTCCTCAAGATCTCACCTCATATGCTCCCAAAATAATCCTCTCTCTAGTAATTCTAGTGTTATTAATTTCCTTGGGTGGCTATCAAAAGGTGGTTCATGACATTCCTCCAATAGCTACTTATGGAGACTAGTTGCCTTGTGTTCATAGACGCACTCACCAAAATGCAAGAATTCATTGCGAATCCTAAAATTCCTCGTCTTTCTTTCCTACACTTACTTCATAATGTTCTTAACAATTAGATCACCCTATAAGCAATCTCTAATATTGCTCTACAACTCCTCTAATATCTAAATATGACTCATGCCTAATGTAGGAAACTCCTCCTCATGTGTAGCGAGTTGTTGCTTTTTACTCAAGGTATCTACCACTGTAATGCGATGGCATGGCCTATATGCAATGAAGATGTCAATCTTTTCGAAGGAATCATACTAATGAGCTGGTTTAGGGACACCTTACACTTGATCATGAGTAACGCGTTGTAATGCTTGTTCATATTAACCATAATTTTCCTTCCCAATAAGAAATTCCTCCATTCCTATAGACATTGAACTATTGTGGTCATCTCCTTCTCATGAAATAGGTATCTCCACTCCCAAGCCTATAACTTATTACTCTTAAAACCTACAGGAATATTCCCCTTTAGTGTAAAAAATGCTCCAATGGAAAACTCCAATTCACTTGTTTATACCTGGAATGATTGGTTAAAATATGGTAGCTATAATAGTGGGGCTATGAATATCCTATGTTTAAGCTCCTCAAACACAAGCTTGCTCTTCTTTTTATATCTCCATGATCTCTATTTCCTCAACAAGTTATTGAGTGGCATGGTGATCATAGAGTATCCCTCCAAAATATCATATAGTAGTTGGTCAATGCTAGGAATACCCTCACATCATACAAACTGGATGGTTTTTCTTATTCTTTGATTGTCTTAACCTTCATGGGGTCCATACGAATACATATCTATCCAATCATATTGCATGGAAATGGTATCTCAATCTGAAAAAAAAATAAAAAATATTTCTTCTTCAAGTACAATTGATGCTCCTTTAGTGCCTCAAATACTGCTGTTGAATTCTTTTTTTCCCTTCCATACACCCATTTTACACCACAATGTGATCAAAGTACACCACAATGAACTTGTCCAAGAAGGGATGGACAAGGAATCATCATGAACTCAAAGTTGCCATACCTCGTCACCATGGTCATCTTTGCCTCATCTCCCTCAACAATCCACACAAGATAATATCCCTATCTCAAATCTAGCTTTGTGAACACTATGACCTTAGAAAATTATCCAAAAAAAATTCTACAAGTGGTGGTGGATATTGATTGTTCATTATATACTTGTTTAATACTCTGTAATCAAGGAACATCCTCAACTTTGTTGTTACTATTTTTTTTTGGCATAGAAGTGGAGCACCATACAAGGATTGTGCACAATGTATGAAACCTACATTGATCAATTCCATCAACTGATGCCCTATCTCCTCCAACTCAGGCCTAGATAGTCAATAAGGATCTCTTTCAAATGGTTACATCCATGGGCCTAGCTCTATACAATGGTTAATGGTCCACCCATGTAGGAGAACTTTTAGAAACACATTTGGAATCTAGATTTCAAAAGCATAAAATGAGTTAGAAATATATAGTGGAATAGGCATCCCACTCCATCATTTTCAACCTCTCCAATTAATACTACATAAAATTATGATCCTTGGCATTGTGATTTCCTCTTCTTCCTCAATTATGTAGAGACACAATGCAGCTCTTGTCCTAGATTCCATGCAATCATTACTACGACACACATCCTATGCTCTCCATGTATACTCAACTTATTTAATCATGGTATCAAATCAACCATTCCTCCTAATAAATTGCTACACTAATATAACCTCAAATTCATCCATCGAAAACATAGAAAAGCTCACACGTGCATGCCACCCACCTATATTTGTAACATTGAGGTAACATTTTTTATTTCCTTCACCTTGGAATTGATTGCATTCATCATAACCTTGCTTGTATTTGATTTCAGCCCATGTTCCTCTACCACATCTATCCTCACAAAATTATGTGATGCATCTATGTCCACAAGTGCTTGGACCATCATTTAGTTGATCACGATCTCCAAAAAATACAACTTGTGCATATTCTTGTTTTGTTTTCCACCCATGATACTAATCTCATAAGTGATAGATCATATGAAAAATAATATAAATCAAACCCAACATACCTCTATGATCACACCTTCCATTGAAACTTGTGTTCTTTCTTTTTGTTTAGCTACATGTGACAACCATCTTCATCTCGAACAATAGTTGAGTTAGCTCCACAAATTGTTTTTGATTCATTGTCATTTTTATCTAATATGACCTATCATGATATTAGAGGACTTATCTAGGCCTGGGTGCACTGACATCCTCTAGGCATGTGATACCAATGTTTCTCCTACCAAGGGCAGGACAAACAAAGTCATAATTGACTTGGACTATGCCTCACTTTTATTTATCTTGGTACATATTTAATATGTGTTCCATAATTATGTTTATCACTTAACCAAAATTATGTAGGATATATAATTACACCACATGATATAAGGTACAACAAAATATATTACTAGTTGCCTAAATTAGTTTAACAACCTGCTAATGGGCTAAAATGTACCGCCAATAACTAAGGGGGTCTCCCTGGTGTGAAGTCCCAATTAGACCTCACACCATTTGGTATAGGAACCCCATTTCGTTTGTGGGAACGAATACCACCATAAATCCTTCTAATCTTGGCTGTCAAATGATAAGGTGTTGAAGTGGGGACAAGCGTAAAATGACCTGAAAGTGAAACAAGAATTGGCCCAACAATAAAAAATACAAACAAAGATACAAATAAGTCTTAGCAAAAGTAAGAAGAGGTATTCCCTAAGAGGGATCAATGAGCTAAAACCCAGTTAGACATACAATAAACAAGAACAAACCAAAAGTTAATTACAAAATAGTTCGCAATAGATCACTTACAAGGCAAGAAATAAGTAAACACAGATTCAAAAGAAAAACATACATGCAATCACTATGAATTAGTTCAAAACATATTACGTATATCATGGCACACATACAAATATAGTGAAGTATTAGGGAGCCAATACAACCACCATGAGTAAGCATGGGAATCAGTGTCAAATAAAGAGAACATCTTATTAATGTTTCTACAACTTCAAGTACATAACTAGCAATTGGTCAAAACCCAATAGTGGAACATGGGTTGCTCATAACATTTCCCAATACAAAACTCTATCCTCATTAAAACTCCATCTACTAGCTACCAAGGGCTGAGTGGCTATAGATCTCAAGCGTCAATCCACTATCTAATCCTAGCCTCAACTCAACTGCTAAACTCCCCTTTCCACCTGAGGCATGAGGGCACATTTATAGAGGTCAGGTGACTGTTCACCTACAGGGACCTTTGACCTTCCCTCACGCCCTTTCACCTACCATCATGACTCTTGAGCTTATCCACTTCTTTCTTAATCTAAAATGATTATTACATGCTTACATCAGTCCTAACATAACTATTGATGTAATGGTGGGTGATATTTACATTACGATGAAGGAGAGAGAGGGAATGATGTAGAGGGTTATTGGAAACCCTAGAATGCTTGTTGCCCATATGTCACAATGATGCATATGCTTGGTCCTGGAACCAACCTTTTTTCTTGCCACTATGCTTCGCTCACATTCATCAATCCTCTAGTGATGTGCCTTGGAGTTTATTGAGAGGTTCTTGGAGCTTGCAAGGGACCATCTGGCTTACTATGCAAGCTTCATGATAAATCCTAAATCTTCTGCATAGACCAACACCTTGCTACCTTCCTTCTGGCTTGGAGCTGGCTTGACTTCAATATCTGTTAGATATCATTCTGGGATTCAATTGCCTTAAGTAGGTCATTCACACATGACCATTTCCATGAGAGGTAGTCATAACTGACTAATTTCTCATGATTTCTGAATAGTTCACTTAGCACTCATTGCAATGGGTGATGCTCATAGGGGTGAAGAAGTGGGATTGAAACTAGTGAAATGAATCACATAGCATCAATGATCACTCCTGGGGCTTGCACCCGGTAACCAAGACTTAAATTCACTGTGTAAACCCCCTAGTAATTAAATTCAAAAAGAGTGAAGGGATATCTACATGAAAGATTCATGAGGCAAAATACTTGCTAAGGTTTTGTAAATGGGGTAGCAAGCTAAGTGGGATTGATTGTGGGGAAAACTCCACAGTTAAGCACGCTTGAGCTAGAGATGATCCGGGATGGGTGACCTCCTGGGAAGTCTTGGTTACTGGGTGCAAGCCTCAGAAGTGATGATTGATGCTATGTGATTCATTTCACTAGTTTCAATCCCAGTTCTTCACCCCTGTGAGCATCACCCGATGCAATGAGTGTTAAGTGAAATATTCAAAAATCATGAGAAATTAGTGAGTTATGACTACCTCTAATGGAAATGGTCATACGTGAATGACTTATTTAACACAGTTGAATCCAAAAATGATATCTAATATAATGCACTACATAAACCCCCTAATACTTAAATTCAATATCTGTTGTTGACTAGGATCATGCAGTTCCGCAACATCTATCCCTTGGGTCATTTTAGCAACCAATTCGGCTTAAGTGTCTGCATAAATGGCATGGATTTTCCTTCACAACTTCAATCCTACACATGTACACAATCATCAATTAAGCATCAAGACAAATGTACTCTGATGAAATATAAGAAATAAATATCACAATTAATAATGAGCAAGAATTCTTAGCCTTGAAATTGCTTGCAATTTCATGGTCACAAATTTGTGCATTGATATGCTCCATGTCTTGGCACCAAGGTGGCACCAATTGTTGCTTTCCTTGAGTGGTCAGATTATTATTGTTATATCATCTTTCACGCTCCTTTTCATCCTTGTCGCACATGCTGGGAATTGTTACATTGCATTGTTTTTAAACATTTGCAAAGGTGTTAAGTAAAATTCCTTGGCCATTGCCATTGAATAACATGACCCTTTGCAACCTTCGAACCTTGCACTACCTGAATAATATTTGTGGATGCACAACGTATTTATGAAACCCGAGGTTAGCATGATTTCTTCTTGAGCCTACACCCATCATCAACACTCACCATTATGCTTCTCATGCCATGTTTCTGGAGGTGAGTGGATACCTTTCCTTTTTTTTGTAGTCATGAACCATTCCAAATTCCTCCTTGAATGTGTATCATTTGTTCTCTTATCCAGAAAATAAGAAGGACTTGGCGCTATCGTGGTGATTGTTCATGGGCACCGATGTTGCTTTGTCACTCGACAAATTACTTCAGGCTCTTGGGGAAAATAATGCTTGGCAAAATGCTTCCAAGGTAGGGATTTCACATGAATTGAGTCAACATTTCCTTTTACCCTTTTCATGCCATATACCTCCAAAACTCAATTGTGTATGTTGTGTTAAGGTTTGGATAATTGCTCAGTGTGTTGATTTTTCATTATATTCTACCTTCTTGAAAAAGACAGTGGCAATAACATCTCATTTGGTCACATAGTCACTCAAGGGGATGGGTCACACTAGTTGTTAGATCATTCAAACATGATTTTGCGACCTAGCGACTTGGGAGAGATTGCATAGTTGCATTGAGGAAAGTCACATCCATTATGAAATTTTTCAGGCTCGATTTTGCAACCCAACAGCATGGGAGAGGTCGCAGAGTTGTGTTGAGGGAAAGTCACATCTTATGGCTACATGCTAGAATGTGACTCATCAACTTCAGTGGATGCTCGATTCACGAAGGGTCGCATGGTCACATACATCAAGGTCGCATCATTCTCGCATTTGTTTGAGGCTACCAAATTGTGATCCTACGACTAGGAGAGGTAGCAATTAGAGTTTCATCTCTGAGCATCATCCCGTGTGACTTTGTGATTGGTCTAGTTACTATGATGGTCCAGTCATAGTTTCAATATACTTGACAAAACAATTATTAGAGCGTGATGCAACCCTTTGTTGGCCCTTTGTCCTTCACACATTATCACATTGCTTGCAGTAAAAGTGGCCATAAATATTCAATGTTATCGCTCTAGAATGTACAACATGCATGTTCTTTTGATACCAAAATATACACAATTCCATCACACCATTTAGTCGAAAACAAAATATCTTTTATCGTTTGATTCCCATACGTTGAGTGTGGCCTCTCTAAGATTTTAGATCTCCTTTTCTTGATGGTTGAAACCATGCGATGTTTGGGGTTCCACTCCATTGAAAGGGATCATAATTTTCTTTTCCAATCCATATTATTGTTATTAACCTGCTAAAGGTGGTTATAAATCTACTCCTTTAACAAAGAATACTCTGCCCACTTTCTAGCTAGATCTCAAAATTAAAGGAGTGTCGCAGGAATAGACTTATTGTTACCTAACGACACTGACTATATTTGATATTTGTCTAGAATTGGATATGCAATAAGAGGTTCCACTTGAGGATATGGACACAAGTGAAGGGAAGTTGGGCGCTCCATATAGGATATGGGGAACAAGCTTGATATCCATCTGATTCTACAACTAAAATTGGAATTGGATCAGGAATTGGATACAAATATACAATTAAATATCGATCTCAGTCGATTATGGTGCCCACCTTTTCCCCTATATTATGTGGGACTTTATAAAATCTTCCAGTCACATAGCATGAGACTAATGGCTTATACATAACACGTCTGTCTAGAAGAATGATTTGGCTTTAATGTTGTGGTTGTGGTCCTCAATGCATTTTGCAATGGGCTGTCATTTATACCCCAATAAAATCTCTACTGCACTTCCTTCCAATGTTCTTATTAAATGAGCCCCTCGACACATTGTATATGGTGCTTCAATTTGTAATGAGAGTTGGTGCCATTCGTCATAACCTTGGTTGCATGATGCTTTCCCTCTAGCGTTGCTCCATCACTTTCTTTCTACAAAATGATCCCAAAACCATTCTAATTCAACCCCCACATTATTATATGTGTTGATTGCAACAAAAATTTACATGCTACTTATAAATCAAGCTCCCACCACACCATGTAAATAAAAGGAATCATTCTCGATGTTTAGATTCTCAATGTTTGGTTTAATGTGATCCTTTGTTATCATATCCAAGATAACTTTGTTTAAGCTCCTGCAAGGAAAACCAAAATATATCATTATTTTACTATCCATCAATTTTGCATGTGACAACCATACAACCAAATAAGTAATGAAGCAACCAAGGTAAGGTATCATCAATTATATTGGTCAAACAAAAGATGTTTGGATTTGAAAACAACTCAAGGTTCTAGCACTTTAGAGGGCCTATTGATTTCGGGCAACCATGTTGTTATGCGATGCCCAAGGTGATGTCACACTTATAGGGCAAACACCTGGAAGTGTTTGTAATCATTCATCCTAGAGAGTGAGGATTAATTCAAAGCAGGGTTGGATCTTCAATCACCTAAGTGCTAGGGTTACAAGGGTGCAAGGGAAAGATATCATTCTCATCAAACTTAATGCACATGCTAAGATGGGGAGCTAAACATGGACCTAGGGGAGTATGAAATGCAATGACTCTTACCATGATGTTATGCCATACCATCAGAGTGCACACTTAGAGGTGTATGAATTAGGTTAAATCATGAAGGGAACCATTCTTGTGCCAATTTAGGGTTTCTCCCCAAACCCTAGTATGGTTAATATAATGAAAGCCAGATTGGAGTCTTGTCTGCCCACACATGGTGCCGCCATAGATTGAAAGGAATATTACATAGGGATAATCTCTGAAGTCATGGGAAAGACATCATACTTCCAAAACCCTAATGCAATGGTAGGGTCAATGCGTGAGATAAGGCATGACAAAATAATGTTATATATATCATACTATGTCATGGGTGAGTGCATCGATAGGGTCTGATAAGAACAAGCCATGTGGGGATTAGCCAATCAACAACTGGAGCATCCCTTAATGGCTTGAGGCGAGTAGAGGGGGACCCAAAATTTTAGATATGCCCAAAAATTTTGGGTGGTGTTGTAGCAGCTACAACAATTGGTGAACCACTGGTAGAATCCAGTATCTCTGCCAACATCCCTATAATAGTTCAAGTCTAGATAATGATGCAAGGGAATATTAAAGAGTCACTATGGGTACCTCATGCATTACCATTAACCTTTATATATACACCTTCCCTTTGTGTCTCATCTAGGTCTTGTTGGTTGGTAAGCACCCAATTAGAAGTTCATGCATGCCAATAGTTGATAATGATGAAAAGAATGAGGTAGAGGGCTTATTGTATTCATAATTTTTTTAAATAAATTTATTGCGTTACTCTGCTACCAACAGTCTTAGACATTACCGTGATAGAGTCACTTGAAGAAATCACCGACGTTGCTCCACTACCAGCAAGCCCGGTTAGTTTCCCCACGGAGTCGTTTCATCACCTCTCTATGCAGGAAGTATTTCTCGATCCTTTACCCTTAATTTAATTTAATTTTCTTTGATGTGTGAATTTGAACTTATTACTTGGCATTCATTGCACCAGGGTGGATGAGGGATCCCAACTTATTTTATGAGCACGAGAGGGTTTTTCATTTTCGATAGAAACTAAAACATATTTTGATTTAGGTTTTCCCTCATGCCAAGCTTCCACATCTCATCTCTAGTTAAAAATAGAACAATGAAAACAAGCCAATGAAACATTCAAGACCATGCTGAGCACAAGGTTCAATCTATGGGTATAGGTCATTTAATTTGATTAGGGTTCCCCACATGCAATCTGTACTTAATTTCCTTTTTGATAAGTTAGATTCATAGGAGGGATATCCAGGATGTAACTTTGATGCCTAGTTCTAAGAGAAGCTACCTCTTGGAGTAACTATCATAACCACACTTGATCATTAGGGTTAGGGTTTTAATATTAGGGTAAGCATGACCATGTTACCATATTAGGGTATCAACATGTGCGAGGAGGCCAAGAAATATTCCTTTAGGGCTTGAGAATGTGCAAAGAGATGTGAGAAAGTTATTCACAGTACCAAAGGTCTGAAAGCTTCAAGTTCATGAAGGCTCATGTAGTGGTATGTAACATAGGGTGAACTACTAGGCTAGGTCAAAGGTGATTGTATGCTAAGCAAGAGGAAATATTCATGATGTAATACATCAGACAGGGCTTATGATGCAATGTAATGCTATGTGCAAAAGAGATTAACTAATTGTAGATAAAATAACCATGCAAAGATGTTATGCATGCTATGCAGCAACAAGCAATGCAAGAATTTGAATGCAAGCCAATGGAAAATTGAAATGTAGGAAACTACACTACCTACAGTAAGGAAAACCAAACATAACAAATTTAAACCCTAAACAAAAATGATAAGGAGAAAACCTTAATCAGAAAATTAATAAGCGAAGCCTAAAAGCTAACTAGTCTAAACCCTAAATCCTAATTTAACCAGAGAGGAAGTCGAGTTATGTGAAATCAAACATCCAATGCAGCCGCCACATCAATTCCTGACCTACAAAAACAAATATGACAATGATTAGAATCTATAAAAATAACTTCATAAAAGACAAAATTCGCACCTATGAAATATGCACAATAGCAAGAAGGTCGTGTCTACTTATAGGAAAATGTGCAAGAAAAGACCATTGAAGGAAACCCAATCCTCGTAAACAGAATCACAAACATGAAATGTATAGTCATCCAACCATGACATACATCCATTCATTCTTAACCCTAAATCCGATGTAATTAAAGAAAGATGTTTCCTGCTAGTAGGGGAATCCACTAGATAAGATCGTTCAATCCAATCAACAAACTTATCATGATATGGAGGATGATCGAATTGATGCCTCTAAAAAGAGGGGTTTTCGCTGGGTGTAACTGGGATACCAGATGATCTAGGAGGATCTTGTTAGATCAGTTACCAATGTTGGTTCATCGTCAACATGTAGTTCTGGGCAGCGTTCAATCTTCATCAGTAGTGTTTCGTTCAGTGGTGTGCTTTATGGGTTTGATGTCACATTGTGACAAATTATTGTAAAACTATTTTTTTATGATGTACAAAAGTCTAAAGACTTCTATATTGTACTAAAAAAACTAAGCCTAACACCTAGCTCTACATACCTATGGTGGAAAAACCTTAACCTACACCTAGGTACCTAAACCCTAACACTACAACCTTTCGGCCATGGTGCAACAATTAATACATTGTAAAAACATTACAAACAACCCACAGGTCTCTAACCGCCAGCTTAAAACAACGTCGGAACTGCGAGGGGTTAAGGCTCATGTGAGCGGATATGTTAACCGCAATTAGCCTTCACCACGAGTGGGGATAGCAGTTGGCGGAGTTGCATTAACCATGTCAGGTGTGACGAGAAACAAGGATGTCATCACACAATTAGTGTAACCATAACAGTTTCTGCAACGTTGGACGAATGGGATGTTCACATAACACTGTCACTGTTAACCAACCGAAATCATTGGGTGGATAAACAATGGATGTTAAACAATGGTTAGACCACCCTTTTCACATGTGGGCAGTCAACCTCCTCCACCCAGTCAGTAAGAAGCCAGTGGTTCATTTTATTATAAAGTTTAAAAATGGGTTTTTGTTATGAAGTTTTTTAAATATTAATTCGAAGTCCATGAACCTAATCCTAGGTGTCATCTCATGACTAGAACGAGACTCAAAACAACCGTAGAATGTAGCTTGTCCATCCCAAATTCAGCCTAAGGGCACTACATGGGTACATCAATATAATAAGTGGGTTGTACTAATAACAATAAGCGGTTACACTAGTAGTATAGGGGCCTAACATGCCCCTCTCCTTCAAAAAGTGTTGTCCTCAATGCTTGAGTAGTTCTTGATGCTTCTATATAAAATTCTTGTCCTCCCATGTGGAATCTTTAGCGGGTAAGTTCTTCCACTTGATGAGATACTCTGAAATTGATCAATTTCGTAGCTCTTGGGTTCTTGCTTCTGTGACTACTCCAGGTTCCAATATGATTTTTCCTTCCTCTTCAATTTCTCACAATATTGTTTGAATTGGGATCTTTTGCAACTTTTGAATAAGTGTCCATACTTCTTCGTCCTTCTTCCATTCATCCCTTGCTTCATTTATCCAATATGGTTGGATAATAGAAATAGCACAAAACAATGCTTCCACATCCTCATCCTTTGTTGAGAGTGCATCTGCAACAAAATTTTTCTTCCATTTTCTATAGATGATGTCAAAGTCATAACCCAACATATTTGTGACACATGTTTTCTGTTCTTCTAAAGATAATAGTTGTTCTAAAAAGTATTTAAGACTATCATGATCCATTTTTACCTTGAAGAGTCTTCCCATTCGGTAAGGTCACCATTTTTTAAGTGGATGTAGTATTGCCAACATTTCCTTCTCATAAATAGCTTGCTTTAGATGTAGCAGTAAAAATACCCAATCACCTACATCAAAACATTTTTCACTACGATGTTGATCTACCTGTTGTTTCATTTGATTTTGCACCGAAGTGGTGTTATCCTTTAAAAGTTGGAGAACTTGTTGTTGATGCTCGATGTGATCTTTCATTGCTTGAACCTTTTTCTTCTTGATATGTCCTTCTATCTCTAGAGTTTGACGAGTGGTAATTTCTTCCAATCCTTTAGAAGATATGGTCGGATTCATTTCTTCTTTCTCGATGTGATCTTTCACTTCTTGCACCTTTTTCTTCTTGATATCTCCTTCTATCTTGAGAGTTTGAGGAGTGGTAATTCTTGCCAATGCTTTACAAGATATGGTTTGATTCATTTCTTCTTTTTCTGGGGTGGGGTCCTGGTGTATATCCTCTTCTTTTGATGTTTCTTGATTCTTTTCTTCCTCCTCTTCATATTCTATGTAAAATAATTTCTTCTCAACACACTTATTACCTTTAGTGCATTTGCTATCACAATTGTAACAAATCCATTTTTCTCTTTTTTCTTCCAATTGTTGTGGTGTAACCCTTGTAGGTTGTGGAAGGCTAGGAGAAACAATACTTCCATCTTTATAGTTGTGAGGGTTATGCTTCCTAGTTTCCATAATTTTGCTTTCCACTATGTCACAAATCCCTTTTACTCTTTCCAATTGTTGTGGTGTTGCTCTAAAGAAGGTGTTGCTCTTTGTATCCTCATAATGTGCTATCATTTCCTCCGTGAAAATTGACCACGTAACAAGTTGTTTATGAGAACAAAGCCCTTCATACCATAAAAATTGATCTAGTTCTAAATATGAAGATGCAATACATACCTTTTGTAACAGTGGTACACCATGTAGATCAAAGTATTGCTCCATTTGAAGTATCCAATTTACCGGATCCTTGCCATCAAACTTCCTCATCTTGATTTTTCTTGATTTTAGGAGCTCGATCTTGAAATGACTATAAATCTGTACTTTCGGATCTTTAAGTTATGAACCTATGACCTATAGTAGCCCTATGTGTCCTCTTTCCAATGCCACCAGCCTGATCCAAATTGGATTCTCCAAGGAAGAGTTATGCGAAATCTCCCATAGTGACCTGATTATATACTAGTTCAGTAGTGCGAACTTGTACAACATGCCACGAGTCACTATTTTGACCTCTGGCTTTGAAAAATACGTAAAAGAAACTACATTTGGTCCTCTTTCTGTACCTTCTTACGAAATTTCAATCCTATTCTCAGAGAGAAAGTTATGACGATTTTCCCCAGGTAACTTGTTTGGAATGTAATTCAGGAGTCTGCAAAAAGACCAACTTCCTCAGATCGTATCTCCGCAAATATAGCACAAAAAGCTCTGAAATTCGGACCAAAGTTTCAGTGAAACTTCTTCTCAAATGGGTTTTCTTTTTAGCTTCTGAAACGTCGCAGAAAAAAAAGTTATAGTGAAAATGCCTCGATGACCTATTTGGAGCAACGAAACCCTAGAATCCAAAGCTCTGATACCAAATGTTATGAAACCAGCTCAAGAAAAGATAGAAAATATGGATCAACGCCTTATAATTCAGCCTCTTCAAGGGGGCAACCTCCTTTACATTACACAAATGAAAAATTCTTGGATGATACAAATGAAAAGACCTCCTTTCTATATATAGGAGTCTAAGGGGTCATAACATAATCCGAGCCGACATAACAATAATAATGTAAGGGCACAATAATAACAATAGTGGGCTTCTATGGGGCACAATAGTAACAATATGGGCACTACATGGGTACATCAATATATTAAGTGGGTTTTACTAATAACAATAAGGGGTTACACTAGTAGTATAGGGGCTTGCATGTGGCATCTTCTAACTATAACTATTTTAATTGGATTGGAATTTATTAGACTATGTGATGGTGCAACTGATATTTTTTGGTGGCTAAAACTACTTTGAATGGATCCATTAAATGGACCACTCTTCATCAATTTCTAGGAATCTAGTTTATACCTTGCAATTTTCTCCTACTACCTTTTTCAAACAAGACACGTGCTTATAGGAAATTTACCAAGTTTTCTAGATAATCTTGTATTTTCTATAAAACTTTGATGTTAATATTTTCTGGATTTTATATTTGAGGGATTTTTTTTATATGGTTAAAGGTTAAGGAATATGATCCCGTTTTACAAAATAATGCTCGAAATTATGCTAATAAACTTGTTTCATTATATGTTGATCCATAACAAAGTTATCCTCAAGTGTGCAAGAATGGCTTCTCGAGTGTGGAATGTCTGGTCCACTACATGAATGTTGTAGGTACCGAGTAAATAAGAATTCAATAATAAGGGTATGTTTCCTTAGGAAAATTCATATGGTTTCATTTTTATTTCTTCATGGGAATATCATTATGCAAGAGGAATCCATTGTGTCCACTAATTTGTATTTTTGCAACCAAAGCATTTCAAATAGGTGTATAAGAATTTTTTTAATATTTATACTTGGCCATTTGTTTGGGGTTGATATGTAGTTTTGAGTTTCAACTAGGTTCCATAAAGTCTAAACAATTATTTCCATAACTTGTTGATGAACATCGAGTTCCAATCCAAGACAATGGAAGTGGGCATGCCATGTAACTTAAAATATGATCCATGAAGACTTGAGAAACTAAGGAAGGTTTGAGTGGGTGTGATAAGGCACAAAAGTGAGCATATTTTGTAAAGTGGTTGATTACTAGTAGATGTATGATTTTTTACTATTTTTTATAATACCCATTTTAAAATCCATAGAGATGCATGTTTAGACATTAGTTGGGATCAATAGTGATTGTAATTGCCCTGATGTCTTGATAATGTAACTATTGTTTCTTTGGAAGGTGCCATATTCCCGTACAAAATCCTACATGTATGTTTTCATGTCTTCCTAAAAGAAAAAAGTATTTTCTCATTCATAGGTTATGGTAAAGGTAGAGTGAATCATGCTAGGTGATGAATACAACTCTTTTAAGACCTTTTATTTCAAAGAAAAATTGTTTACAAGAGAAATGCATCCTTTATACTTTAAAGTTATATTGTTTCCATGTAGAACATTTAGGAAGGTTGGGTTCTTTAGAAATACTTCAAATGAGTAGATTCATAGTGTCATTTGCCATCAATTCTCAATGTTCTTCATCAAGGCAACATCAAACAAGTAAGGATAAAGTAAGTATGGATCCTTCTCATTACATTGCATTGATAAATCATCAACCAAAACAATTTTTTAACCTTTAAATAGATGATCTCATAATCATACCAAAGCATCATAGTGACCCATTTATACTACTCTAGTGACTATAACCTTTATTCTACAAAATACTTAAAATATGGTGGTTATCCTTGATTTGGAAAAGCCTCTTTATGAGATATATGCATTGGGTAGAAACCACATGAAGGATGGCCATCATCTCTTTCTCATGGGTGATGTTTTATAGTGTGGTCACACCATTTCATACTTGTGAATGCCAAGGGAACCCCATTTTTTATCAAGATTGTGCCAATAACTATGCCTGAGGCATCACATTTCAATAGAAAAGTATATTTTAAACTATTCAAAGTAAACATTGGATTAGTGCACATATCTTCCCTAAT